>JAPXFY010000021.1:58113646-58121146 GCA_030674185.1 Monoplex corrugatus
CATATGACATCAAATATATTGCGTTTTGTATAAAAAAAAAAAAGTTTGGGGGGGGGGGACGTATGACATCAAATATATTGCGTTTTATATAAAAAAGAGTTGGAGGGGGGGGGGGGGACATATGACAACAAATATATTGCGTTTTGTATAAAAAAAAAGTTGGAAGGGGAGGGGGGGGCATATGACATCAAATATATTGCGTTTTGTATAAAAAAAAAAGTTGGGGTGGACGTATGACATCAAATATATTGCATTTTGTATAAAAAAAAAAGTTGGGAGGGGGGGACATATGACATCAAATATATTGCGTTTTGTATAAAAAAAAAGTTGGAGGGGGGGGGGGTATGACATCAAATATATTGCGTTTTGTATAAAAAAATGTTCGGGGTGGACGTATGACATCATATATAAATTGCATTTTGTATAAAAAAAAAGTTGGGGGTGGACGTTATGACATCATATATATTGCATTTCGTATAAAAAAAAGTTCGGGGTGGATGTATGACTTTATATATATTGCATTTTGTATAAAAAAAAAAAGTTGGGGGTGGATGTATGACTTTATATATATTGCATTTTGTATAAAAAAAAAGTTCGGGGTGGACGTATGACATCATATATATTGCATTTTGTATAAAAAAAAAGTTTGGGGTGGACGTATGACATCATATGTATTGCATTTTGTATAAAAAAAAAGTTTGGGGTGGACGTATGACATCATATGTATTGCATTTTGTATAAAAAAAAAAGTTTGGGGTGGACGTATATGACATCATATGTATTGCATTTTGTATAAAAAAAAAAGTTTGGGGTGGACGTATGACATCATATGTATTGCATTTTGTATAAAAAAAAAATGTTTGGGGTGGACGTATGACATCATATGTATTGCATTTTGTATAAAAAAAAAAGTTTGGGGTGGACGTATGACATCATATGTATTGCATTTTGTATAAAAAAAAAAAGTTCGGGGTGGACGTATGACATCATATGTATTGCATTTTGTATAAAAAAAAAGTTTGGGGTGGACGTATGACATCATATGTATTGCATTTTGTATAAAAAAAAAAGTTTGGGGTGGACGTATGACATCATATGTATTGCATTTTGTATAAAAAAAAAGTTTGGGGTGGACGTATGACATCATATGTATTGCATTTTGTATAATAAAAAAAAAGTTCGGGGTGGACGTATGACATCAAATATATTGCATTTTGTATTATTTTTGTATATTATTATTATTTATTATTTATTATTGTTATCATTATTATTATTATATTATTATTATATTACTATTATTATTATTTTCATCGTCATTATTATTGCTATTGTTGTTGTTCTTTTTCTTGTTGTTATAGTCATCATCATCATCGTCGTCGTCATTATCACTATTATTATTATTATCATCATCCACTCTTCTTAACGTTATTTTTGTGGTGATGGTGGTGGTTGTGGTGTGGTGGTGGTGGTGTGGTGTGTGTGTGGATGGTAGTGGTGGTGGTAGTGGTGGTGGTGGTGTGGTGTGGTGTGGTGGTGGTGGTGGTGAAAGATCCTTGGAACGAGAAGATCAATGTATCCACGCTGCACTGCGCACTGTGTCGCTTCGCGTACATGGGTGAAGACAGTGTTGGTTATGGCATCGACACTCCTTTTCCCTTCATGCGGGTCTTCTTCTTCTTTTTATTATTATTGTTATTATTTATTATTATTATTATTATTATTATTATTATTATTATTATTATTATTATCATTATCATTATCATTATCATCATCTTCATTATTGTTATTATTATCATCATTATCATTGTTGTCGTTATTATTGTTGGTGGTGGTGGTGTTATTGTTATTATTTTCATTATCATTATTGTTACTATTACTATTATTATCATTATTATTATTGTTGTTATTATTATATTATTGTTGTTGTTGATGTCATCATCATTATCATTGTTGTTATTGTTGTTGTTATTATTGTTGGTGGTGGTGTTATTGTTATTGGTTATTATTATTATTATTATCATCATCATCATCATCATTATTGTTGTTCTTGTTGTTACTGTTGTTGCTGTTGTTATTGCAATCATCATCATCATAATCACCACCATCATCATCATGCATCATCATTGCTATTCTGTTCTTTTTAATTATTATTATGATAATCATCATGATCGTCATTATCATTCTTATCATAATAATCATCATCATCATCATTTCTTTTTTTGTCATTATTATTGTTGTTGTTGTTGCTGTTGGTGTTCTTGTTGTTCTTGTTATTATTATCATTATTATTATTGCTGTTGGTGGTGGTGTTCTTGTTGTTCTTGTTATTATTATCATTGTTATTATATTATTATTTGTTGTTGTTTTGTTGTTATGGTCATCATCATCATCGTCGTCGATATTATCACTATTATCGTCCATTCTTAAAGATCCATGGAACGAGAAGATCAGTGTATCCGCGCTGCACTGCGCTCTGTGTCGCTTTGCGCTCATGGGAGAAGACTGTGTTGGTTATGGCATCGACACTCCTTTTCCTTTCATGCTGGTCATGAGTTCCAAGGCGCTGGCCAACGTCACCTCCTCTTCGATTGCTGATTCCCCCTGTCTCTGTGCACCGGATGAGACATACGACACGTATGAAGTACGTGGTTTTTGTGTGGTGGTGGTGGCGGTGTGTGTGTGGGGGGGGGTGTGTGTGGGTGTGTGTGTGTGTGTGTGTGTTGTGTGTGTGTGTGTGTGTGTGTGTGTGAGTGTGTGTGTGTGTGTGTGTGTGTGTATGTCTGTGTGTGTGTATGTGTCTGTGTGTGTGCGTGTGTTGTATGTGTGTGTGTGTATGTATGTGTGTGTGTGTGCGTGTGTGTGTGTGTGTGCGTGTGTGTGTGTGTGTGTGTGTGCTTGTGTGTGTGTATGTGTGTGTGTGCATGTGTGTGTGGGTTTGTTGTTATTGGTGGTGGTGGTTGTTGGTTGCTGTCGTTGTTTGTTGTTGTTGTTGTTGTCGTTGTTGTTTGTTGTTGTTATTGTTTGTTGTTGTTATTGTTGATGTTTGTTGTTGTTTTGTTGTTGTTTGTTGTTGTTATTGTTGTTGTTATTGTTGTTGTTGCTGCTGCTGCTGTGGTGGTGGTTGTTGTCATTGTTGTTGTCGGTGGTGTTGATTGTCGTCGTCGTCGTCGTCGCTGTTGTTGTTGCTGCTGCTGCTGTTGCTGTTGTTTGCTGTTGTTGTGTTTTTGTTGATTTGTTGTTTCGTTTGTTAGCTCTAATTCCACGTGGTGTTAGCCCTGATATGGCTCTAGTGGTCGGCTGGGCTATAAGCAATATGAATGAATGAAGCTCTAATTCCCATATGCATTTGAATATTCGAGTGGGCTTTCACGTGTATGGCCGTATATCCCCCTCCCACCTCCCTCTCTTCCCACCACCCACCGTTAACTCTTTGACTTCCACGCCCTATCCTCCAGCTGCAAAAACTTAACCCTTTCAGTCGGAAGCTGGTGGATAGGGTGGGGGATTGAAAGGCTTAAGTTTTTGTTTTGTTGTCACTTATTATGCGGAAAGAGAGTGAAATATATCTTCTTTCTTTTGCCAGTCAAGATGCCGTCAGCTGTAGTCAGAGAGAGGAGAGAGAGAGAGAGAGAGAGAGAGAGAGAAGAGACAGAGAAAGAGAGAGAGCAAGCGAGAGAGAGAGAGAGCGAGAGAAAGAGAGAGAGAAAGAAGAGAGAGAACGAGAGAGAGACAGAAAAAGAGAGAGACAGAGAGAGAGGGACAGAGAAAGACTCACAGAGAGACAGATACAGTGTGTGTTAGTGAGAGAGACAGCGAGAGAGAGAGAGAGAGAGAGAGACAGATACAGAGAGTGTGTGTATGTAAGAGAGAGAGAGCGCGCGAGAGAGAGACAGACAGATACAGAGAGAGAAAGAGAGACAGACAGAGAGACAGACAGAGAGAGAAAGAGACAGAGGACACAGAGAGAATGTGTGTGTGTGTGTGAGAGAGAGAGAGAGCGAGAGAGACAAAGAGAGAGAGTGTGTGTGTATGTGTTGTGTGTGCGTGTGTGAGAGAGAGACAGACAGACAAAGAGCGAGAGAGAAAAAGAAGGAGAAAGAGAAGAAAGAGAGAGAGAAAGAGAGAGTGAATGAGAGAGAGAGAAAGAGAGACAGAGAAAGAGGGACAGAGATAGACGCACAGAGAGACAGATACAATGTGTGCATGTGAGAGAGAGAGCGAGAGAGAGAGACAGAGAGAGAGACGGAGACAGAGAGACAGATACAGAGAGAGAAAGACAGACACAGAGAGAGACGCTCAGAGAGACAGATACAGAGTGTGTGTGTGTGTATGTGAGAGAAAGAGAGAGCGAGAGAGAGAGAGAGAGAGGAAAGAGAGAGAGAGACAGAGTGAGACAGAGAATGTGTGTGTGTGTATACATGTGTGTGAGAGAGAGAAAGAGAGAGAGAGAGAGCGAGAGAGATATAGAAAGAGAGAGTGTGTGTGTATGTGTTGTATGTGTGAGAGAGAGACAGACAGACAGAGAGCGAGAGAGAAAGAGAGAGAGAGAGAGAGAGAAGAAAGAGAGAAAAAAGAGAGTGAGTGAGAGCGAGAGAAAGAGAGACAGAGAGAGACAAAGAGAGACAGAAAGAGAGAAACAGAGAGAGAGAGAGACAAAGAGAGAGGGAGAGAGAAAGAGAGAGTGAGAGAGAGAGAAAGAGAGAGACACAGAGAGAGACGAAGAGACAGATAGAGCAAACAATGTTTTCTTACTGTTCCCAGTCAAGATGTCGTCAGCTGCACTGTTCGCTAACCCGAAGGTTGGAGCAGTCGGTGTGTGTGCCAGTGGCCCAGAGACTGCAAGGTCATGGCTTTGAACTCAACATACATCTGACCCCTGCTGATGTCACTGTCCCCTTCCTGGTAGACCACATTGCCTACCTCCAGGATTTCGCTCTGCAGTTACACGATGCCTTCCAACATCTCATGCCAGCCCAGAGAATGTTCCAGTACGATGTTTTCCAGGTTGCGTTCCACGTGGCAGGCTACGCCAACAACGATACCAGTATCCGCATCATCAGCGAAAAAGTGATTCTGGAAACCGCAGATCTCAAAATTCGCGTCGTTCTGAGGCAGCTTATGGATTTTCTGGAACTGGAGAGCTTGCTGCTAGGAACCGTGCATTCCCGCTGGAACATCTCCTTCGACAGCTTTCTTGGTCATAGGGAATATGATGCCAGCCCTTTGTACTCACCTGGCGTAGAGCGTGCAGTGGCTTATAACACGCTTATCCCAACCGGTGCAAACTATTCCGACTACATCGTTGACGCCCTTGCTGACTGGGTGCCATATGAAGATTTTACAATGATACATGTTGACGAATATATCCCGGTGTTGTACACCTTGAACTGCACGAAGGTGTCCTTCAAGCTGGCCACGCCGGGCAGGAAGGCAGACTACGGAGGACGAATGAAGAAAAGCACTGGTGAACATCACTCGGCCCACAGACAGACGGTATCCTACACAGCGTGGACCCCAACACGGGCAAAGTGGTGTTACGGGTGGATCGTCAGACAGGTAATGTGTACCACCAACCATCAGGCCAGACCATCGGATTTCAGCACGTGGAGTTCCTCGGGAAGGATGGGGTAAGTGACTGGTCTTCTTCGGTCCAAAAAGACTATGGAATTTGTGCAGCAGCGTTCAAGCCTGGGCAAAATATTTACGCTGCTGTCTATGTAGGTATAAAGTTTGGAGGAAAAATGATTAACAACATTCGTTACACAGATGACCTCGCTCCCCTACGACCCCAGGGTTATGAAACTATCTAGATCGGACCTCAGGACCCGGTCAGCTCATGTTTATGTGCAGGCTTAAGGCTTGTGCCATGATCATTCTGGATCTTCTCCATTACATGGCACCTGTGACGTTAGTGCATATGGAATTCATTCCGAGAGCAGAGACGTCATCTTGAGAAACTGAAACTGAAACTGAAACTAATTATTGCAGAAAATGAAAAACTATAAAACTATGTAAATATAATAGAAATAGAACGCAAAAATAAAGGGATGGGGCTAAATAGTGAGAAGATTGGAAAAGACAAGCAACATTTATACGGCATTTTGTGAGGCAAGAAAAATTAGAGCACCTGGTCACAACAGGAAAGCTTAAGGAAAAAACACCAGGTATACCAAGGGAGAAAATGTTGGACGGACTTGCAGGGTAGCTGGGGACACAGAGGGTTGGGAGATGTACTTGTAGTGACAAGAGATAGGTTCGGGTGGAGGGCCACGATGGCCAACGGCATGCGGCAGGGCACATGATGAGGAGGAGGAGGAGGAGGATGTAGGAGTTCACTCTTTCTCATGACCACTGTGTAATCCGAGGGAGAGGCTAACCCAATACAGCGTGGAGCCAAGAAAGGAGGAATAAAGTCTGCCTGCTGGGAACCAGTCGCCGTGGTGTACTGGTTAACGCAACGGACTACCGACTGAAAGGCTGTGGATTCGAATCTCCATTAGTCCTTTCAAAAAACATATCATTGTGGGATTTTTCGGCTTTAACCGGAGTTGGGCGTGCTATGGGCTCATTGGGAAGACTGGGACCACACAGTCGAGTCTCATCCACTTCACAGATGCGTCATTGAGGGTGGTGCTCAAATCTTCTGACCAGCACCGCAGGTGTCTGTGTCTCTCGGGCCTGGTTAACGCCAGGATATATTATGATAGTAAGCGTATGAATGCAGCCCTGTCACGCAATCTCAATCCGAGATGGAACACCATAGCATCATGATTATCATCCTCATCGACATCATCATCATCGCATTGTAAAAATCTGTGCCAGCTTCTTTGGCCATTCAGGTGGCGTAGAAAATGGGACGAAAAAAAGGTGAGCACGAAGGTAACCTCCCTTAGTGCGATGATCCAAAAAAATTTTTTAAAAGTCTGCCTGCTGGGTATTGTCCTGTTTGCAGAAGCCATCGGACATAGGCATAGCTTACAGCACCTTTAACGTGCTGATCAGATGTTCTGATTGCCTACACACTCTGGGGGAGTTCAGGTACCAGCAGGTTTTAACGCACGTGAATTATAAATCTTTTGTGAAATGTACATGATGATGATAATGATGATGATAATGATGATGATGATGATGATGATGATGATGATGATGATGATGATGATGATGATGATGATGATGATATGATGATTATGACGACGACGACGACGAGACGACGACGACGACGACGATGACGATGACGATGATGATGATGATGATGATGATGATGATGATGATGATGATGAAATATTGACTGACTGCTGGCAGGACGATGTGGTGATGGTGTGTGTGGATCAACTGTACGGAACTCCCTCCGTCACTCCTCCTCCGCGGCTGGTTTTGGGCAGATTCTTCTCCAGGCACATGATCTACTTGTCCGTGGCTTGCCAGTCCCTGTCTGTAGTCTGTCTGTTCCTCGTGCTGTTCACCCACTGTCTGTTCTCCGAGCTCCGGACTGTGCCTGGG
>JAPXFY010000021.1:58123646-58141146 GCA_030674185.1 Monoplex corrugatus
GTTTAAGAGGATTTAAGACACAAAAATCCTTACATTTTGGTCAAGGCTGTGGATTGTTCAGGAGTCGTGAAAGCCCGTGTGTGGAAGATAAAGCCCTGAAGTGCTTAAAATCAACATTATCGTTATAAGACGTATTATGAGGAAAGCGGAACAGGAACACCTGGTCACAACGGGACAGCTAGAGGGAAAGAAAACGCCAGGTAGACCCAGGGAGAAAATATTGGACGGACTTGCAGGGTGGCTGAAGTCAGACAGGGTGAGAGATGTACTTGCAGCGACAGGGGACAGATTCGTGTTGAGGGCTATAGTCGCCAACGCCATGCAGCAGGGCACATGATGATGATGATGATCGTTTAGGATAGTGTGTGAACGGTACTTTCTCGGCAATTTCTGACAATACTTAAAATTTCTGAAGTCATGGTAATCAGTAAAAAACATGAAATCCCCTCATGCAAAATAACAACAAATGGCACAACTTTGAGACAGGTTGATAAGTTTAAACATCTGGGAACGGTCATCTCACCAGACGGCAGATGCATATCAGAAATAGCCAGCAGAATCGGCCGAGCCAAAACAGCATTTAAGAAGATGAAAAGCATTCTTACCAACAACTGCCTATCAATTAACACCAGGAAGAAAGTTCTTGAATGTTATATAGAACCAATACTGTTGTACGGTTGTGAGGCGTGGACAGTCTACATTCAAAGCCAGAACAAGATTGAGGCAGTTGAGATGTGGTTTCTAAGAAGAATGTTGAGAGTTCCAAGGATAGCAAAGAAAACAAACGAGACAGTCTTGATGGAGGCAGACACAAGAAAATCATTGATAAGGAAGATTAGGAAAAGACAGGCAACATTTACATGTATACCCCTGTTTTCTTTGGAAGTGCAATGAAAATTGATTTTGACATATCTTTGGGGATTTTTCTGGTGTCATAAATTTCATTTAGGAGAACTATTATTTTTTCAATACCGAAATCTTCTAGGGCCTCTTTCATTTCTGTTGTAATATTGTCTGGTCCTGGGTTTTTTCCCGGTTTCATTTTTTTCAATGCTGGTCTAACTTCATCTTTCATTATGGGTTGTCCTTTGGGTGAGCGGCCTTTGAAAACAACACCTACAACGACACCAACAACTATCACAAAACCTTCAACCTCCCAACTGTTCATTATGTGATAGGTGGGCGTGGCTAGAGTGGAGAACCCCGCCGTGTGCATCACACTGGGGGTGGCCATCCATTTCTCTCTCCTCTCCTCCTTCACCTGGATGCTCATCTGCTCCATCCACATGTACCGAGACTTCGCGCACCTCCTCCGCTCCAGACACCACTTCCATCCCTCCACCACTACCTCCCTCTCGGTCACCTTCCGCAAGCACGTGCTGGTCTCGCTCCTCGTGCCCGCGCTCATCGTGGCGAGCACGTTGCTGGGCAACCGGTTGCTGGGCAGCGGCAGGGACTGCAACGGCCGGGTGGACTGGGGCTACGGGCGAGGGATCTGTTACGTGTCCAACACGCTCAGCCTGATCTTGGTCTCCGTGCTGCCTATCTGTCTGACGGTGGCGGTCAACTTGGTGCTCTTCCTCCTCACGGTCAGTTCCGTCAGGTTCGTGTCCAGACACGCCAAACGGCTGACCCAGTCCCAGCGTCACCAGATGGCCATCTACTTCCGTATGTCCACTCTTACAGGTGGGTTTTTGTGATATGACTGACACACACAGAGAGGGGGGAAGAGGGATGGAGAGAGAGAGAGGGAGAGAGAAAGAGAGAGAATGACAGAGGGAGACAAAAGAGAAGAAAGAGAGGGGGAAGTAAGAGAGAGAAAGAATTTTTTAAAAAGAGAGAGGGAGGGAGATTAGCTCAGTCACCAATAACAAATCTGGATGGGGCTTCATTGTCAAAAAGGAACGGAAATACCGCATCTGAAGAATGTGCTACGAACAAAATCACAATCTCCAGTTTAGAGAAGAGAAAAAAGAAAAGATCCCAAGCCTTCGTCCTGACTGATTCTGTGAACCACACTTTAAAAAGAGGAAAGTGGAATAGGAACGCACACTGGCACAAAGCAATGAACACTATCAATCTGCAGAAGCTCGCGTGAATCTACTGTTCCAGACACACTGGTGTGAAGAGAAATGAACCTGCCGACTAACTCGCACGCAAAGCCACTACAACAAGCATTCTGCGTCTTTGAAAATCCAAGGTAATCAAGAACTGAAAATCGTATCTTGGCAAACGAAATATGGGTTATCATATCATTTATCGTCTTGCTCTGAATAGTTACAGAATACGACCAAAAGTCTACCATGAATGAAAAACTAGAGCCATCAGCAATCAGACAAACATTGATCCTGTCTCAAAAGAAACATTGCGTAGAGTCCTGCAGTGCGGAATGGACATTGTTTGGGCTTTTCTTTAACCGGAGGTAACAGAAACATAAAAAAAAAGTGGAAAAGACAGTCGGAGGAAGAGTGTGCTGGGCCGAGTGGAAAGGATAGGATAGGAATGAGCGAAAAACTCTTCTTTCGTTATTTTTTTAGGGATGCGGGTTGGTGGTGGATGGCATATTGGGGATTGATGATGGTGAGCATGACGATTGTGATAGTGGTAGCCACTATTACTGCAACTGCTACTACCATTGCTGTCATTATATATCTATTGCTGTTGCTGCTGCTGCTGCTACTGCTGCTGCTGCTGCTGCTGCTGCTGCTGCTGCTGCTACCATCATCATCATCGTCGAAGAAGTATCAACAAAATGGTGATGCCACACCACTGATCACCATGATCTCTATGGCAGCTGGCAGGAACTGGATAAAGACAGCCATAGTCATCGCCAGATGTAACCTGACCATCCATGTAAACAGCAAATGGACAAAAATAGAAGAAGAAAAAAGAAGAAGACGAAGACGAAGACGAAGAAAACGAAGACGAAGAAACGAAGAAGAAAACGAAGAAGAAGAAGAAGAAGAAGAAGAAGAGAGAAGAAGAAGAAGAGAAGAAGAAGAAGAAGAAAGAAGAAGAAGAAGAAGAAAAACGAAGAAGAAGAAGAAGAAAACGAAGAAGAAAACGAAGAAGAAAACGAAGAAGAAAAAAGAAAACGAAGAAGAAGAAGAAGAAAACGAAGAAGAAAACGAAGAAGAAAACGAAGAAGAAAAAAGAAAACGAAGAAGAAGAAGAAGAAAACGAAGAAGAAAACGAAGAAGAAAAAAGAAAACGAAGAAGAAGAAGAAGAAAACGAAGAAGAAAACGAAGAAGAAAACGAAGAAGAAAAAAGAAAACGAAGAAGAAGAAGAAGAAGAAGAAGAAGAAAAGAAAACGAAGAAGAAAAAGAAGAAGAAGAAGAAGAAAACGAAGAAGAAAACGAAGAAGAAAACGAAGAAGAAAAAAGAAAACGAAGAAGAAGAAGAAAACGAAAACGAAAACGAAAACGAAGAAGAAAACGAAGAAGAAAACGAAGAAGAAAACGAAGAAGAAAATGAAGGAGTACTTTGACAGTACTTTGATGGATAGGCTGATACAATACCAGTATAAAATAGACTAGGTAAAACATAGGCGAGGTAGGGCCTCAGGACCTGGCCAGCTCATGGGTTATGTGCAGGCTTAAGGCTTGTGCCATGATCACCATACACATGGCACCTGTGACGTTAATGTATATGGAATTCGTTCCGAGCGCGGAGACGTCATCTTGAGAAACTGAAACTGAAAATGAAAATGAAACTGATGGTCGTCTTTTCAGTCTTCTTGGTTTGCTTCTTTTTGTTTCTACATTGTTCCTGTGTCACTACCCCTACATCGTTCGTTTCGGTTCTCCAACACTCTTCCAAACCCACTGAAGCTGAGGTCACCATGTCACGATGCTATGATGATTACAGTGGAGATGACTAGACAATCTGTCACAATGCTATGATGATTACAGTGGAGATGACTAGACAATCTGTCACAATGCTATGATAATTACAGTGGAGATGACTAGACAATCTGTCACAATGCTATGATGATTACAGTGGAGATGACTAGACAATCTGTCACAATGCTATGATGATTACAGTGGAGATGATTAGACAATCTGTCACAATGCTATGATGATTACAGTGGAGATGATTAGACAATCTGTCACAATGCTATGATGATTACAGTGGAGATGATTAGACAAATCTGTCACAATGCTATGATGATTACAGTGGAGATGATTAGACAATCTGTCACAATGCTATGATGATTACAGTGGAGATGACTAGACAATCTGTCACAATGCTATGATGATGACAGTGGAGATGATTAGACAATCTGTCACAATGCTATGATGATTACAGTGGAGATGACTAGACAATCTGTCACAATGCTATGATGATTACAGTGGAGATGGTTAGACAATCTGTCACAATGCTATGATGATGACAGTGGAGATGACTAGACAATCTGTCACAATGCTATGATGATGACAGTGGAGATGACTAGACAATCTGTCACAATGCTATGATGATGACAGTGGAGATGACTAGACAATCTGTCACAATGCTATGATGATTACAGTGGAGATGACTAGACAAATCTGTCACAATGCTATGATGATTACAGTGGAGATGACTAGACAAATCTGTCACAATGCTATGATGATGACAGTGGAGATGATTAGACAATCTGTCACAATGCTATGATGATGACAGTGGAGATGATTAGACAAATCTGTCACAATGCTATGATGATTACAGTGGAGATGATTAGACAAATCTGTCACAATGCTATGATGATTACAGTGGAGATGACTAGACAATCTGTCACAATGCTATGATGATTACAGTGGAGATGATTAGACAATCTGTCACAATGCTATGATGATTACAGTGGAGATGGTTAGACAATCTGTCACAATGCTGTGATGATTACAGTGGAGATGATTGTGATGATGCTATGGCGTTCCATGTCGGATTGAGACTGTGTGACCAGGGTTGTACTTTATGTACTCTATGCTTCCTGTCATGATATTGTCATATCCTGGCGTCAACTAGGCCAGACAGCAAGTAGTTAAAAGAATTGTACTACATCCTCGGTGACGCATCCGTAAAGTGGATAAGACTCGCCCTTGTGTTTCCACTTTTGCCAGTCATTGGAGTTATTTCGAGAGGGATTCACCGAACTCAGACAACTCCATATGCGCTCCACCCAAATCCGCCAGCAATTGTCTGACAGATTTCCTGGACCCGCACAAAACCCTATGCGCTGGCAAGGTCTTGAAACGGGGAAAGGGGAGAAGGGAACTATCAAACACTAAGCTGACACCACCAGAACGATGGAAACATTAAGATGGGCAGCAAACAGGCCAGATTTAATGTTGTGGGCTGGGATTGAACTCAAGGTATCAGATCCTGAGTCCATGACTCTACTAACTGGCCCGCCAATTGGTCACCTGACTGAAGCAAATCTCTGCAGGGATCTCACCCAGCTTTGCCGGAGAATCCGCATCACTCACAGCTCTGGTATGAGACGAATGGGGCCGAAAAATCCCACTATAGTTGTTGTGGACTGGGAGGGGGTTGTTCGTATCCATGATCTCCAAGTCAGTGGTCCGTTGCGCTAACCACTTAGCCATATGGACAGGTCTTTAGGTTGTTTTCTGCTGCAGGCGTCAACTGGCTGGTGGGTGTGGCCACGGCAGTGATTGACAACGTCATTGTGTGGTACATCTTCATCCTGCTGTGCGGTCTGCAAGGTCTCTACGTCTTCATCGCCTTTGTCTGTAACCGTCGAGTCTTCTCCCTTTACCGAGCACTCTTCAACTGCGGGGAGACGGTGAAAAAAACGGATACACAAGAAATGCCATGCAGCCAGATCTCCTCTGGAACAACACCTCTGGAGGACTAGATTCTAACTCACTATATTGCCCAAATAGCGGGATTTGTCTACAATCTTATTGCTCACTGTATTGCCCAAGTAGCATGTTTTGTCTACAATCTTATTGCTCAATGTATTGCCCAAGTAGCATGTTTTGTCTACAATCTTACGCTCACTGTATTGCCCAAGTAGCATGTTTTGTCTACAATCTTATTGCTCACTGTATTGCCCAAGTAGCATGTTTTGTCTACAATCTTATTGCTCACTGTATTGCCCAAGTAGCATGTTTTGTCTACAATCTTATGCTCACTGTATTGCCCAAGTAGCATGTTTTGTCTACAATCTTATTGCTCACTGTATTGCCCAAGTAGCATGTTTTGTCTACAATCTTATTGCTCACTGTATTGCCCAAGTAGCATGTTTTGTCTACAATCTTATTGCTCACTGTATTGCCCAAGTAGCATGTTTTGTCTACAATCTTCTTGTCACTGTATTGCCCAGTAGCATGTTTTGTCTACAATCTTACAGCTCACTGTATTGCCCGAGTAGCATGTTTTGTCTACAGTCCTCTTGCTCACTGTATTGCCCAAGTAGTATGTTTTGTCTACAATCTTCATGCTCACTGTATTGCCCAAGTAGCATGTTTTGTCTACAATCTTACAGCTCATGTATTGCTCAAGTAGCATGTTTTGTCTACAATCTTACAGCTCACTGTATTGCCCAAGTAGCATGTTTTGTCTACAATCTTACGCTCACTGTATTGCCCAAGTAGCATGTTTTGTCTACAATCTTATTGCTCACTGTATTTTGCCCAAGTAGCATGTTTTGTCTACAATCTTATTGCTCACTGTATTGCCCATGTAGCATGTTTTGTCTACAATCTTACAGCTCACTGTATTGCCCAAGTAGCATGTTTTGTCTACAATCTTATTGCTCACTGTATTGCCCAAGTAGCATTTTTGTCTACAATCTTCTTGCTCACTGTATTGCCCAAGTAGCATGTTTTGTCTACAATCTTATTGCTCACTGTATTGCCCAAGTAGCATGTTTTGTCTACAATCTTATTGCTCACTGTATTGCCCAAGTAGCATGTTTGTCTACAATCTTCGTTTCACTGTATTGCCCAAGTAGCAGTTTTGTCTACATTTTAAATTGCTCACTGTATTGCCCAAGTAGCATGTTTTGTCTACAATCTTACAGCTTCACTGTCTTGCCCAAGTAGCATGTTTTGTCTACAATTTTATTGCTCACTGTATTGCCCAAGTAGCATGATTTGTCTACAATCTTCTTGCTCACTGTATTGCCCAAGTTAGCATATTTGTCTACAATCTTCTTGCTCACTGTATTGCCCAAGTAGCATGTTTTGTCTACAATCTTACAGCTCATGTATTGCCCAAGTAGCATGATTTGTCTACAATCTTATTGCTCACTGTATTGCCCAAGTAGCATGATTTGTCTACAATCTTCTTGCTCACTGTATTGCCCAAGTAGCATGTTTTGTCTACAATCTTATTGCTCACTGTATTGCCCAAGTAGCATGTTTTGTCTACAATCTTCTTGCTCACTGTATTGCCCAAGTAGCATGATTTGTCTACAATCTTATTGCTCACTGTATTGCCCAAGTAGCAGGATTTGTCTCCAGTCTTACAGCTCACTGTATTGCCCAAGTAGCAGGATTTGTCTCCAGTCTTACAGCTCACTGTATTGCCCAAGTAGCAGGATTTGTCTCCAGTCTTACAGTTCACTGTATTGCCCAAGTAGCAGGATTTGTCTACAATCTTGAGATGCTATTTGTTGA
Source organism: Monoplex corrugatus (assembly GCA_030674185.1). Taxonomy (NCBI): domain Eukaryota; kingdom Metazoa; phylum Mollusca; class Gastropoda; order Littorinimorpha; family Ranellidae; genus Monoplex; species Monoplex corrugatus. The sequence continues at coordinate 58,131,274 of JAPXFY010000021.1, forward strand.
TGACAATCGGAGGTAATGAAATGCCAAGAGCCTAAAATGATGTTGGCTGAAACATAGTCTCTGTCTTGCTGAGGTTAAATGTAAAGTCGAAGCGTTCGCAGGCCACAGCTAAACCTGGTCAGCGATGTGCTGGACGTTGTCTTAGAAGAGAGCAGCCAGTCTTGAGAAACCTCTTCCTTCTGTGTACACAAAAGTCAACAAGGAAGGGGTTCATGGATTTAAGACAAAAACAATACATCTGATAAACCCATTGATGTTTTGTTGTGGTGGAGAAGATAGCTTTATAAGAAACTATCTTGCCAGTAATTTTTTCAATAACCTGTGAAAGTGTGACATCAAAATGTGTCTTTCTTTTTCTTCTGCCAATAATATCTTCTCTTTGAATTTTTTTCAGTCCATGAATACGTGTTGTGTCTGATATGATTTTTTTTCCATTATAAATGACTACGTGTGTTGTCTCGTTAAAAAAAGTGTATTTATCTATTTATGCTGATTTTCCGGTTTTGTTAACCTTTTCGTCTACACGTTAATGATGTGGCCTAATATGTTGTCTTATGTGGTACTTTTTGTTTGTTTGTTTGTTATCAAGTAGATTTGAAAACTGAATGATAATGAGAGAATGTGTTGTCAAACATTTCCTGATTCTCATGTCAGTTCAGTTATTCGGTGTTGTTTCAACTGTTTTCTATTTCTGTACATCGCATGTTGTCATGTACACTATTTCGTATGAAAGCAGTGTGTAAATTCAGTGTTTCGTCGAACGTGTGATCATGTTCCAAATTTTAAATTAAGCTTAACTGGCAGTCCAGTTTGTCTTTCTTATTTCAGATAGAACTAGGATGCATTGATACTCTCCTCTTGTTGTCTTGGAGTTTGGAGTTCGAAGTTTGCTGAAGAGATATCCATCTCACGCAGACAGTACCATATCCGCACCCACCCAAAATTGTCAGTAATTATGTGTCAGACTCCATTAGCCTGTGCAAAATACTGTGGGCTATCAGAAAAGTCTTGAAATGGGGGTGGGGGAGCCACACTTTGAACGTCCTGTTAGCTCAGTTGGTTAAATAAAATACTATGTTTTTAATGCAGAGATCGTGGGTTAGACTCTAAAGTAGGCCACTGTCTGTTTCTTTGTTGCTTTAAAATTTGTTTTGATGTTTTCCAATGTTACGACAACAATGACATGTATGTAAACACAGCAACAAAAGCGGATATACGATAGACGTGTATAACACATATCTATCTATCTATCTATCTATCTATCTATCTATCTGTCTGTCTGTCTGTCTGTCTGTCTGTCTATCTATCTATCTATCTGTCTGTCTGTCTGTCTGTCCATCTGTCTGTCTGTCTATCTATCTATCTATCTATAATATTTATATAGATAGACAGATACATACATACATACATACATACATACATACATACATACATACATACATATACATATATATGTGTTATACATATATATATATGTGTGTGTGTGTGTGTGTATGTATGTGTGTGTGTGTGTGTGCGTGTGTGTGTGTGTGCGTGTGTGTGTGTTGTGTGTGACAGAGTTAGATGGAGCTGAGACAGACCAGGGAAAGCATGCAGGCCACGTCAATGACAGTCTGTGGGTAGCAGCAGTAAGTTGCTCAGACAGTTACCTCAAGACCTGGTCTCGGTGTATGTACATAACCGAGCGTTGAGATCTGCTGGGCAATCTGGCAATCACACACACACACACACACACACACACCACACACACACACACACACACACACACACACATACACACAACACACACAAACACACACACACACACACACAACACACACACACACACAAACACACACACACACAACACACACACACACACACACACACACACACACACACACACACACACACACACACATTTTAGTTATGTTTAGGGTTAAGGGAATACAGAGTTATGATGGATATGAAGTAATATTGAATAGTCATGCAGTGAATATATTGTGGATCACCACCATTGGACTTGGTATGATTATTTATTGACTGTCTTTATTTTCTTCTGATAGTCTACCTTTTCATATCTTGCCTATTGCCTTCCCTTTTACAAATCACCAGCTGCCAGTGATAATTGGCGGACATGCGGGGAAAAAGTGGTGGCCATGCAAGAATTTAGTGGAAACGTGATAATTTGGGGGGATACATTATTATTATCATTACTATTGTTATTATCATCATCATCTTCTTCTTCGTTATTATCATTATCATTATTATTATTTATTGTTGTTGTTGTTGTTGTTATCATTATCATCATTATTATTTTTTATTATATTATCATTATTATCATCATCATTATTATTATTATCATTATCATTATTACAATATTATTATCATTGTTGTTGTTGTGTTGTTGTTGTTGTGATGTTGTCGTTTTGTTGTTGTTGTTGCTGTTGTTGTTGTTGTTGTTGTTGTTGTTGTCGTCGTTGTCGTTGTTGTTGTTGTTGTTGTTGTTGTTGTTGGAGCTGTTGTTTTCATTGCTGCTGTTGTTGCAGCTGTTGCTGTTTTTTTGTTTTGTTTTGTTTTTCTTCTTTCTTCTTTCTCTTCTTTCTTCTTCTTCTTCTTCTTCTTCTTCTTACTGGTATTATCATTATTTGTTTCTATTCTTTGCTTCTGATTGAAAATCAGTCGTATTGTCTTGAGCTGTGTTCAGATGATTTGTGCAGTAATTTCTTGTAATTTCTACATATTTGTAATATTTTGTGGAAAATTCCCACGCAAAAAAAAAATCGTAACCGCTCACCATGGAAACAAAACAAAACAAAAAACAAAAGGGAAAAAACAGGAGATATAGCCCTCTTGACAAAATCTGAAAATATTCAGACTGTGTATGACCACCTACCAACAGCTTACTGACAGCTGACGAGGTACAAAGAGCCGCAGCGTACTTGTGCTTGAAGTAGCTTGAATGGGTCAAGTCTCCACTGGCGCCATGCCCCCACCCCACGTTAGTGGCAGTCATGGGTCTAAATTATCCAAGAAAACGGGCGTGATCATTTTGGGGTCCCCCCACCCACCCACATATACGCTTTAACCCTGTGCGTTGGCAAAGTCTTGAAAAAGTCCAGAACCAGTACACTGTAGTAGTGCACATGCTAGTGGTTAAATCACATGCCCTGGATGCAGAAACCCACGTTCCAATCACGGATCTAACAGGGAATTTTCTTACGCACTTCCATGTGATCTTGAGCAGGTGTTTAGGCGCTAGTCTTTCGGATGAGGTACTGTGTGCTACGACGCTCTCAAAGATTGAGGGTTCGATCTTCTGGTGGACCACAGTTTCCACTTTAAAGCGGGCTAGCTGGCTTTTTTTTAAAGCCATGGACACAAGATTCCATGTCTCATGTTCAATCCCATCGTGCTACATCCAAGTTGTCTTCAGTCTCTCTACCCATATTAATGTCTCAGTCATTCTGGTGGTGTCCATGCTCTGTGAGTCCCTTTCTTCCTGTCTCCACTTCAAGGCCTTGCCATCACGTTAGGTTTTTGTTTTTGTTACTGTTGTTACTGTTGTTGTTGTTGTTGTTGTTGTTGTTGTTGTTGTTGTTGTTGTTGTTGTTGTTGTTGTTGTTGTTGTTGTTGTTTGTTGTTTTGCAAAATCATATGCTAGTCTGCTGGATGGGATAAGTATAGAATTTTTCCTATACAACGAATCCCTTTAGACTTTCAGTTTCAGATTCAGTTTCTCAAGATGACGTCTCCGCGCTCGGAACGAATTCCATATGCACTAACGTCACAGGTGCCATGTGCATGGTGACCGTGGCACAAGCCTTAAGCCTGCACATAAACCCATGAGCTGGCCAGGTCCTAAGGCCCTATCTAGTCTGTGTTTGACCTAGTCTATATTTTATACTGGTCTTTTATCAGCCTACCGCTGGAATATTCTTGGTTACATGTATATGACATGTATATGTGTGTATCTTACCTTCAAAAAAGGAACATATATACATATATAAACTAAATAAATAAATAATTAAAGGTCTGAATCACAACACAACTAGCTCTTCTGTATAAACTCGTTTCACATGACAGACCCCCCCCCCCCTCCTCCTAGTCATTTCCCGAATGCTCAGCCATCTATCAACTAGATGAAGCCAATATTTTCTTATAATCATAGATAGGTAAGAAAGCAAGTAAGTAAACAAGCAAGCAAGTAAGCAAGCAAGCAAGTGAGTGAGTGAGTGAGTTAGTGAATAAGAAGTCAATAATTAGGTGAATAAACAAATACAAAATAAAAGAGTATGTAAATAAATAAACAGGTAAGAGATGAAAATAATGAATAACAATAAAAATACATGCATATATCTACATGCTCGCACACAGACATATACATATACATATCCATATACATTCATATATACACACCCATATTGACACAGCATGATGGCCGAAACAACAGCTACAACAACAACAACAACACCAGCAAAGAAGAGATACCCGTGAATACATATCATGACAAACTTACAGACATATCTGGATAACAATCAACAAATAGCCCACAAACACACACACACAGACGGTTTGGCAAATCCCTCTAGAACAATTTGTAAGTCTATTTGTGCTTCTAGTCATATGCAGGCCAATTCAACAGACTGATGTAACAACAGAAATTAGTTCTCCACATAGATCACAATACCCGCGACTAACTGATATCTTATTCTGGTTTACAGGAAATGTAACATATCAAGTGTTTACGAGTCGTGTTGATAATGTAATCACTACAGTAGATTGGCTGTATCACTTTTGGCTCATGTGACTACTGATCCCATTTCTCTAACCTTGACCGGCTTATTGATCATCACAATCCATTGTTATGTGGGTTTTGTTTTGTTTTGTTTTGTTTTGTTTTGTTTTGTTTTATGTTGCTATCTAAGGGTACCTCCCACTTACAAACATTTTTTTTTTATTGTAGCAACTTTCTGTGAGTACTTGTTCTATTCTTCTGCTAAACTTGATCATTATTTGCTGTCATACTTTTTTTTTTTTTTTTTTTTTGAAAGCTGGGGTGACGAGAATCATTATTTGTATCTAAAAGGGCTACATGTTAAAAATCAGGAATGTTACGTTTCCAGATCTATCTATCTATCTTTATTTATTTATTATTTCTATCTATCTATCTATCTATCTATCTATCTGTCTGTATGTCTGTCTGTCTATCCATCCATGCATCCATGCATCCTTGCATCTATCTATCTATCTACCTATCTATCTGTCTATCTATCTATATGTTGTGTGTGTGTGTGTGATGTGTGTGTGTGTGTGTGTGTGTGTGTGTGTGTGTGAGTGAGTGTGTGTGTGTGAGTGAATATGAGTGTGAGTGTTATGTATGTAATGCGTACGTGAGTACGTTTGTATGTATGTATGCGTGTGTGCTCGCGCGCGCGCGCGCGTGTGTGTGTGTGTAAATATGTGTGAGTGTTTGTTTTGTATGTGGGGTGGGAGGGTCTGCGCGTGCACGCGCTTATCCGAGTGCTCGTGGCTGTGTGTGTTTAGTATGCATTACTTAGCGTACTATCTGTCAACAGTCACCATATCAAGTTTTCTCTCTCTCTCTCTGGATACACTACAAAACAGACTCAGTGTATTACATCATGTCATTGTTCCTTCACACCTTCACCGATTTCAACCGACTTAAGAACAATGACAAAAGGGTCAAGCCATTCTAAAAATCTATCTTTTATACAAAAATTGGTGGAAAAAAAACCCTCTAGGTCACAGTAGCCTTGAAAAAGTTTCCATTAAAATAAAACTTGACGTCCATCAAGGACAATGGTAGGCTGTCACAACAAGGAAATGTTGTCAGAAGTTCCAGAAGATGTGCGCTGTTCACGCATCTCCCTCAGAAAGTGCTGATTTTCGGAACTATTTTTTCTTTCTGGTGGCTTTGACCTTAGAGCTGTATCTTCCAAACTTATGCTTTAGTGATTTCTCAATAGTCCGCAGCTTCAACCAAACTTTGGTAAAGATCTTAATTAAGACCTGAGAAAAGTTCTGGCATTGATATACACACACACACGCACGCACGTACACACGCATACAAACACGCTTACATGCACACACACACACACATACACACACATATATATATACATATATATATATATTATATATATATTATATATATATATACTACACGTCATTATTGAAGGGCCAGGAACGTTTTTGAGTCAATTTTTGAAAGGAGAAATAACCTATTTCCTCTTACTCTTTTCTCCAATTCGTTGCCGTAACTGAATGGATAAGAGCTCAGACAACATTGCAGTTTCCTTTTGGCACGTGTTTGGGGATTTGCCGATTTGCAATGGGCGGCCCAAGGAAGACAATTTCCACACGAAATTGTCGAATCTTCAGCAGGGTCTCTCTGACGACGCAGGCAAGGTAGCGACAAAATTCGCTTTGCACGTGCAAGGCAAGCCCTTTTTGAACACTACTCCATCCAAAGTTGCCCGCAGACGAGGATAAAAAGGACCCGTTCTTGGTTCGTTTTAACCATGCTTGCAAGACGACGGATGACGGATGAGCAGCGGGGGAGAGCCCTCGCTCTGCTTGATGAAGGCCTAGCGCAGCGGGAAGTTGCTAGACGACTTGAAGTGTCGCATTCCACAATCCAGAGACTGCTGGAGCGCTTCAATGAGACTGGAGCAGTCCAGGAAAGGCGTCACACGGGTCGACCCAGAGTAACGACAAGACAGAAAGACCGCTACCTTGCCCTCTCCGTCCTGAGGGAAAGGGCATCCACTGCGGTGACCTTGAGGGGTCAGCTGAGGGACGCAACAGGTGCTAACATCAGCTGCAGCACGGTGAGAAGACGGCTACATGAGGCAAACTTGAGGTCACGGAGACCGGCCGTCCGACCCGTGCTGTCACCGGTCAACAGAGTGCGCCGCATGACCTGGGCCAGGGAGCACGTGACCTGGACAAGGCAACAGTGGGCCCGGGTCTTGTTTTCGGATGAGTCCAGGTTCACCCTGACCTTTAACGATGGCCGGCTCGGGTGTGGCGACGTCAAGGGGAGAGGTTCGCTGACGCCACTGTCCAAGAGCATAACCGGTACGGCGGCGGGTCGGTGATGGTGTGGGGTGGCATGAGCCGTGGTACCCGGACCCCCCTGCTCCCCATTGACGGCATCCTGAACGGGGTCCGGTACCGGGACGAGGTTCTGGCGGCCGTGGCACTGCCTGCGCTTGTGGACCTTGGTCAAGGCGCCATTTTCCAGGACGACAATGCACCTGCGCATCGAGCACGCCTTGTGACCGACTTCCTGGAGCAGCATGAAGTCGTCCGTATGGCCTGGCCAGCGTGCTCACCTGACCTGAACCCAATTGAACACCTCTGGGATGTGCTCGGAGGCGCATCAGGGACAACCACCCCCCACCGGGCACCCTGGCCAGGCTGGTCGACATCCTGCAGATCGAGTGGGCGGCCATCCCTCAGGACACACTCCGTACCCTTGTTGGGTCGATGCATCGGCGCTGTGAAGCATGCATCCAGGCTCGGGGCGGACACACGCGATATTGAAAACAGATTGGCCAAATCTGACACTTTCTGTTTTTTGAAAAGGGGGGATGTTCCTTTAAATGCATGTGCTGTTCACTAATGGGTCATTGTGCTAATTTCTTTTTCCAAAACAGGTGTGGAAATGATGAAATAAAACATAGAATCAATTCTAAACATTGTCAATTATTTCAACTTAAAATTAGAGAGGAAGGAAGAAGTGGCCCTTAAATTATGATTAGGAGTATATATATATATACACGACCACATATGTAAGCACGCACAATCACATACAGACACACACATACTCACACACCAGGTGCACACACACACACATACACACACAAACACACACACACACTCAAACACACACACACACACACACAACACACACACACACACACACACACACACACACACACAAGGCACACACACACACACACACACACACACACTCACACCACGCATGCGCACACACACTTACAAACACATACACACACACAAACACACACACACACAAACACACACACACACAAACACACACACTTACAAACACATACATGCACACACACTTACATAAACACGCCCCTCCTGTCTCTGTCTGTCTGTCTGTCTGCTTTTCTGTCTGTCTGTTTCTCTCTCTCTCTCTTCTCTCTCTCTCTCCTCTCTTTCCTCTCTCTCTTCCCTCTCTCTCCTCTCTCTCTTCTCTCTCTCTCTCTCCCTCTCTCTCTCTCTCTTTCTCTCTTTCTCTCTCTCCTCTCCCGCTCTCTCTCCCTCTGTCTCACTCCCCCTCTCTCCCCCTCTCTCTCTCATTCTCTCTCTCTCCATCTCTCTCTCTCTCTTCCTCTCTCCCTCTGTCTTCTCTCTCTCTCTCTCCCTCTCTCTCTCCCTGTCTCTGTCTGTCTCTCTCTGTCTCTCTCTCTGTCTCTCTCTCTCCCTCTCTCTCTGTCTGTCTCTCTGTCTCCCTCTCTCTCTCACTCTGTCTCTCTCCCCCCTCTCTCCCTCTCTTTCTTTCTCTCTTTCTCCCCCCCTCTCTCTCTCTCTTTCTCTCTTTCTCAATCTCTCTCTCCCTTTTCTCTCTGGTCAGTATTAGACAAAGAGGAAAAAAAAGTTCCCGGTTTTACGAAGCAGTGTCTATGGTATGTAAATATTGCTGAGTCATGACCTGATGAACTATGCTCTGCGAGGGGGTGGAATCTTGTAGACGATGATGTTGTTATGATTGCTGTTGTAATCACAAGGCTGGGGTTATTATCACCTAACCTTCATGAGTGTTTCACACGTGGAAATAAGCACGTCGCCTGGTCCAGATTCATGTCGCCAGTGTACAATCTTTTATTATCATCAGCACACGTGGTGCGATAAAGGTTGGTGAGGTTGTCCTGTGATAGAGAGCATTTTGGGAGTTTGGTGGTAAAGGGCCTCAACTCTTCCGAGGGCCAACGTGGTGAGAGCGGTGGTGCCCATCTCCTCTCCTTCCTTCCTTTGCCTTCCCTAACTGTAATACTCATCATCATCACCATCATCATCATCCTTGTCGTCGTCGTCATCATCATCATCAACAACAGAACCACCACCATCATTATCATTATCATCATCATCGTTATCATCATCAACACCATCTTCATGATGATGGTGGTGGTGGTGGTGGTGGTGGTGGTGGTGGTGATGATGATGACGATGATGATGATGGTGGGGGGGGGGTGATGATGATGATGATGATGATGATGATGATGATGATGATGATGATGATGATGATGATGATGAAGAGGAGGAGGAGGAGGACAGCAGATGGACGGGCGCCATGATAGACGAATATAGAGACATATACGACCACTGTCAGTCCAGAGACCCCACGTCCAGCTCGTCGGTATCAGAGAAACATGAGGACATCACTTGAGGCTTGCCAAACGTCACATTAATCCTTTGACTCCCGCACTGTCCACCAGCATCCCGCATTGTCAACCACGCTAACAAAGCAAAAACTTAACCCTTTGACTCCCACACCCTGTCCACCAGCATCCCGCATTGTCAACCATGCTAACAAAGCAAAAACTTAACCCTTTGACTCCCACACTCTGTCCACCAGCATCCCGCATTGTCAACCATGCTAACAAAGCAAAAACTTAACCCTTTGACTCCCACACCCTGTCCACCAGCATCCCGCATTGTCAACCATGCTAACAAAGCAAAAATTTAACCCTTTGACTCCCACACCCTGTCCACCAGCTTCCTGGACGACTTTGATGGGATAGGGTGAGGGAGCCACAGGGTTAAGTATTTGCAGCTGCTGGATAGGGTGCGGGAGTCAAAGGGTTAATTAAGCTAAATATTCGCCGCAACGTT
>JAPXFY010000021.1:58146146-58156146 GCA_030674185.1 Monoplex corrugatus
CTCTTTCTTCTCTCTCTCTCTCTTCTCTCTCTCTCTTCTCTCTCTCTCTCTCAATTCTCTCCCATCTCATTCTCTCTCTCTCTCTCTCTCTCTCTCTCTCTCTCCTCTCTCTCTCTCTCTCCTCTCTTCTTTCCTTTGTGCGTGCGTACTGTGTGTGTATGTGTGTGTGCTTGTATACGTGTATGTGTTGTGTGTGTGTGTGTGCGCGTGTGTGTGTATGTGTGTCTGTTATGTGTGTGCGTGTGTGTGCGCGCACGCGTGTATGCATGCGTACGTGTGTGCGTGTATACGTGCGTGCGTGCGTGCGTGTGTAGTTGTTCTTGGTTCCTGTATGCTTCAAAGCTACGATCATACTGATTGAAATGATTATTCGAAAGCCATCAGACACGTTGAAAGGCACTTAAAAGTCTAGCATCTTGACAGACATCAGGTATGGGCGGGCGCCAGTTGCTGCAGCTAGTGGCTGCGGTGTTGGTGGTGGTGCTGTGTGTGCTGGACACTTGTGTGGATGGTCAGATGATGGTGAGGAGGAAGAAGACGGGCAGACCTCCCAAACGACGTGTTGCTGCTATCGGTGAGGCTTCAGTCTCTGTTTCTTTCTCTGTCTGTCTGTCTCTCCCCTGTCTGTCTGTCTGTCTCTGTTTCTCTCTCCTCTCTCTCTCTCTGTCTCTCTCTGTCTGTCTGTCTGTCTGTCTATCTGTCTCTCTCTCTGTCTCCGTCTCTGTCTTTCTCTCTCTCTCTCTCTCTCTCTCTCTCTCTCTCTCTCTCTCTCTCTCTCTCTCTCTCTCTCCTCTCTCTCTCTCTCTCTCTCTGTCTTCCTCTGTGTCGTGTGTTTCTCTGTCTGTCTTCTCTTTATCTTTATCTAATTCTTTCTCTATCTCTCTTTCTCTGTCTGTCTCTCTCTCTCTCTCTCCCTCTGTCTCTCTCTCTCTCTCTCTTTCTCTCTCTCTCTCTGTCTGTCTTCCTCTGTGTGTGTGTTTCTCTGTCTGTCTCTCTCCTATCTCTATCTAATTCTTTCTCTATCTCTCTTTCTCTGTCTGTCTCTCTCTCTCTCCCTCTGTCTCTCTCTCTCTCTCTCTTCTCTCTCTCTCTCTCTGTCTCTCCTCTCTCTCTTTCTCTCTCTCTCCTCTTTCTCTTTCTCTCTCTCTCTCTCTCCTCTCTCTCTGTTGCTCTGTCTGTCTGTCTCTTTCTCTCTCTCTCTCTCTCTCTCTCTCTCTCCCTCTCTCTCTCTCTCTCTCTCTCTCTCTCTCTCTCTCTCTCTCTCTCTCTCTCTTCTCCCTCTCTCTCTTTGCGGAGAACCTGCTGTTGGCCGTATAGCAGCATCCCCAACTTTGTGGCACCGGAGGGGACCAAAGGGAGATGGAACCAGAAAAAAAAACACACACACAAGAAAAGGAGAGCGACTAAACCCACCTCAGCTTGGGATCGGTAAAGAGAGAATACAGGGTTGTTGTTGTTGTGGTGGTGGTGGCGGTGGTGGTGGTGGTTGCTGCTGTTGTTGTTGTGGTGTGTGTTGTTGTTGTTGTGCTGCTGTTGTGTTGTTGCTGCTGCTGTGTGTTGTTGCTGCTTGCTGCTGCTGTTGTTGTTGTTTGCTGCTGCTGTAGCTGCTGTTGTTGTTGTTTGTTGCTGCTTGTTGTTGTTGTTGTTGTTGTTGCTGTTTGTTGTTGTTGTTGTGCTGCTGCTGCTGCTGCTGCTTGCTGCTGCTGCTGCTGTTGTTGTTGTTGTTGTTGTTGTTGTTGTTGTTGTTGTTGTTGATGTTGTTGTTGTTGTTGTTTCCCCCCTGTATTTGTATTATTTCTTCTCGAACACAAGACCCCGAGATAAATAGTGAAACTTTCTTCTTTTTTTTTTCCTTTTGGTCCCCAGTCAAGGACCTGGAGAAGAACGTGACAGCCTTGTGGCAAGAAGTGGACATGCTCAGCCAGCCCGTGCACGTGCACATCCACGGTGACAGTCACCTTATGGACACTCACGATCACCACGATCACCATGATCACCACGATCATCACGATCACCATGATCACCACGATCATCACGATCACCGGGACGGTCACGGCCATGGTCACGATCATTCTCGTGCCCCCATCCAGAAAGGTCCTCTGACCAAGGAAGAGGCAGCATGGACGCCGACGATGACGACGACAGCGCTCCCACGAACGGCTCTGACCCTGACCATCAACATCATCATCATCATCATCACCATGATGATCATGACCATGGTCATCATTCGCCTGGCGATCGTGATGGTGATGGTCACCACAGACGCATGGGCAGCGCGCCAGGGGGCATGCACGACCACAAGGGGCACAAACCCAAATGCAAGCATTGCCGGATGCGTGGGCCCATGAAGCACAAACACGAGCAAGGCGGCGGCAACTCGCACATGCACGGGGGGGATGACCATGACCATGGCATGCATCGCGGAGGTCACGGGGGTCACGGATGTCGCGGAGGTCATGAGGGTCACGGAGGTCACGAGGGTCGTGGGGGTCACGGAGGTCACGGAACGCACGTGCATATTCACCTGCACACGGATGAGCAGGAAGAGATGGAGGAGCCGCACCACCACCACATGGACCACCCCTTCCTAAAGGTGAGACTTGAGTGCACGTGAGACATCGGACTCTGAGAACACTTTATCGCTCAAAGAAACAAGCACTAGGTCCTAACGGACCTGACTCACTGCCAGTCCTTGCTATTCTATGCGCACATTATAAACGAAAGAAAAAGATGAACCAAAGCACATATGTATGAAACTAGTATAAACATCAGTTGTGATGAAATACTGATATGTGCGTGTAATTATATTATATATATATAATATATATATAATATATTATAATGTGTGTGTGTGGTGTGTGTGTGTGTGTGTGTGTGTGTGTGGTTGTGTGTGTGTGTGCGTACGTGTGGTAAGACAGACAGATACATACATAATACATACATACATAGATCGATAAATAGATGATAATACATACACTGATACACAGATAGATAGAAAATAGATAGATAGATAGATAGACGATAGACAGACAGACAGATAGATAGATAGACAGTATAGATAAGATAGATAGACAGAACGGATAGACAGACAGTGTAGACAGACACGACAGATAAAATAGATAGATGATAATGAAATAGATACAGATAAGGATAGATATAAACATCAGATGGATGAAGATAGATAGGAGATAAATAAATAGAAGACAGAGAGAGAAGAGAGAAGAGATAAGAGGAGATGAGAGAGAGATGTTAGTAATAAGTGACTGTGTGTGTCGAAAGATGTGAATGTTGTGGAGATGATTAGTGATCAGCATGACAAAGTAGAATCTTTCCTCAATATAAAAATGGTAGATTTACTGATGAAAGAACCATTGATGAAAGATAATAGATCTTGGTCAATGAGCAACGATAGAAGTGATAGATGATGAAGTAGATAGAGGATCTGATTAGTGTAGACTAGATAATCGTCACAAGAAAAGAAAAGATAAATCATTAATATCAAAAATCAAACATAACAATAAAAGAGCAATCGAGAAAGGTTTGAGAAGAGGAGAGAAGTATACTGGATAAGAGTTAGCTTCCAAATCTGTGTGTGCCAATTACCCAGTTGCGAAATTATCATAACAAAGTGAAAAATTTTCTCATTACAAAAGAGATTGATGATGAAAACTTGTTTAATTATTGTCTGTGTCTGTTGCAATGACTGATTGTCTGGATCATGCCTGTAGTGTCATGACTAATAATGTACAAGAAAAAAAAGTAAAATTAATTAAATCAATTACATAATCTAAACAGTTTGAAGTACTGGGATTAGTTTGCCCTCTGTCCGATCTTACTGTTTTACTAATCTGTTCTCTGGTCCATTTTCTGTCTGTCTTTTCGTCGTCTTCCTTCCGTCTTCTGTCTCTCTGTTCTGCTCTGTCTCTTCGATGTCTGCGCTCTCTCTCTGTATGTCTCATGTCGTTTTCTATCTTCTCTCTCCTCTTCTGTCCTCTTCATCGTCTGTCTTCTGTCTGTCTCTCTCTATTGTCTCTCTCTTTTGTCTCTCTTTCTCCCGTCGTCTCCTGTCTTGTCTGTCTCTCCTCTCTCTCTCTCTCTCTCCTCTCTCTCTCTCTCTCTCTCTCTCTCTCTCTCTCTCTCTCTCTCCCCCCCCCCCCCCCCCACTAAATGCAAACTCTCATATCATCATAGAACACACAAGCAATCGAAAATCGACCAGTTTCACCATTCAGTTCCTCAAGTATTCAACTTTCCTAAGCTCCATGGGCAGAAAGAAAGAAATCATTGAACAAATGAAGGCAAAGCAGCGAGAGAGAGGAGATGGGCACCACTCTCATAATGCTGGCACTGAGAAAAGTGGAAGTCTCAACCACCTCACTCCCCGACGACCTTACGGGCTATGGGACACATTTCCCTTATACAAAATTCAGTACAGTGGTACGATAAAGACTGTGTTAGTAAGTTACAATTCATTTAAGAAAGAAGCATAAATATACAAATTTAGAATCAAAACGCTGTTTACGACAACAGAACAGTTTTCGGCCAACAGGCCATTGCCAAGTGTATACAAAATGAAAAAAAAAATTGCACGAAACGTAATAGAAAAAAACACAGTGGACGCGACGCAACGTCAGGGAAGTTGTCTACTGTTTTGTTTGTGTTACTTTTTTCCTTTTTTTTTTTTTCTTTTTTTTTGTTTTGTTACTCTCTCGCATTGGTCTCTACAGCCACAGGCGACGCTGCTTGGATCAATCAGACAGCCCATCTAGACATTAGAACGGATGTACTTTGTCCATGGTCAGCCATGACCGAGGGAGGCCTACTACTTTTTTCCTTAAAGTTTTGTGCACTTGTTCTTTATTTGTGTGTGTGTGTGTTTGTGTGTGTTAGTGTGTGTGTGTGTGTTAGTGTGTGTGTGTGTGTGTGTGTGCGTGTGTGTGTGTGTGTGTGCCTGTGTGTGTGTGTGTGCGCGCGCGTGTGTGTGTGTATGTGTATGTGTGTGCGTGTGTGTGTGTATGTGTATGTGTGTGCGTGTGTGTGTGTATGTGTGTGTGCGTGCGTGTGTGCGTGCGTGTGTATGTATGTGTGGTGTGTGTGTGTCTGTGTGTTTGCGCGCGCGTGTGTGTGCGTGTGTGTGCGTGCGTGCGTGCGCGTGTGTGTGTGTGCGTGCGTGCGTGCGTGCGAACGTGCGTGCACGCGTGTGTGTGTAAGTGTGTTATTTCTGGTTCCTACTTGCTTGGATGCTGGCAGTCGTCTTGAATGCACAGCAAGAAGTAGGCTATTGTGTACTTTTCTGTGTCCTCCAGAGTATCGCTACGCCAGGTGCGATATGGTGGCCAACCGTGCTGTCCCCAACTCCCAGAACATCCGGGGCTCCATCTTGATGCGACAGATGGTCAGTGGGTGTCGCAGTGCTTAGCGACTTGTGTGTAACCCGGCCTGTCTTCTCTGTCACCTTGTCATCTGTGCAGTGTTATTTGTTAATATAATGAAATGATGATGATGATGAAGATGGTGGTGATGGTGGTGGTGGTGGTGGTGGCGGGGAGTGGCTGAAGACAGAGAGGGTGTAAGATGTGCTTGATACAACAAGGGATAGAAACATATGGAGGGCCATGATCACCAACGCCATGTGGCAAGGCACTTGATGATGATTGTGTCTTATATTATTGACATATTGATGCTATTCTTTTTCAGTATTTTTAATTCTAGGCAAATATACGAATCAGTGACACCAAGGTTGCTGAACGCTTTTAGCTGTAATTTCTATCTTTGAAAAATAAGGTATCTTTGTCATTTGTCCTACTTTTGTCTTCAGCCAGATGAGCCATTAGAGGTGACCCTCAAGATGCGTGGTTTCCCCATAGACCACACATTGGAAAGTGACCACAGACACCTGCGGGGTTTGCACGTCCATGAGTATGGAGACATGAGCGACGGATGCGCTAAACAGGGAAGTCACTACAATCCTCATGGGGTCAACCACGGCGCTCCCGATGCTGAAACAAGGTCCCCTGACCCGACTTGTCCTCCCCCCCCCCTCTGTCTCTCTCCCTCGCTCTCTCTCCCTCCCACCCTCTCTCTCTCTCTCTCTCTCTCTCTCTCTCTCTCTCTCTCTCTCTCTCTCTCTATGCTGACCACATAATATTCCAATTTCGTGTTATTTTAATGTTTTTATGTTTTATAGTTTACTTGTATAAATAGGCCCTATAGATTTTTCTATTAAGTATGCGCATGTATTACCATAGACCTCCATGCGGAAAAGATTGAATGAGAAAAGAAAAAAAGCAATAATGTTCTTGTGCCAGTACCCTTGAAAACAGAAATGTGTTCTTGTTCTTGTTCTCTCTTTTCTCTGTCTGTCTCTGTCTCTGTCTTTGTCTCTCTCTGTGAAATGCGTTCTTGTTCTTGTTCTCTCTTTTCTCTCTGTCTCTCTCCGTCTGTCTGTCTGTCTCTCTCTCTCTCTCTCTCTCTCTCTCTCTCTCTCTCTCTCTCTCTCTCTCTCTCTCTCTCTCTCTCACCCACCTTCTCTCTTGTTGTTTATATCTTATTAAGTGCCGTTTTGGGTAGCATTACAGCACGTAAATGAAACAAGAGACCTCAGTTTTCATTTATTTTGTCAGTCGAGAGTATACTGGAGAGACGTTCGGTTCCTTTTCCTTAACACAAAAGGGATTGGGTTCAAATGAGTTACTGTGTATATACTGTACAGATAGTTTAAACTATCCCTTCGCCCCCCCCCCCCCCCCCATAGTTTAAACTATACCCCCCCCCCCCCCCGATAGTTAAAACTATCCCCTCCCCCCACTTCTCCCTTGCGATTTCACGCTTGATGAATTATTTACAAACTTTGAACTGTATCTCCAGTACAACGGACAGTCGTAAATGCTTGCTCTTCTTCGCTTTTAAGGAGTCGCTGGGTTGGACGGGGGTACTCAGGGGTAGCCTGGTCACATGATCTATTATCTGAAAATATTCATAGACAGATTTCATCCAGTTGTAGTCAAAGATTTGACCTGACAAGGTGAATCAACCTCACGAAGTCGAAAGTGTATTTTTCAAGTGCGTTTCGTACAATATGCCTAGATCCTGAGTAAAAAAAAAATACAAATAAAAAAACTAACTCTATATAAGCTTACTGAGATCTAGGAAACAAAGGAAATTGATCACAAATGCTTGCAATAGCACTTCTGATACATTTCCTTTGTTTCCTATGTCTGAGTAAGAACAACAGAGAAGTAGTCACCATGTTTATTATGGCAAAGCTGCTTCTGGTGTCTTCTTGTCCTCCTGTGGGGAGGTCTGAGGCCAGGGAGGGGCATTGTGAGACTACATTTCCTTTCTTTCCTATATCTCTATAAGCTGATATGACGTGAATTCCCGATGGTAGGAAGCCGAAGCTTAATTTGATGAATTCCATATGTCTGGGAGATTTTATATAAAGTTGATGATTGTCTGCAGACATCCTGGTGACTTTGGCAACATGGAGCTGAAGGAGGACGGTTCTTTGGCGACATCCTTCAATGACTCTCGAGCGTCCCTGTTCGGCCCTTTCTCCTTGCTGGGACGTGGCATATTGGTAAAGCACCCAGGTTATTGTGTCTCTTGTGTTGTGATTCAGACCTTTATTTATTTATTTATTTACTTTATAAGTATGTTCCTTTTTTGAAGGCAAGATACACACATACACATGTCATTTACATGTAACCAAGATTATTCCAGCGGTAGGCTGATAAATACCAGTATAAAATATATACTAGGTAAAACATAGTCCAGGTAGGGCTCAGGACCTGGCCAGCTCATGGGTTTATGTGCAGGCTTAAGGCTTGTGCTATGATCACCATACGCATCGCACTTGTGACGTTAGTGCATATGGAATTCGTTCTGAGCGCGGAGACGTCATCTTGAGAAACTGAAACTGAAACTTGAAACATTATGATGCAGAGGAAAATAACCTAAGATAAGAAATGACGATCTCACATAATTATAATTATAGCACACATCTTGCTCAAGATCGTATAGAAGTAACATACTGAAATTTTGACATGTATACTGAGTGTAGATCAGTCATCGGATGATTGTTTAGTTGTTTTAACCCTTCTAGATGTGAACGTTTACGTCAGACTATTCTTGACATTAACCCTTTGACTCCTGCACCCTACCCACCAACTGCAAAAAGTTAACCCTTTGATTTCCTCATCCTATTCACTACCTTCCTGTGGGAAGCTGGTGGATAGGTTGAGGGAGTCACAGCGTTAAGTTTTTGCTTTGCCAGCATGGTTGACGATGCAGGATGCTGATGGACAGGGTGCGGGAGTCAAAGGGTTAATTGCTTTCAAAGTGTGATCTACTGGGTATCAACGAAGATGCACTGTTTAAGTCGGAATGCACATACACGTTTATAAATTTTGTGTTCAATCAAGTTCATTTTTGCCCGTTGAATCCGTTCATTGTTATGAAATGAGTTGCATCCCTTGACGTAAAAGGCATACTATGTGACAGGCTAATCTCAATAAAACGTAACTCTCTCTCTCTCTCTCTCTCTCTCTCTCTCTCTCTCTCTCTCTCTCTCTCTCTCTCTCTCTCTTCTCTCTCTCTCTCTCTCTCTCTCTCCCATCCTCCCTCCCATCCTCCCTCCCTCCCTCCTCTTCCGCTCCATTCGCCACGCAAGGGAGAATGTTGAGCTCACCTGTTTGAATCATTCTTCCTACCCCTCTCCTACCTTTGGCATCATCATCATCATCATCATCATCATCTATCTGGTGCTCTTTTTCCCTCCAACTTTCCTGTTGTTGCGAGGTATTAAATTTCTCTTGCCTCATAAAATGTCCTAGAAATGCTGCTTGTCTTTTCCTAATCTTCTTCGTTAATGTTTATTTTGTGTTTGCCTCTTTCAAGACTGTCTCGTTTGTTTTCTTTGCTGTCCATGGAACTCTTAATCACATTTCAGCTGCATCTATCTTGTTCTGACTTTGGATGTTGACTGTTCACGCTTTGCATCCGTACAATAGTATTAGTTGTATATAGCACAGAAGAACTCTCTTCCTTATGTTGATAGACTTTTGTTGGTAAGAACGCTTTTCATTTTGTTGAATGCTATTTTAGCTTGGCCGATTCCGCTGCTTATTTCTAATATGCATCTGCTGTCTGGTAAGATGACTGTTCCCAGATATTTAAACTTATCAACTTGCTGTTATTTTGCATGAGGGGATTTCTTGTTTTTTCTTGATTACCATGACTTCAGTCTTCTTGGTATTTAGCTCCAGCCTTTTATTTCTGCTTTCTATTTCTGTTATATTCAGAAGATTTTGTGGGTCTTATTTTACTTTCTGCAATTAGAACTGTGTCATCTGCATAACGAAGATTGTTTATCATCTTTCCTCCAACCTTTATTCCAGGGCAATCTTCTAGGTTTCGCTGTAAAAGTGAAAACAAATCTGGTGACAGAACAATCTCTGCCTAACCCCTCTTTTTGTGCCTTCCCAATTAAAAGCATTTGTGTAATCAACAAAACATAAATACAAATCCTTATTCAACTCAACTGATCTTTTTATGGGAGTTCTAATGATGTAATGGCATTAATAATTAATTTCCCTTCAACAAATCCACTTTGTTATTCTTCTGTTTCTCTTTTGATTCCGTTCCTTGTTTTCATCATGAGTATTCTTAATGGAATCTTTCTGACATGGCTCATCAAGCTGATTGTAATATGGAGCTCGCATTCTATAGTCCATGCTTTCTTTGGAAGGTTGCTCAAACCAAGTGCTTCCTATTATGAATTCATTTACTTGTGCCCACTCAACAAGTTTCTGTCCACTTTCATTTCTCATGCCAAGACCATGAGGTCCAACTATGTGAACTACCTTTTCCTGTCCAACTTTAGCATTAAAGTCGCCCATTATTATCTTTGGACGGCACAACGACAAAAAACATGATTGTCAGTAATAGCGATACTAGTACTAGAAGTAGTAGCAGCATCAGTATTTAGTATAAGCAGGGT
>JAPXFY010000021.1:58161146-58243646 GCA_030674185.1 Monoplex corrugatus
ATATTTATATTGATTAATCAAAATAAAAAATTGAGAGCCTGTGATGGTAGTATAAAACCCCTTAAAAATAGACATGAAAATTGTTTGAATATTTCACTGAAAAAAAACTCAAGTTTCCTGGTAGCATAGAAATGAGTCTTTATTAAGACTAGAGATTACAGATTAATTACTAATTAAGCTGTTCTGAGGGGAAAAAAGATTCACAGACTGAATTGGTTTATAACTTGCACATCTGGAAAGTTCATATTGCAATTTTGAATTAAAAATTCAGCTGGTAGTAAGGACAGTGTATCTTTTCAATTATTTACCCTGACAAGCAGACCTTTTTCAAAAAGTTTTGTTTTTTTTTCCTTGCGTAATCACACACTTTTTCATAAGCTGTCATACAACATGAAAGATAATGTGTTATGTACATAAATATGTGTGTGTGCATGTGTGTTATAAGTGTGCATATATATATATATATATATATATATATATATATATATATATATATATATATATATTATAATATATAATGTACATGTACCAGTATGCATATCACTCAAAAAACAAAATTATATGCAAACAAAAACACAAAGACGGACAATATTTGGTTACAAATGTTTTAATGCATAATGCTATATCAAAATAAATACACAGAACAGGTAACAAGATGAAAAGGGCATCAGCAGAAATATATCATAACATACACGCACAAACACCAGACATAAAAATAAGCTACATTGCAAAAACAAAATTCTGAAACATATTTACATGAGTTACATACAAATAGTCCACACATACACAAAAAAGCACAGAATCCATAGTCACATTTACAGCTTGCTAAATGAAGAGATTACAAAAATGTGCAGACATTGCAAGAATGGAATCGTGAAAGTCATCTGTGTAAAACCAAACATGTCAAATGAAAATCTTAAACAATAACAAAAATTTAAAAAAACTAAAGATTATACATGAAGGGTATCCAAGTGTCATTACCTAGACACACCCCAGTCCTCTTAGAGTGTACACGCTTGACAGGAAGGCTTCTCTTGACATTTTGCTGTTGACCTCTCCCAAGAATTTTTTGCTAAATACATGCAGCATACAAGTCACTGTTCTTCTCAGTACAACTATGCCATTTCCTCCTCTCCATCTGATACAGTGATGAAAATGATTGCTCCACATCATTAAATTCATATGAAAGGGTGGCTATGTATCCCTGATGATTATTGGCATTATCATTAATAGTTTAAAGCCCAACCCACTATATCCCTGATGATTATTGGCATTATCATTAATAGTGTTTAAGGCTGGAGGGCTCTTGTCCTGAAAACCATTCTTTTCTCAAATGCCAATGTCTTCAAAAGTTCCATTTAAGCAAATGTATACGTGCTATTCTGTCTCTAGTGTACATGTATTCATGTGAGAGATACAATTATGAAGACTTCATGCATTAAAACCACCTCTCCCATTTAAAATGCCAAAACCCAAAGAAATAATGAGAATAATAAATAGCCTACGTACATTATATAGGCTACAGAGCAAACCTCTGGTAATAAAGTTTTCTTTTCAAACTCACTCAATATGTGTACAAACATGAATTATTGCACAGCAGGACATGACCAGTAGATAGAAAGTGGCAGTGCATATATATATCATGACAATTGACTTGTGGAACAGGCAGGTCAAGTGAGAAAGACCTGACAGATCCTTTGGTTCAACTGACAGTGAATTCCAAAGAGATGGTGTGAGAAATGGAAAGCACAATGCTCAAGCTGACTTAAGATGACATTTTATCACCATCAGAAGCTTTTGTTTTGAGAACTTCATGCATCTGTTTTATTTACCATTAAGATGAGACAATCCTAAAACATGTGTTAAGTGAATCAACACAGCAAGAGAAGATGAGCTGACTGACTGTACAGGCCTACATATGTCAGTCTTGCACAAAAATTATCAAAATATCCACTTACAATGGCATCAGTCTGTGACTGCACGATGAAACATTCAGAGTCATCCCACTCATACCCAGGTGGGGGGAGGGTGGCATCGGAGTCACTCATTTTATCTGGATGAATAAAGACCTTACCCACTATTGGACATTTGAATGACAACAGTAACAGTAATGACAGACAAGGACTACTACTACTAGTTATCACAATTACTAGCACCTAATAATCATTGTATTTAGACCTATACAGTGCCAACAGTCCATATCAAAGCATCCTTGTGCACTTTAGACAGGAACAAAACAAACTAAAAGTGAAAAAAGATGGAGGTTTGTCATGCCCATACATTAATGCAGTAGGCCTATAGGCCTAAGCTCAGTTGGACACACACCAATTTAAAAGGCATATATTGAATATTTGAAATAAAAAAAAGATCACATTTAAAGCATTAATCTTAATCATTGTACCTAGGCTTTATATTTGGAAAATTCAAGATTTTTTTCAGTGTGATAATATTAAATTTAGAAGTTCAGCATTACTGTGCATCGGCTCATCACACCTTTGGGTATTTACTCTGTGTGTGTGTGTGTGTAGTGAGTGTGTGTGAGTGTGTGTTGTCACTGAGCTGCATCTGTCAAACATCAGTCATCAAGACTGTTGTGTGGGTGTACACATATCAGGAGATGAGACACTACTACATGACCAATATCCATTGTCCCTCACCATCCTTAACTATTGTAGTCCTATTTAGATCTACACTATGATTCTTGCTAAACTTGCCTAGTTAGTAGTAGTGAGTTTTAATCTTATCCAATCTGACAATCTGAAGTCCAGAAGTCTAGAAGCTGATAATCATAATGAGGGGCAGCAGACCTTCGAAGTTCGGCTGC
Source organism: Monoplex corrugatus (assembly GCA_030674185.1). Classification (NCBI taxonomy): domain Eukaryota; kingdom Metazoa; phylum Mollusca; class Gastropoda; order Littorinimorpha; family Ranellidae; genus Monoplex; species Monoplex corrugatus. The sequence goes on from JAPXFY010000021.1 coordinate 58,163,971, forward strand.
CCATCGACACAGTTTGCTGAGTCAGCTAGACTCAGACTGACAACCAGCGTCAAACTGAAGCTTGTATTTCCAGTCACTGACAATAATTTTTCACCAAATTTTACACAGTACACTAAAAATGCATTGTCTTGTATGTCGTGAAAAATGAAGAATTTATTCCAATAGGTTTAGCTGGTATGACAAAAAGAAAACGGTTAATCGGCACTAAAAAGTCTTGCGCCCATTGTGAACAAGGCAATTATGCGCAATAACAACGGTCACCACACCCACTATCTGTAATATGGCCTAAAATGTTCTTCTGACAATACAACTGCACCAAATTTTACACATAAGCAGGAAAATGCATGTTCTTATTGGTAATTAATTCACTTGAATTAATATTCATACCTGTAAGTTTGGGAGATACGGCCGCAAACACCAAAAGTCACACCAACACTGCCACGTCAGCAAATCAGAGGAAGCTCGTGAAAATGACCCGATCATTATGGGAAAAGTACGGACTTCGGTATTCAGATCGGTAATTATCGGACACATGAATACATTAACGAAGCAAACAGCGATTGTTTGCCTACCCTCTCACATGTGCCGCCACGCCGGTCACAATCTTCCGCTGTAGTTTTCGCGCACGCGTAATCGCCGATTGTGACATACCTACTATAGACTAGTCTAGTAATATCCGTATAGTGTAACTGTAAGCCTAGGCGTATATCGTCATACGCCACGGTAACTGACTCAGTTGCTGTGTTTGTAACACTTCTGCATCTGTATTTCGCTGTAAGTCGTATCATCCAGTGACTGGCTTAGTAAACAACGTGGGGAGGTGGAGGGGGAGGCTTAGCTGGCCGAGTGGTGCTGGATGGCCAGGTTCTTCGTTCATTAGCGTATGTATAAAACAGATGTGACAAAAATTTCAGTTTTTAATTAATTAAAACGAATTATCTACTTAGCATTACTTTAATCCCATCAGTGCCAAGTACATTGTTTTGCTAGTGTATGGTATTTGCTGAGCGATTTTTGCAAGGGTAGGGTAATAATTAGGCTAAGAAAAAATTCTAGCATGCAAATTATTGCATGAAAGTAATCATAACCTTTTCTTTTTTCTGAAAGGGCAATGAAAAGACTATCCATTCATGATAGGCCTACTACACATTGATAGTTTTAACTGTATTTGACACTTTGGTTAGTGAAGAGTGGGCCATAAAATTGACATAAATAAATGTCACCCAATTTATTGTTGTACATTATGGATTAGTAATATAAAATTAAAAAACAAAATATTCTGAGAAAACATATGATAAAGTATTGGAATATGTCTCCAAACCTACATCCATATATAAAGTACTGAATAGTAACACACACACGAACACCCACACACATTCACTCAGTCTCTCACTGCCATGCTCACCACCTTCTTTTCATTTCCTCCTAAACGACAGAAACACTTCACAGAAGACAGAAAATTGGCAGTTCTGATAACCACATGTTGCACTGAACTCTCATGTTTGAGCTGACCATAGAACACATGCTATAAACAAGCTTCACCAACTAAATGTGCTGGCACAATAGCTGACAGCTGTAAACAAACCCTCCATTTCCTCATCATTCTTCCCCCTTACCCCATTACCCAGTCTGAAGTGTGGGTTAGTCAGAGTTCACCTAAGCCTTGTTTCAGTATGCGCTGTGATAAAATAGCTAAAACCTATGGTAACATGCTGTCTTTCTCACAGCACTTGGCCCACTCAGAGCATGTCAGCCATTGTGGAAGAAAGGTCAACATTTCTGAGGGGGTAGTTACATTCGCTGCAATGACTTGAATGAGTGACCATAACAAAGTGTGATTGGCTGCTGACCTCATGCATAATTCATGTAGATAGACAGGGCTTTGTGATTCGTTTGAATTGGGATTCTCCAGCTTAAAAATGGAGGTAGGAAAATTCTTGATGTTATGTGACTGAACATATATATACATCGTTAGCAACTGAGATACACATTATCATAACATATGGGTCTACATCTGTGGCACTGAGTCCTAAGAACATTACAACTTCCATAATGTTAATAGCCAGAATTCTGCCTTGCAATTTGCCACACACAGACTCCAGGTATTTCTCATAAAAAGAAACAACTAAGAATTATTAGTCATATTGGTTGTGATGATTAATCCAGTAATTATTTAATCAACTTAACAAGCTTTCAGAAAACAGTATATAACACTATTAACAGTCCTAAAACCTTTTCAGCTTCCACCATAGTTAGATTTCTAGTTTGTAGTTTGCCACTTACAGACTTCTGATATTGTTCATCGTGACAAACTGTTTAATCTTAATAATTTTGGTAATTGGCCCAGTAATTGATTAATCACTCTGACAAGTGACATAGTGTACATTTCAGCCACTGTTTGGGTCCCATTATAGTATTCCATACCAAAGAATCAGACCAGAAACCAAAAGCATAAACACAAGTTTTGTTCGTTTCTTTCTTTCCTTTTCTTTTCTTTTGTTTTGTTTCAGTTTGAAAACACAGTTTACTGATGTTCTTTGTATATCCATTAAAGATTAAGCTATTTAATTAAAGATCTCTCCTTTTGGACAGCGTGAGAATTGGACAACATTTGAATGTTACATTGCGAATTCACAACATGAGCTTGCCAAGTGCTGCTTGATGAAAATGTTATAAAGGAGTTTTGAGGCAATTTTCTAATTTCACATAGCATTTTGTTTCTATGCCATAGTACTTGGAAAGCAATAAAAAAAAAAAAAAACAATACTGAAATGTGTAGGAATTGTGGGTAAATTGTGCAACTTGAAATGTATGCTCAAACGAGATTTTAAAAAAAAAGTTAAAAACCTTCATGAGAGTCTTAAAACCATTGTAACTTCCATAATAGCTGGAATTGTGGCACACACAGAATCCAGATATTACTCATCATGAAAAAACTAAGATTAGTCGTAATTGTTACGGTAATTAATTGAGTAAATCAATAGCGAACTTGAAACAGTTAAAGAGCTTAAAAATTATAATGGTCTGAAACCATTTCAGCCTCCACCATAGTTTGTGTTCTTACTTGAAGTTTGTCACATACCTGCTCCAGGTCTTACTCATTCTGAAAAATTATTAGTTGTAGTACTCATTGTGATTGACCCAGAAATTATTAACTCAAATTACCTTGAAGACCCGTAAAGACCTGAATCTGAGAGTTCTGAAACAACACTAATTTCCCAGTTGTTAGAGTTCTTGCTTTGACTTTACAGCTCATGCCAAAGAAAATGATAAGTCAAAATAGCTGTGGTGACCTACACAGTAATTATTCACCGAAAGGTTTTTCAGCAAGAGATCTTAAGATCTTGAGATTTGTATAGAAAATCACTTAAAGTTAAACCTCCACACTTACTACAATTCTGGCATTGAATTTGCTGCACAAAGACTAAAAAAAAAAATACTCAGAAAAATCAGATCATAATAAATATGATAGTAAACCCATGTGTTCATCGATTATTTAATGAAATTTTAGAAAACTGCTGTCTCAGTGTTAAAAATTTCTATGAATTTATCTTTAGACAGATGTCACAGAAGCTTACAATTTGTAATTCCATTTCTTTGCTTCAGGTTTCAGTTGAACTTAAATTCTTACCACCTCCCCAAATTGGTGGTGTGGGTTTTGTTCGTTTGGTTGGGATAAGAAACTGAGTCTCTTCAGACTTTTGAACACTTAACTATTCAAGGCATCAACAGCATGCATCTAGACATTCTAGTGCATGTAAAAAAGAGAACATGGCAACATTTTGAACAAAGATTTTTTTTTTTTTCAAAATTTCATAAAAATTTATTCAGGTGTAACTAATTTCTTCACCGCATAAATAATTATATAGTCACAATCAATAATAATGGAATTAACTGTTTAGGATCTTTCGGGGTGGTGGAGGGTTGTTGTTGTTGTTGTTTGGTTAGGTGGTTCGTTTTCTTTTCTTTTCTCTTCTTTTCTCTTCTTTTCTCTTCTCTTCTCTTCTCTTCTCTTCTCTTCTCTTTTCTTATGTTTACTGTTGAAATTTTAAATTATTAATTTGAGTTACTTCTGGCTGAAAATGAGAAATGTATCATAACTAAGGATGATTCATTACTGTGTTTTTGCCATGATTGAATGATTTTGTCAATTGTTGGTTTCAGAAATTTGAAAGCGTATACTTGGATCAGTATTATCGTGGACATGTCAGCGAGAGGACGCAGTTTGACTATTCCTGGTGTCTTATTCGGAGCCGCTACACAACTGACATGGAGAAGGGCATTTCTCTTTTAGAAGGTGATTACTTGTTCATATTTGTTTGACTGAGATTTATGTTATATCAGTAAGTCTTGTATTGTAAGGTGTACTGACTGTCAGAGTCTTCAGGATGTATGTGATTGTTTTGTCTACTGGTGTAGATGTACTTGTGGAAAGACTGCTGCTTTCAATATGCATGAAAAAATAGATTTAACCCTTTGGCTCCTGCACCCTATTTAGCAGCTGCAAAAATGTAACCCTTTGATTCCCTCCAGCTTCCTGCAATTCCCTCACCCTATCCACCAGCTTCCTGCAGTAAGCTGGTGGATAGGGTGAGGAAATCAAAGGGTTAAGTTTTTTGCTTTTCTAGCGTGGTTGGCAATGCAGGTAGACAGGGTGCGGGAGTGAAAGGGTTAATGACACGCATGTTCCACGCTCAGTTCTGGCAAAGTCGTTTATTTCTGTGTACATCTTCTTCCAGGGAGAAAATGTATGTAGAGACAGATGAGGCAGTAAGGCTTTTTTGAAATTCATTTGTTTCCAATTTGTAGCTTAGCAGAAAACCCTTTAGATCAGTGTTTTCTTGTCGTTAGGTATTGATTCACATATCTACCTGTCTCTCTTTCCCTTCTTGTTTTTATGTCTCTATCGCTGCCTCTGTCTCACTCTGTCTTTGTCTGTCTCTGTCTCTGAGTTTTCTCTCTCTCTCTCTCTCTCTCTCTCTCTCTCCTCTCTCTCTCTCTCTCTCTCTCTCTCTCTCTCTCTCTCTCTCTCTCTCTCTCTCTCTCTCTCTAACACACATATATATACACAAACATGCATGCATGCACGCACGCACTCTCTGTCTCTGAGTCTCTCTCTGAGTCTGTCTCTGTCTCTCTCTCTCTCTCTTTCTCTCTGTCTCTCTCTCTGTCTTTGTCTCACTCTCTCTCTCTCTAACACACATGTATACACAAACATGCATGCATGCACGCACACGCTCTCTGTCTCTGAGTCTCTCTCTCTTCTCTCTCTCTCTCTCTCTCTCTCTCTCTCTCTCTCTCTCTCTCTCTCTCTCTCTCTCTCTCTCCTCTCTCTCTCTCTCTCTCTAACACGCATATAAACACAAACATGCATGCATGCACACACGTGCGCACACACACACACACACATGCACATGCGTGTGCATAACACGCAGGCACACACATGTGCACACGCATACACATTTAGAGGGAGAGAATGCTAAAGAGATACGGGACCAGAATGTGCCCTGCTCCTTTCATTCACCCCTGTCAGCCCTGCCCCCACCCCCCATCCCCCAACACACTTACCTAGAGTAACACATCACACACACTGAGTGGGCCTCAATAGCTCAGTTGGTTGAGCGTTGGATTCACATGCTAATGGTTGTGGGTTTGAATCCCGGGATGCGCTATATCAAAACTGGCCTTCTTACTGTCCCATCTTAACATCACTGTTGTTCTGGTGGTGTCAGTATAGGTCGGCCATATCACCTGAGGTGGGTGCCGACATTAAAATTGAACCAAACTGATTTGTCAAAACACACACTGACTGAGCTTGCTGTACTCAGGAAAGAACAAACTGTCAATGGAGTTAAGTCTCTTAACTTAGTTGTGGACATATCTGCCGCACTGAAAGAAAACTATCAATACTTATCTGACTGTATAGCATACCTTCATTAACCCTTTGACTCCTGCATCCTGTTCACCTGCATCCTGCATTGTCAACTATGCCAGCAAAGCAAAAACGTAACCCTCTGACTCCCTCACCCTATTCACCATCTTTCTGGTGGATAGGGTGAGAGAGTCAAAGGGTTAAGTTTTCATAGTTGGTGGACAGGGTTCAGGAGTCAAAGGGTTAACACTCTGGTGATTGTGAAATCATGACACGTATTGTATGTCAAGAGCACAGGCAAGTGGTTGATAATATGTGTGTGACAACAGCAGAGAGTTCAGAGAGAAAAGAAAAAGAAAACAATTTACCTGTATAGAAAAGTACAATAAAGTACAGTACAGTTGTTTGTGAGAGGTTGGTAAAACTGTCAAGAAAGTCAGAAAGAAAATTTTGAAATACTTAGGAGACAGTGCATTATTGAAACTTAAGAATAAGATCATGTCACCGATGAATTAAAAAAGAATGAACAGTCTATCTTCTGAAAAACCTGTATACACACGTAATGTCTTTTTCTTAAGTGGAATTGGGGGAGGGGGAGGGGCTCTACTCTAAACTGGAGTGTAAAATAATACTTTTCACACATGAGTTGGACTTCTTTTTTGTTGTGTGTGTGTTTTGTGTGTGTGTGTGCTTTTTTTTGTTTGTTTGGGTTTGTTTTTTTGTCACATCAAAATCCAGAATACCTTTCTTCAAAGTTGTATTGTTTGTTTATCATAATGCTGCATTGTCATGGTTTTCGTGTGTGTGTGAAGTAGCTAGGCCCGCTTTTATATTAGTTATAGTGGCAGAGCTGCATTTTATAGCTTTTTATTTTTCCCTTTCAGATCTTATAAAAAGCCCGAAAGATGATCTGGCCAAGAGAGATTATCTTTATTACATCGCTGTCGGTTATACCAGATTAAAGGTAAGTGGAACACTTTACAGTTGATTGTTTTCATTTTGACTCCAGTATTGTACATTGTTTGGCCTGTGCTGTGCACGATTGTTTATTTTACTATACTGTTTGCATCTCCATTTTACCCCCCATGGGAATGCCATGGGCACTTTAAATCGTATCCCCACATCCTGGAAATTCTGTGCTAGAAATTTCCTCTTTTCTGTCACTCTCCTTGTTTCTGCCCTCTTTTTAAAATTTTGTTCCTTGTTGTTCCATTTACCTGTATGTGTTTGATGAAGTCTTACAAGTTACATACTTTCTCCTATGATTGATAATTGGTACATGTGTTAGGCACATTTTTGGCTCTAGGGAAATGAGATGTGCAGAAGCAATTTTAGGTACTTTAGACCCATTTTTATATGTCTTAATGTCCTTAGTTATGTTAAATTTGTATTCAGGTATGTTTTTTAAATTCCCTGTGTGATAAGTTTGGTAGAGTGGGCAACACCAGGGGCATTTCCTTAGATTATGCGCACAAGTGCATTGATATGTTGATATGTGTACTTTCTTATTTTCTTTTCTTTTTTCCTACTGATGTATTGTGTATGTTTTGAAATGGTTTATAACATTGAGATGGCTTTACACACTCAGCTGGGCTTTAAACAAAAATAACGATAACAATCTCCATTTTTCGTGATCATGCATGTCATGTGTTTTTGTGTTCTTTTTCGATGTCGGTAACTGAGTAAACAAAAAAGATTTCAGTACAATCGCAGGAAAAAGAAACCCATCTCTCTTCAAAGCTGTAGATTTTTTATAGGTTTTGGCAAGTCTCGGAAATTGAAGAAAGACTGTGGACAGAAATGTTTTGATTGTAAAGAAATGTGCAGAAAGTGTTCCAGTTCCAACTGTTTCACAACCACAAACGTCATGTTACCTTGTCTGTTCCTGCAGTCTTAAAAGTGTACATCTACATCTTTTGCTTGCAATAAAACATTTTTGGGTGCTTGACACCCTGTATTTCCCAACCCCGCTTTTATTTTATGTGGTTATTGTACACAATTTTGAGGAGAAGAACACAATTTTTGAGGCCAGATGTAGGCAGGTGTGGTATATGATATGGAACATGAAATCCATACGTTAGGTATTGATTCATATATCTTCCTGTCTCTCTCTGTCTCTGTCTCTGTCTCTATCTCTTTCTCTTTCTGTCTCTCAGTCTCTCTCTGTCTCTGTCTCTCTTTATCTCCTGTAAACCATGTCTGTGTTTGGTGGCTCATGGAAACCTGAGAATACCCAGCATACATCCCTTCAGAGTATGTAGTCTGTGCAGTGATATACCCCTTGCACAGCGTGGGCAAAGCAACATGCATACACGCCAAGAAAAATGAGAATGCCAAAAACAGCACTTGAGTATAAGATAGCCTAGAAGCATATTGCTCCTGGGACTTCATCATCATCATCATCAGGTGCCCTGCCGCATGGCGTTGGCGATCATGGACTTCATCTGTCTCTATCTCTCGTTGCCCCTAGCATCTCCCCCACCCTCCTCGTCCCCAGCCACTCTGCAAGTCCGTCCAGCATTTTCTCCCTGGGTCTACCTGGTGGTCTCTTTCTCTCCAGCTTTCCCTTTGTGACCAGGTGCTCCAAATCCCCCTTCCTCATAAAATGGCCTATAAATGTTGCCTGTTTTTTCCTAATCTTCCTTATGAGTGATCTACTTGTGTCTGCTACCATCAAGACTGTCTCATTTGTTTTCCTTGCTGTCCATTGAACTCTCAACATTCTTCTTAGAAACCACATCTCTGCTGCCTCAATCTTGTTCTGGCTGTGCTTGCTGACTGACCACGCCTCACATCCTATAACAGTATTGGTTCTGTATAACATTCAAGGAACTCTCTTCCTGATGTTAATTGATAGGCATTTGTTGGTAAGAATGCTTGTCATCTTCTTGAATGCTGTTTTGGCTTGGCCGATTCTGCCAGCTATTTCCGATTTCCTGGGACTTACTCAGAGCATATTATGTATGTGCATGGTATGTATGTGTGAACACATTGTGAAAAATCCTTGAGATTGAAGTAGAAAATCCATGCTGCAGTATATCACATCGAGATGTGTGTGTGTGTGTGTGTGTGTGTGTGTGTGTGTGTGTGTGTGTGTGTGTGTGTGTGTGTGTTACAGGAATATGAGCGAGCCCTAAAGTACATTGATGCAGTGGAGAAGATAGAGCCAGACAACCATCAGGCCCGACAGCTGCATGCCTACATCAAGAAAAAGATGGAGAAAGGTCAGTATGTAATCTGCATTGTCTGGTTCTTTCACTTATCTCTCTGTCATGGTTTGTAATGCCTATTAATCATTTCACTCCCAACCGTGTCCACCAGTTTTCTGCAGGTTAGTGTAAGAAGTGAAAGAGTTGAAACCAGTGAGTACATACATAATAGTACATGACAAAATCAGTGCCTTGATGAGCTCTCAGAAACTGATTTTGACAGCAGTAAAAACACACAAACTTGCTTCACTTATGCCACATCACCTCTTTTATGCTCTATGCAAGACCATCCCTTCATGGCAGCCTGGAAGGAAGCAGTCAGTGAGATTAGCAGAGGAAGAGCTGGGTGGCAGATATCAAAGACTGGAGCACTGTTGACATGCCTGACTTGCTTGATGTTGCATCCCAGAGTTAGAGATGGAGATGTCTGTCTGCTGTTGTATCTTATCAGTCCCTTCATTGACTCCACTGGTTTTGTGAATAGATGAGATAGGATATGAGCCTTGAGAGAAGTAAATATCTAGAACTCTACTCTCAGCAATTGCTCAGCTTATGGTTGTTATATAAGTGTGATCTGTTGTAGCAGTGATGTAAGTCACATGCAAGGAAACTGAGACACAGCCTTAGAAAGGTGGCAAAAGTAGGTTTCATCTTGAAATTCACCATAAAAAGATATCAATACTGAGCAATAATGGTGATATCCCTTGGTGTTGCTTCATTGAAATGTGACGCAGCATGTGAAAACCCAGCTAAAGATGCTTTCAGAGCTATGGCTAAAAATAGCTGGATACAGTCTAAATTGGGTCATCTGAAATCATTCCATATTTCACATCTTAAACATGTAATGTTCAGCTTCCGAGAGTTCTATCATATATTATTACTAAAAACACCCTTGCGTATTTCTTTAGTTCACGGTGACAGCTCCAGTGTGTCAGATGGGAATTTCATGTGTCAGGGATGTGTGAAAATCACTCTGTGTGCAAAACTCTTTTCATACTACTATTACTAGTGACATCAGTGCAGTAGATTTTTGATGTTTCGACTGCCAACTTTTATGGGGTTTTCAATATCTGCTTTTCTCACAACCTGCTCTGTGTGGATGTTGGAGAGATGAGGTGAGAGGATGCAGGCCAAATGGACTACTTTCTTTTATGCTAAATTATTCAGTTTTGGCTGTTTTTCCATCTAATTGTTGCTTTCTGGTTGCTGTTTGGGACCACAGTAAGAGAGAAATTAAATGTTTGGGGAAGCCTGTCTTTTTCATGGTATTAAAAAGATTATGGTGCATGACACTGCCAAACCGTTTGCTACGGTCAGTGAAAGTAATGAAGGCCTTTTCATCGCTGTTTCTGATTTTGAGGATCATGATCTATAAAATGAATAGCGTGTCAGTGGTTCCTCTGTTGGCCAACTAACCTGTTTGACAGTCTGACAGGTCCTATTCTATTTTTGTTTCATTCTGTCAAGTATTATGATGAGTAGGGTTTTGCTGGCATGACTGGTGAGAGCAATGGTTCAGCAGTTATTGTTTAGTATAATGATCAGTAGGATTTTTTGCTGGTGTGACTGATGAGAGCAGTGGTTCAGTACTTATTACAGTCTTTTTGTTTCCACTCCTGTGCAACATGACAAACTCTCATAATCCAAAACAAGTGTGACTGCCCGCGTTCAAGCAAACAGGAACCATAAAAAACACGAAAGAAGAATATGAACGCGTATTAAATACAACAAAACAGGTCAGGTGCAAAACTCTCATAGTTTCCGGTCTATTGGCCATTCACATGTTTTCCAGTCTGTTGGCCATTCACATGTTTTCCATGTCTTAAAGCATAGATGGTGCAATGCTTGGATCCTGTTCCATAAAAACAGGCCTAATACATGTACCCAAGAGTACCTGTGATGATAGTTCGGCCATATAGATTTTCAGGGGTGGTGATGCAATCTTCAGGGATTCCAACAGGTTTTAGTTTTGTTTGGCAACAAAATAGATGGTGTCGAAAATTTTCTGTCACATCACAGCAGATTTGTACCCGTCAGTGGCCCGAGTCTGTCAGTTTTTGTGTACAACCAAGTGTACAAACATTTCCCAGTCTGGTTTTTACATGCATGTGGCAGGTTTTGGTTTATGTTTCTTGGCCTTGGGCTCATTATCTCCTTTAGTTTTAAGCACACGTACACTGCTATCGCATTCACCCACAGTTTTGTTGTTGTAGTAGAATCCAAGTCCACAAGCTCTGTATGTTATTCCCATGTCTACATTTCCTACTGCTAGGTTCTCAGCCACCTTCTTCACTTGACCACTGAAACGTGCTAGAAAGCACACTTTTTTTTTTCTTGGACATTCTGTAAGAATGTTGCTCCTGAAGTTAAACTGAACTGTCTGGTATTGTGAACATGAAGAACTTTAAGCGCATGAAATTAACAAATGATTTTGGTGGAAGGATCGAGACATGTTCCTGCTTTCTTTCCACTACAGTACAAAGTCGCAGGCTTACTCATGATGTATCATGGGAAACTGTACTGATTCAGTGGAATGCATCCCCTTGTGTGGATGCCAGGGGCTCTTACACTATAAATAGTATCCCCACTTTCTGAAAATTCTGTGCTAAAAATTTCCTCTTTTCTGTCACTCTCTCTGTTTCTTTCTGCCTTGTTCCTTTGCTTTCTGTCATTACTTCCTATCATATTCACCTGTATGTGTTCGATAAAATCTTACGTATTTCCTCTTAGGATTGATAATAGGGTACATGTATTAAGTGCATTTTTGGCATTGGGGAAATGTGATATGTAGAAACAATTTTAGGTAATTTAGGCCTGTTTTCACATATGTTTCAGTGTCCTTATTTATGTTTAAATTTATATTCAGGTTTTTTGGGGGTTTTTTAATCCGCCATGTGATGAATTGGACAGAGTGGTCAACGCAGGGACGTCTTAGATTATGTGTGCGAATGCATTGATATTTGTACTTAATTCTATGCTAGCTGAATGGGTAGCGCAAACTTTGTTAGATTTGAGGTTTCACAACATGGGAGATAATTCCTACATGACTGTCAAGAGTTATGTCCTTTGGTTGGTACTTAATTTTTGTTTTCCTTTTTTCCTGTTGAAGTATGGTGTGTGTTTTGCAATAGCCCTGATATGGCTGTATGTAGTCAACTTGGCTTTAAACAAAAATAACAATAACAGTGGAATGCAGCATAAGCCCTCTTTATATCAGTTAAGTTTCCTCAGATCATCTTCACCATTTGTGCTTGTGTAGATGTAGTTATCAGCCACTCCGAGTTACCAACTTTGGCATGTCATTGCAGCATCGATACCTGATCTCTCTCTCCACCCCTCTCTCTCTCTCTACCCCTCTCTCTCTCTCTCCACCCCTCTCTCTCTCTCTCTCTCTCTCTCTTTCTCTCTCTCCCTCTCTCTCCCTCTCCCTCTTTCTCTGTTTCTCTCTCTCTCTCTCTCTCTCTCTCTCTCTCTCTCTCTCTCTCTCTCTCTCTCTCTCTTTCCCTCTCTCTCTCTCTGTCTGTCTGTTTCTCTCTGTCTCTGTCTGTCTGTCTGTCTCTCTCTCTGTCTCTCTTTATCTCTTCCCCTCTCTCTCTCTTTCTCTCTCATATGAAATATTATCTGTCATCAAAACAGGTGGCTGGGGTTATTTTCGGTCAAGCATATCTTTTAGTTTTACCCATAAAATCTGGAGAATTTTCCGTTTTCAGGATCTCTGATCCAGATACAGAAACTTGTTCCAGAATTCCTTGAGAGTTCGTTAAAGTTAAAAAAAAAAAAAAATTTTAAAAAGAAGAAGAAGAAAGTGTCTGATGTAGAAAACAGTCTCATTTCGTTCTCTTGTCACTGCTATTTCAGATGGTTTGATGGGCATTGCCATTGTTGGTGGTGCAGCGTTGGCTCTGGGGGGATTGATTGGTCTCGGAGTGGCTGCACTCAAGAAGAAGTAACAAGCGTGGGTGTGAAGAAAGGTTTTTGTTTCACTGTTAGTTGCTGCAAATGCGTGCACACTGTTTTTGTTTTCTGCGGCATGTTTTGGCTTGGAGTTATAGTTTGTCTTTCTGTTGTTTCTTTTCACAAATTTGTTTTGATGTTGGCTACAGGAGATGAGCTATTGCATACATTTCTTTTGTGTGTGTGTTGAATAGGATGATTTGTAGTTGAGGTTTTATGTTGCTGTTATTTCTTTTTATTGACTTTGGTTCATTATCCTTACCTTCTACTGCCTTTCTTCTTTATAAAATGAACAAATCCTTACTGAAATCAAGTTTTCATTGAGTTGTCTACATTTCATCCTTTCATGAGGCCTTCTTCAGAATGAGGTGTACCATGTGGTATTGTGTTTGGCTTCATCTTTGTTGGATGAGTGGTTGTTACATGATGTGAGAACTTTATAGCTGTCAGTCATTCTTGTTTAGGACTATTGTCCATACACTCGGACTTTTTAATGGAACATGCAGAACTCAGATAGTTAGGTGAGCTGACCACTATTGTGGTGTTGTTGCACAATCTGCGTTTTTGATGGATGTGCAAGCTGAGTGTTTTTCATGTTTCCATAAGCCATCCGCTAACATGACTCGCACAATCTTTAACGTACATATTTGATATTTATCTGTAGATTGCAGGAAGCTCTAACATCAAGACAACACTTATCTTGAAGGAGGTCTTGGGAGGGGTCAATGTAGACAACACTGTAAACAACTCATCAGCTGACTTTGATCAGAATCAGTTCATTTTATAAAGTATGGCAAAACCCGGTGTCATTCTGCATGCTGAGTCTGTCATCTTGTTTACAGTTCCACACATGCTTCAGGGTTCTGTTTGATTTGCATGTGGTCACTGTGATTTTTTTCATTTTATTATTTCAAAAGTAATTTGTCATCAGACTTCTGCAAAACTGATGTAAGTACATGTTTCACCCTTTCTTGATTTTGGAGATTTTGTTTGTTTGTTTGTTTCTCTTTGACTTTGACCAACTGTTTGACCACTACTGCCTCTTACCTGGAAATCTCATCATTCTAGGTGACATCAATGTCCACTATGACAACACTCACCGTTATGACACAAGACATATCATCAACTCTCTGTCCAATCACAATATGACTCAACACATTTCTGAACCAACCCATCAAAAAGGTCACATTCTTGACTGGATCATTTCTCGTGATCACCACAATTCAGCTACTGACAACTGCTTAGTTCTTTCTACCCGTCTAACTTCAGCCCTTCCATCTGACCACTCTGCAATTCTCTGTTCTCTTGACATTTCTCCTCCTTCCCGTACCACGCGCACAGTGACTCGACGCAATCTCAAATCTATCGACCTCTCCACATTTTCATCTGATGCCTCCCGTCTCCTTTCTGAAAAGTCACATAACCTTGCCGATGAATTCTATACTACTCTCCACCATCTTCTGGACACTCATGCTCCAGCCACAACCCGTCTTTTACCTGACCGCCCCCCTACCCCCTGGCTCACTCATGAGATTGCCTGTGCAAAACGTGCCCAGCCGCAGAGCAGAGCGCCGCTGGCGCAAATCCAAACTCACTGTACACAGGCAACTTTTCCAAGCCTCTAAAACAAAAGTATCCACCCTCATTGCATCTGCAAAAACAAGCTATTTCCAAACCAAAATCCTGAATGCCTCTTCTTCAAAAGAACTCTTTACAACCATGAATCATCTCCTTGGCACACGAAAAGATTTACCTCTCCAACAAAACATACAAATGAAGAACTCCCATCTGTATTCTCCAAGTATTTCACCACCAAAATACAAACTCTTCGTGACAGGCTTGACAGGACACCCTGTCAACCATGCCCACCTGACCCTTCCTTCTCTGGCACACCTCTTACTACTTTTACCCCAGTCTCACAAGAAGAAATTTTCAACACAATCAGATCCATGTCGTTCAAAACCTGCGAACTGGATCCTCTTCCAGGTTCTCTCTACTCCGACTGTCTCCCTACTCTCCTCCCATTCATCACTGACATCATCAACACTTCTTTTCAAACTGGAACTGTCCCAGATTCTTTCAAGTCTGCTATTGTTCACCCTCTCCACAAGAAACACAATTTAGACCCAAATGAACTGAAAAATTACAGGCCTATCTCTAATCTCTCTTTCTTGTCAAAACTCCTTGAAAAAGTCGTCCTCAACCAGCTGAACTCTCACCTGTCTGCCAACAATCTCCTCAATCCTTTCCAGTCAGCCTACCGCCAGTGCCATAGCACTGAAACTGCCCTACTACACATTCTCAACAATCTCCTCCTTGCAACTGATACTGGCAAAGTCTCTCTCCTCACACTCCTTGATTTGTCTGCAGCCTTCGATACCATTGACCATGGTATTCTCCTTTCTAGACTTCATCATACTTTTGGCATCTCTGACATTGCTCTCTCCTGGTTCACTTCATATTTATCAAACAGAAAACAAACTGTTCTCATCAATGGCACTTACTCTCAACCTGCATACCTGACCTGTGGTGTTCCACAAGGATTTGTCCTTGGCCCTGTTCTTTTCACTCTTTATACCTCCCCCCTGTCTACCATCATCAACTCCCACTCTATAAAACATCACTTCTATGCTGATGACACCCAACTTCAAGACAGTGACTCACCTGATAATATACAGCACCTGTTGACTCACACCACTGAGTGTTACTCGGACATTAAGAACTGGATGACGTTCAACAAACTTCAGCTTAATGACGACAAGACAGAAGCTATCCTCATTGGCACCCGTCAGAAACTTTCTCAGCTGCCTCCTCTTTCTCTCCCATTATGTAACACATCAGTCCCAATTTCTGATTCAGCTAAAAACCTTGGTGTCTGCATTGACTCTACCCTCTCCATGAACAACTTTGTTTCTCAAACTGCCAGATCTTGCTACTATCATCTCCATCGTATAAGCCTGATCAGGAAGTATCTCTCTGTGGAAACAACTGCAAAACTCGTTCTCTCCTTCATAATGTCTCGCATTGACTATTGCAATTCACTCCTGTCTGCATTCAAAACAATGCTGTACGCCTTGTACTCAAAAAGAAAAAAGCTGACCACATATCTCCTCTCCTGGCACAACTTCACTGGCTCCCTGTATCAAAGCGCATACAGTACAAACTAGACACCATGTGCTACAAAAGCCTCAATAACGCAGCCCCCGATTACCTGTCAAGCCTACTTGAGATCTATGTTCCCTCACGTACCCTCCGCTCTGCCTCCGATCCTCTGACTTTTCGCTTTCCATGCACTAAGCTCAATACCTGTGGTCCACGAGCCTTCTCTGTTTCTGGTCCACTCTCCTGGAACAAACTTCCTCTCTCAGTCCGTCAGCAACCTACTTTTGTCTCCTTCAAGTCCGCTCTCAAAACTCACCTTTTCTCCTCTGCATAAATCCTAACCTCACTCAACCCCCCTCTGCAGCCTGTCTCCGCTCGGAGGGGAATCACTTTGTTATAATATATAATTGTATATGATATGCTCTCTATAATTTTCCATTGCTTTTATTCTTGCTTTTATTGCTTTTATTCTTTCTCCCCATTTATAGCCATGCGTGTGTGTGTGTGTGTGTGTGTGTGTGTGTGTGTGTGTGTGTGTGTGCGTGGTGGCTTTGTGCGTGCGTGCGTGCGTGCGTGCGTGTGTGTCTGTTTCAGCGCTTAGATTTGATTTTGTCGAGATTTTGCGCTATATAAATATTGTAATTATTATTATTATTATTACACTTGGAATTCCTTAAAAGGACTGCACAGCATACAGCCATTTAAATGTTTTATGGTGATCCTGATTTGGACTGGATGGTGAGAGAAATGTGAATCAGAGTGACTGCTTAAGCTAAATTGAATAATTACTCACTAAATAAACACATTTGGATTCTTATAAAAAAAAAATGAACTCGTTGTGTATCCCAAGTTGCAGTTTAAAAAAAAATGCCTTGAGAACAGCTAACATCAATCTGAACATACACACATACAGCATTTATGCACTGCGTTTTATACAGTATGTATGTATAACATAGAGGAAACTGCTATATCATTCTCATGAGATGTGAAAACAGGTGGTTTAATAATGGCTTACTGGTATAATTGAAAGTTCGTTCAGAGTTCAGCTGGGTCGTACTAGTTTTATTATTTTATCCTGGCAAGAGCTGTTTCCTTTGTGTTATTATACTGAACATTACAACTCATTATTGATGAAATGTAATGTTGGTTTTTATGGTAATAGAGCAGGCTGTCCTATACAAGCAGCAAAGACATTGAGGAGTTAGATAAAAACCTGCTGTACCTTACCAAATGACTTGACCCAATCAAGCCATTTATTGCACTAGAACACTGCAGCTCTTTGTAGCTCGTCAGCTATCAGTGATCTGTCAGTAGGTCAGCCAAAGTCTGAATGCTTTTAGATTTTGTCAGGAGGGTCATGTCTTCTATTTTTCTCTTTGTTTTTTTGGTTTCTGTTGTGAGTGGTTATGAGTTTTTTATGGGAATTTCAACAATATATTACAAATATGTAGTAATTTTCAAATAAATATTACTAAGAAATCGTCTGAAAATACATTTAGTCATGCTAAATGCATCATTCTGTGTAATTTCATGCATAGAATCCCAAAAATATGGAAGGAACAGTTGTTTTATTGTACATGGTAGTGATGCAACGTTTTTCCCCGGCACATGGAAAACACCGGATGTCAAAAGACGTCGGCACTCAAGAGGTTAATACAGCATGAGAAGACAGATGTTACTGAGTCATCAGAAGATACAGAAATAGAGATTTTATGCATGGGCATCGTGTAGTAAAATGTTTCCTACCGCTGTTTTTTGATGTGGAGGTTTTTTTCGTTGTTGTTTCCCACCCACCCCCCTCCACCATTTCTTCTGAGCTTGATATTACCAAGGTTTTCTCAGCTGTGTCTGTAGAGGAATTGTGAATGCACATTTTGGAGGGCAAGGGCAAGGTCACTCAGTTGAGAAGCATGCCTATAATCAGCACTTTTTGAAGACTTTTAATAGTTTTATAATCTGGTTTCACTGTTATGACTGTGTTCCGTTGTTCTCTGTGCCTGTGAAGTTTTGTTTTAACCCTTTGACTCCCCCGCACCCTGTCCACCAGCATTTTGCATTGTCAACCATTCTAGCAAGGCAAAAACTCAACTCTTTGATTCCCTCACCTATGGTTTTTGCACTTGGTGGATAGGGTGCGGGAGTCAAAGGGTTAAGTTAAGTATCTTCAAGGTCACAGTGACCATAAGAAGTACAAAATCTGGATTTTTCTGAAATAATTTTTGTACGAAAAGAGAGTTTCTTAACCATCGGAACAAACTTGTTTGGAAATGGGCTGGTGGTATTTCTTTTGTTAAAATGTTTGTTGTTGTTGTTGTTGTTGCTAGTACTTCACATGCTTGTTATTGTTCATCCATTATATCTTTTTTTTAACTTTTTCCCCGGTATCCCCCCCCCCCTTTTTTTTTTTTTTTTTTAAAGAAAAGTGAGATTGATTAATATCGACTGGAGAGAGAGATGTGTGTTAGTCTATGACTAAAAGGTTCGGACAAGATTTTTCTGTTCTTTATAGGTGTTTGACAGTCCTACCATTGTCTTTGATGCACATTATGCTTTATTTCAATCAAAGTTTCTTCAAGTCTCAATGATCTGTAGAAGTACAAAATGTGTTTTTTCTGTTATAATCTTTTTGTGTAAGATATGGAATGGTTTGGCTATCTTGGGGTTGGGTTTCTTTGTTTTTTCTTTAGTCTCTTTTTCTTTTTTTTTTCTTTTTTTTTTCTTTTTTCTCTCCTCTTTTTTTTTGAGACATTTCTTTTTTTCTTTCAAAGCATTTTTACAACACATCTGTGCATGTAATCATTTATTTATTTATTTGTTTCTTTATTTATTTACTTGTTTATTTATCTATTTATTCATTTACTTCCTTACTTACTTACTTACTTACTTACTTGTGTGTTTCTTTATCCATTTATTTATTTATTGATATGTTTGTTCATTTACTTATTTATTTATGTATTCATTTGTTTTTATTTACTTATCACGGCTGCATTTTCTCAGCCATTCTGACACCCTTTAGTTGGTACCTTTCTGCCAGCCGGTATCACCTGCGAGTGCTATTTTTAGCCAGGCAGGTTTGACCAAAGTCCATCGTCTTGTGCTACAGCAATACTTTGTAACTGCTTCGTTCTTTCAAGAGTTACTCGAATCTTGGTCAATCTGTAGGCCTATACTTCCACGCACGCCTGTGCCTCGCCACAGGATGTTTGAAAGTGGTGTGGAAGGGTAGGGGAAAGATGCGTGCCATTTATAGCTTGCAGCGCAGAACCAAAAAGTGGCCAACTATGTCTAAAGTGTCTCGGATTTGTGTGCCGTGTTATCTATTTATTCTTTCATTCCTTCATTTATTTATTACTGTGTTTGTTACTTCTATTTGATGAACAATATCAGTGCACTGTTTCTTTCAGTTCATTTCTTTTGCAGTGGTTGACCTGTGTTTGGTCCATGGCTGTTTCTAGAGTTTTGCATCCTGAATTGAAATTTTGTTTTGAAAATACACTTTATTTGAAAAATTGTTTTGCTTGGTTTTGTTCTTGCATGCTTTTCATTTGATTGTATTTCAGAAAATTCCTTGTTTGATTTTGTGCTCACAGTATGCTTGTATATCATTTCAGCTTTCTTTTAATAATAATAATAATTACAATATTTATATAGCGCAAAATCTTGATAAAAATCAAATCTAAGCGCTGAACAGACACATACGCACGCATGCATGCGCGCGCACGCACGCACACACATGCACACACACACACAATGCACACACACACACACACACACACACGCACATGCACACACACACACACACACACACACACACACACACACACACACACAACACACACACACACACACACGCACACGCACACACACACACACACACACACACACACACATGGCTATAATTAATGGGGAAAAAGAAGAAAAGCAATGGAAAATTATAGAGAGCATATTATATACAATTTTTATATTACAGTGTGATTCCACTCCGAGCAGAGACAGGCTGCAGAGGGGGTTGAGTGAGGTCAGGCCTTCTAATTTTATTTTATCTGCCACAAGTAATTTTTCCACTGTCAAAAGGAAAATTTGGTAAAGTGAACGTGGAGACCAGGAACTGTGGCATATAGAAATTAAAAACTGACAAGATTTGATTATTTCATCATCAACATGAATAGTGACATATGTGTGTGACCTCGACTAGGAACACTTTGTAATGACATCCACATGAAATTTACGTTGAGACATGCAAATTATTATGTATGCAAGCATGTCATGTAAGTTGTTAAGATATGTTGGGAAGTGCGGGTTGTATGGTTTTATCTGACCCTTTGGGCATGGGTATCTGTTTTCAAAAGTCTGATGACAGAATCAGTTCCACTTCACTTGAAGGCATATGGTTTGAGTCACTTGATTTTGACCTGACACACCGTGACCAGGGATTACTGGCTGTTTGATCTTTTTCAGGCATGTGCCATTTTTTTGCAACTTAGGCTAACACAGGGGTTTCACAACTGTAGATGACTCAGTTGATTTGCTCCAGCTGTAGATGACTCATCGATATGCTACAGCTGTAGTTGACTCGTTGATATGCTACAGCTGTAGTTGACTCGTTGATATGGTACAGCTGTAGTTGACTCTCATTGATATGGTACAGCTGTAGTTGACTCTCGTTGATATGCTACAGCTGTAGTTGACTCTCATTGATATGGTACAGCTGTAGTTGACTCTCGTTGATATGCTACAGCTGTAGTTGACTCTCATTGATATGCTACAGCTGTAGTTGACTCTCATTGATATGGTACAGCTGTAGTTGACTCTCATTGATATGCTACAGCTGTAGTTGACTCTCGTTGATATGGTACAGCTGTAGTTGACTCGTTGATATGCTACAGCTGTAGTTGACTCTCGTTGATATGGTACAGCTGTAGTTGACTCTCGTTGATATGGTACAGCTGTAGTTGACTCTCATCGATATGCTACAGCTGTAGTTGACTCATTGATATGTTACAGCTGTAGTTGACTCTTATTATGTTACAGCTGTAGTTGACGCTTATTGATATGCTGCAGTTGTAGTTGACTCTCATTGACATGTTACAGCTGTAGTTGACGCTTATTGATATGCTACAGCTGTAGTTGACTCATTGATATGCTACAGCTGTAGTTGACTCTCATTGATATGTTACAGCTGTAGTTGACTCTCATTGATATGCTACAGCTGTAGTTGACTCTCATTGATATGCTACAGCTGTAGTTGACTCTCGTTGATATGCTACAGCTGTAGTTGACTCTCATTGATATGCTACAGCTGTAGTTGACTCTCATTGATATGTTACAGCTGTAGTTGACTCTCATTGATATGCTACAGCTGTAGTTGACTCTCATTGATACGTTACAGCTGTAGTTGACTCTTGTTGATATGTTACAGCTGTAGTTGACTCTCGTTGATATGTTACAGCTGTAGTTGACTCTTGTTGATATGTTACAGCTGTAGTTGACTCTCATTGGTATGATACAGCTGTAGTTGACTCTCATTGATATGCTACAGCTGTAGTTGACTCATTGATATGCTACAGCTGTAGTTGACTCTTGTTGATATGTTACAGCTGTAGTTGACTCATTGATATGCTGCAGCTGTAGTTGACTCATTGATATGCTACAGCTGTAGTTGACTCTTGTTGATATGCTACAGCTGTAGTTGACTCTCATTGATATGCTACAGCTGTAGTTGACTCATTGATATGCTACAGCTGTAATTGACTCTCGTCGATATGCTTCAGCTGTAGTTAACTCTCATTGATATGCTACAGCTGTAGTTAACTCTCATTGATATGCTACAGCTGTAGATGACTCCAGTTGATACGCTTAAGTTATCAGACAATAACTGACACCATCAGAAGGATTAGAACATAAAGATGGGCAGTGAACAGGCCATTTTTTGTGTTGCAGGCTCCCTCCATGGGGATACGGGGGGCTTCAGGAAGCTGGTGGATAATGTGAAGGGATCAAAGGGTTAAGTTTTTGCTTTGGTAGCATGGTTGACAATGTAGGATGCCGATGGACAGGGTGTGGGAGTCAAAGGGTTAAGTTGGACATTGCCTTACAATAAGATGGACATGGCCTTAATTTAAGATGGACATTTGTTAAATAAACATTTTCTTGAACAGTGTGTGATTGTGGCTTGTATGTGCAGATGGACTGGTGGGGATGGCGATTGTGGGGGGAGCAGCAGTGGTTCTGGGAGGTCTGGTGTCTCTGGGGATCGCGGTCCTGAAGAAATGAGGTCAGTCCCAGGCTGTTCCTACGTCCCTCTTCCTCCGCCAACTCCCCCTCTGCCTAAGAGGTCTTGTGATGGAAAACATACTTAACTGTCAGAGGATCAGTTTGTCGAAAAGTTTGTGTCATTTTGAGAAAACGTCATCAAGAGAAGAATTGGCTTGAACTGCAGA
The DNA here is from genome assembly GCA_030674185.1 of Monoplex corrugatus. Lineage (NCBI taxonomy): Eukaryota > Metazoa > Mollusca > Gastropoda > Littorinimorpha > Ranellidae > Monoplex > Monoplex corrugatus. The sequence goes on from JAPXFY010000021.1 coordinate 58,186,548, forward strand.
ACATGTTCAGTCTTCTGTAACTTTGTTTTGTTTCATTAAAATGTTTTATGATATTTATGAGTGCTGACTTTTTTTGGGGTATTATTTTCCATTTTCTATTTTGTCTAATTGCCTGTCATGTTTGATTCTCTATCTGTCTGACTGGTTTATAATTAGTTTTGATTCTTTATTGATTTTTATGAGTGCTGACTTTTTTTATTATCATTATTTTCCATTTTATATTTTGTCTAATTGCCTGTCATGTTTGATTCTCTGCCAGTCTGACTGGTTTATAATCAGCCAGTTTCGTTTCTTTATTGATTTTTCCCTTTTTTGGTGATTGTGATGCAACATAGGAAAATCAGGCTCAGGTGCTAAAATTTCCAAGTTCTAAACATATTTTAAAATTTCAGGGTCTATGAATCAACATGCAAAAAACAGAAATGATTCACCTATTAATGTTTTCTTTTTTTTTTTTGGCGCTTTGTAAGCACTTTTTTTTTTTTTTTGGACAAGGGAGGTAATAAGCTCATGAAAGTTTATAAAACTGGAAAATATTATTATAATTGCTTTTTGGGGGTGATCTTAGCCATAAAATTTTGGGAAATTAAAGATTTGATGTTAAAGACTCAAAATATGGAAAACTCTCAGTTGTCATAATATTTATACACTACCCAGTTATTCTTAGCCTTAGATATGACCAGATGTGTGGATGTGAAGCTGCACAATCAACAAGCAAAGTCAGAACAAGGTTGAGGCAGCTGAAGTGTAGTTTCTAAGAAAAGTGTTAAAGAGTTCCATGGACAGCAAAAGTAACAAACAGGACAGTCTAGGAAGAAGCGAACACGAAAAGAACATTAATGAAAAAGATTAGGAAAAGAGAAGCAGCATTATAGGACATTTTATGAGGCAAGAGAGATTTGAGCCCCTGGTCAAACAGGAAAGTTAGAGGAGAAAAGAGCACTAGGTAGCCCAGGGAGAAAATGTTAAACAGTTTTGCAGAGTGGATGGGGACGGAAAATGTAGGAGATAACACTTGCAGCGGCAAAAGAAAGATTGTTATGGAGGGCCATGATCGCCGATGCTATACAGCGTGGCACATGATGATGATGACAATGATGATGATGATGATGATGATGATGATGATGATGATGCTGATGAATTATAGCCAGCTGTATGTGTCTCTAACTGGGTGTTCCCTTGCTGCTTTTCGATTGTTGATTTGTTGTGCTGTGATTTTGTGTGGGTTTTTTTTTCAGTTTTAAAAGAATTTGTGAGCATATTAGTTTATTGCCCTTGTGAAAAATGCAGAGTTAAAAACCTGTCTAAAAAGAAAACAATAGTTAATGAATTGTTTCTATTTTTGTATGTTAATGTATAAACTTTGAAATTTTTTTATGAGTTAAAAACTCAGAAATGAACATTTTGGACTTTAGGTTGTTTTTCCTGTATGGTAATTTTTGGTGACTGTCATAACATTATGTATAATTTTGTCTTCGTAGTTTTATTTGAATATTTATTTGATTTTGCTTTTTGGGAACAATTTTAATGCCAAATGGAGGATGAGAGAGCATGTAAATAACCAGAAATACGTTTGTGCAGGAATTTTGTGTTTATTCTTCATGTTTAACCCTTTCGCTCATTTACCCTTTTCACCAGCTTCCTGCAAGAGGTTGGAGGATAGTTTGATGAAGTGAATGGGTTAATACACCAGGTGTCTGGTCAGAATCATGTGATATGGGAGAACGATCGTTTCAATGATTTTTCTGTTTCCCTAAGGCAGAAAGTTTGTACAAAGCTTGTTGAGTGAAATTCAAGAATCCAAACATGATGTCACCCCCCCACCCCCCCCCCCTTACAAAAGGGAAATAAGAGTTGTTCAATAGTGTACAAAGATGATTTAATTAGGTGACCTCCCCTGTGCATATGAATGGTGATGTCCTTATTTTTTGTGTGGTAAAATGCTCCCACAAAGAGTACATTAAATCCCTGAATGCCATAGCCCCTACAGGTCTGAGAAGCTGTGTTGGCCTACTTTTATTGAATTGTATTTATTTTTATTTTCGGTTTCTTTAATCACAGTTTTGATGAAGTTCATCACATCTCAGAATGTTTAGGTTTGTTTTGATCAATTGTCAGATGTTCCTTTTTATATAACTTAGCAAATAAAATTGTCACTCACTCCAAATGGCAATTTCTCAAAAAGGCCACTTGCCAATTGCCATTTTGAAACTGCCATGGCTTGTGTTCAAAAAATCTTACAGCAAACCTTACATCAGTTCAAAACTTACCTCCTTTAGTTTGTAACAGTACCAGTAACTCAGAATCTTTAGACACACTTAACTCTTTGACTCCCGCAGCCTGTCTACCAGCTTCCTGTATCGCCAGCCATGCTAGCAAAGCAAAAACGTAACCCTTTGACTCTCTCGCCCTATCCACCAGCTCCCTGCCAGAAGCTGGTGGATAGGGCAAGGGAGTCAAAGGGTTAAGTTTTTGCAGTTGGTGGATAGAGTACGGGAGTCAAAGGGTTAAAGTACCCTTTGTGGGAGCATCTTACATTTTGGTTCTTGTTCATACCTTTTAGTTCTGGTTTGTTGTATATTCTCCAATCTAATCAATGCTGCCATGCTATTGCTTGATGTCTATATATGTTTAAGGCTGAATGGTGCACTTTCCTTCAAGTTTAAATGTTTCTGTTGAAATGTCGACCCCATGCCTGCAGTAACACGTCATAGCATAACACAAGTTTTGTCCTGTACAAGCTTTTGGTATTCATGTATTTGGTGTACATCATATTTATGCAGGGGTATCGGTGTTGTGTGTGTGTGTGTGTGTGTGTGTGTGTGTGTGTGTGTGTGTGTGTGTGTGTGTGTGTGTGTGTATGTGTGTGTGTGTGTGTGTGTGTGTGTATGAGATTAAATTAAAAAGATGCTGAATAAAATAACAAGAAATGTGATCCTGCTTTTTTTTTTTTTTTTTTTTTGCAAGATAGTTTTTTTCTTCAGTCATGAAATAAGTAACACTTGCATGTTTACATTAAGCCCTCATCATAAAAACAGAAGATAATAAGCTGATGGAAAAACTGTACCATCGTATACAGTCAAAACAGTTAAGCACATGAAGAAAAACAGAACTTGAAAAAAAAACATTTGAAAGCAAGAAAAGCAACAAATGAAGACATGAAACCTTTTTTTTAAATCCACCCTTAAGCGATATATACATAGACAGATAGACAGATAGAGATAGATATACATGTATATATGTATACACACACACACACACGCACACACACACACACAAAAAGCAACAAATGAAGACATGAAACCTTTTTTTTAAATCCACCCTTAAGCGATATATACATAGACAGATAGACAGATAGAGATAGATATACATGTATATATGTATACACACACACACACACGCACACACACACACACACACACACACACATATATATATATATATATATATATATATATATATATATATATATATATATGCATTTGTATATATAACAATAATGGCTCAGTCAGGGAGTCCAGATGAGAGATACCCCAGATGAGAGATACCCCTATTTAGAGGCCGCCAACACAGCCCTCCAATGACAACCCTCATGAACCACTGACACCAAAAACTCCAACTTGAATCCCACTCAGGTACAGAAGCAGTAGAGGTAACCAAAACCAATGTCACCGCAAGATTAGGGCATGAAGGGACACAGAATTTGGGACATTTTTTACAATACTATAACGATGATTTTATGATAATGGGAATGATGGTGATGCTGCTGTGGAATTCCATCTAGGACTAAGATTGTCCTGTACTTTACACTTACTTTCTTTCATGATGTAATCCTGGCATCAACTCTCAACTCTGACTCATGTATGTCAGAATATTTTTTGACTACATACTTCCTTCCAGAAAAAGAACTCGATGTCTACTATTTTCTGTTTCTCTATTGATATATGTGAATATGCAAAAAGACAATGGTTTGGATTGGGTACATGCATATATGCAGAAAGGCAACGGTTTTGGTATGAATAGCCAAACAGATAATATGCATAATTAATCAGTTGTGGTGTTGTGTACATACATCTACACAATTTGAGAGTAAGATAGAGGGGAGATTAAAAAAAAAACTTGGAAGAGATATCGACTGTGAGAGAGTGAGGAGGGGGGTAATACGAAAAGGGGCTGGGGAACAGATGTGGATAGCACGCCTAGACTGTTGTAAAGTACGACTGAGGGATTGGGATGTGTGAAACGCAACATAAGCTCTGGTCATCTCTGTTCACAGGCAAGCTTTAAGTCCAACAATGTTTGCCAAGCACCAGCGGTCACCCCTCACTGTACCAATCCATGCCCAGTAGCTTGCTATTGGCATAACTTCTGCATAATAGTGAACAGCAGTATAGTGTTCCTGCCTGTTTTTTCCGTGATGGAGTCATGAACTTAACATCTGTTATCTCAAGTTCAGTCCCAGCATGCAACATAAGAACTGGCCTCTTCATTGCCTATCTTAAATTAATGCTGCAATCATTCTGCTGCTGGTGTCAGTAGAGTTTTGAAGGTCCTACTATTCCTGCTTCCCTCATGTCTTCATTCTTTTCTTATGCAAGGTAGTACTTTTGTTATTAATTTTTCCCATGACAGAAAGGAAATGAATGATATACTTATGATAATGTATGTATTATTTGTATGCGTTGTGTTTATTTATTTATAATGCTGGTTCTCTTTGAAGCAAGTGATTTATGTTGATTTCATTTCTGGCTCTGTGTGGGATGGTTGGGGTTGGTGTTCATTCTTTATTTCTTTTAACAGCTGCCCACAGATGTGCTTTTTGACAAGTGTGTGTGTGTGTGTGTGTGTGTGTGTGTGTGTTCAAAATATGTCAACAAGGATTTATCAGTTATTCATGAATACACAAATTAGTACAACTCCTAGTTCTGCCCCACTTGAAGACAACTCTTAGTTCTACTCCAATTGAAGTTGCAAATTAAAATTCATAAATAAGTTTGAGTGGGTTTGACACCCCAACCGATTTTTTAAAAGATGACAGGGAATGAGATTGTTTCAATAATACATGTTGAAGTACTTAACAGATGGATTATTAACAATTCTTCTATCTCTATTAAGTTCAGGTATTGCTGTGAGTTCAACTTTGTGCAACAGCCAGTGGCCAAACAAACTGTTGTTTTTTTGTGTGTTTGTTTTTTGTTTGTTTGTTGTTTTGTTTTTGTTTTGTGGTTGTTTTTTTTGTTGGTTTTTTTTTTTTGGGGGGGGGTTGTTTTTTTTTTTTTTTTTATTTTATGGATGGACTGTGGAGTTTGTTCGTATGTATTGCTTGAAAACAACCAGCTGTACAATAATCAGTATTCACAGTTGGCAAAAATACCTTAAAAGTACTAAGAAATGGAGATTGTCAGGATAGGGTATTGAAAAAGTGGCATGTTTGAGCCTGTAAGCGATGTCAACGTTCGGTAGCTCATAGCAGCATGAAAATATCCACCTTGCACACACCCCAAAAACACAGTTTATGGGCTACATGGTGGAGTCTAAATTTTCAGAAAACATCACCACCACCATACACGTAAAAGTCTGTGTATACAAGTATATGGGGGAGTTACTGCCTATGAACACAGAAAAATGTGGAGATGTTTTACATAGCTAGATGTTTTTGTTAGAATAGCAACGTCTTTTAGGAACCAGATAAACACAAAAATAGGATCAGGATATATGTTTGATATAACAAAACAAGACAGGCACAAATTTTCGGCCAACTGGTTTTTATTAACAAAAGACAACAAATAACAAACAACAGGGGGGAAATTATGAAATTTTTCTGATGGTTCATAAAGTTAGGGAGAAAACAGCAAAACTTCATCGATAATTGTGTTCTGTTTTGTTCGTTATTTGTTCTTCGTCGTCTTATGGTAACGCATGATAAAGGTCAGTTTGTCGAAAATTATGCCTTTCTTGTCATGTTATAATAAACATGTGTTCTTATTCATTTTTGTGTTTTTTCTGTTTCCTGTTTGCTTCAGTGTGGGGGTCACATTTGTTTTGTATAACATCATTTAGTCTCTATCGACGTAAGGTTTTGGGAAATGCAATGTATTATGTACAGTGCTTTGTTCTATTTGTTCATTAATAGATACAGAATATTCTTCACTGGCTATGTGTGTATGATGAATGGTTAAAGAAAATAAAAGTCCCTACAAATTCCTTCACTGAGTATTCTATATATTTTGTTTTTGATTGTCGTTGAGTGAATCTACTCAAGTTGATATTGCCTTCCAATATCTCAATTTTGAGTTTGACGCATATTTCCAAGTTAGTTAGGTGTATTTCAAATATTTTCTTTCCCTCTTTTGCAAATAAAACAGCAGTGCAGACACACACAAATATACACATGCACACACTTGCATATTTACACATACAAATCCATGCATGCACACAAACACGCCAAATATATTCATACATACATGCACACAAACACGCCAAATATATTCATACATACATGCACACACACACGTTGACAAACAAACAACAAAGAAAAACGCACATTCTGTCTCCCTGCTTCATACGAGAGCTGATCCAAAAGTCTTGTCATTTACTCCGCACAACAAACGTGAGAAGTCTGACGTGTGAACTTTGCACTCTCTTAGAGTACTCCTCTTCTCTTTCCACAAAGAGATTCAGCATCCAAAGCCAAGAGTGTTGAGATATGGTAGCAAGCTGTGGTTTCACTGCTTTTTCTCAAGTCCTGTGTTCTTGAAAACTTCTTGCCAGGCAGGATTTGCTTCAGAAAGAGAAACTCCAGAGGTCACATGGCGCTATGTCAGACAATAACGTAGATGTGGAAGAACGTGAATGGACTGCTTTTGTACATAAGTCACAATGACCTTAGCTTTATGGGCACTGGTGTTGTCATGTAGAATGAGCGTTTTGCTCGCACCCATAATCGGAAACTCCACATAAATAGACTGCATAACTTTGGCCAAACACTTTCTAGCAGTAAAATATATCTTAAGCTACAGACCTATGGGAATTGAAGAAAACGGAGAGAAGTCTCTCCTGCCTTTGAAAACTTAGAGACTCGATACAGTTGGTCTTTCGTCATTAGTGTCTACCCACATTTGATTGGACTTTTTGTTTGAGATGCATAGAAGGTGAGCCACGTTTCGTCCCTGTGACCATATCACATAGTTGTTTGAGAAGGAGACCTCTGCCCAGACATTTCAAGCAATCGTTCAGAATTCTGAATCTTTTTTTTTTGTTTTTTTGGTCCTCTGTCAGAAAACGAGATATCCATCTGGCAGCCACTTTCCTCGACTCAGGGTCATACCGCAGGATCCGTTCAATTGTGCCATATAAAACACCATATGTGTTCGACTATCATGGTCGATAAAGTCCAACCTAGGTGCCATGCGCATACATATGTAAGTTGCTGTTGTTTGCGCAGAACCTTAGCAACTCTCTCCACCTACCTCCACAAGTCCAGGGCAAACCGAGATAAGACAGTTGTTCTCATTGGAGACACAGACAGCTGAACAGTAGATGGCAAGTCGCAGCATATGACCAGAACCACAAGCAGTGCTCTGTGGCAATGCCCTTTATGCAGTATGCGGCTTCAGGGTTTTCTGTCTGGGTGTACTCCCATAGCCTTTCCCCATCCAAGGGGTAACCCACAAGACAGCAGAGACAGGTGCAGGTCGTACAGTCTGCCGTCATACTGTAGCAGAGACTTAGCTCTGACTTTACATAAAACACTGTAAGTTTCACTTATTTCATGAACTGAAATGGTCTTGTTCAGCTACTCTCTTTACAAGCTGAACAGTTTGCTCGTTCTGGGCTTCACTTGGACACTGTACTTGTCTTGCAAGTCAGTTTTCATCATTTAAAAGTATCAATCCAGAAGCAAGCTGCCATATATATGAAACAACACATGTCTCCATACACAACTGTCAAATTGGCATGAACTTTCATGGGACTGTCTCCAAGTTTGAACCTTGTAAAAATAGAGTCAGAGCTAATCTTTGCTAGGATCTAGTTTTTGTAAGCACAGTTATTACATCACATTTTCAGTGACACACAATTAAACTAGATATGGTATTACAATCTTGTGCATACAAATAGCAAAATGGCTGTATGTTATCTCAATACAAATCAAAACCATTTAATAAAACAGTTTACAAATGCAAGCCTAACTGATAAGCCTTTTTGATCAACCCTCGTAAATTTTCGAGCCTCTTAAAAAAATACCTATGGCACAAGAAAGCCTAGATATTCTAATTTACGTCTAAGGAAGCATGGTTGGTATAGAAATTGATATCCCACCTTCCAATCTAACAGCACAGGTTCGAATCCGACTCAAGAAAAACTTTGTGCATGCAGTCTCCTGTGTACCTAGCTGTGACTGGATATCTGACTGGTTCAGGGCTGGACAATGTAAAGTAACCAAGGATAAGAGATGTACACACCAACCTCACAATGCCTGGCAAAGAAGATACAGTAAATTTTAACAGCATACTTTTCTGTCTGACACAAAAGGCAAGTGGTTAGGATATTGGACTTGCAATCTAAATGTCTGAGTTCGATCCTCCCTCTCTACCACTTGGTTGGTAAAGGTGGAGATTTTCCGAATCCGCAGTCGATATCATGGTGTAGATCTACAGGTGCCTGAACTCCCTTTATGTGTGTATACATGCAGAAAATCAAACACGTTAAAGATCCTATTATTGTGACCCAGTGTTCGGTGGCTTATTAAAACAAGAAAATACCAAGAATGCATGCCCAGCGAAACGGAATATGCAAACTGTGCAGCAACGTGCAGCTCGATGGGTTGTGAACCGCCACCGTCACACCTCAAGTGTCGATTCCATGCTGACACATCTACAGTGGTCCACCTTAGCAGACAGAAGAAGAATAGCCAGGCTGACCACCTTCTTTAAATACCATCGAGAAGAGGTCAGCATGAACACCCCCATTCAGGCCTACACCAAACACCCCAGCACAGTCCACAAGACAGTCACACAGGGAGATGTATCTCCTCCCTGACTGCAAAACGAAGTACAGGAAGTACTCCTTCTTCCCGAGGACTGTCAGGGAACAGACTCCCCCCCCCCCCCCCCCCGAGGTTATCTCCTCAACCTCGGTAGAGTGCTTCAAGTCCCGAATCTGACCAGCCAGCCCCTCTCCCCCCTCCCTCATCCTCTATCACCACCACCCCACCAAAAAAAACTTACTGCCAGTTCTACATACCAACAACCTAGCTAGTGGAAACCCCCAGTTCTATAAACATCAGAACCATCAAAATGATGATGGTGGACGTTTAAAGAAAGAAGAAGAAGAACGCACGCCTGCACAGTGTGAGACAAATAACACGCATTCACACATCCAAGAAAGCATCGATCTTGACTTGAACGGAGAAGGGGGGGGGGATCGGGGGGGGGGGGGGGGAATCTGACATACAGAAAAGGGCATCTTGAGCAGATATTGTTCTCTTTCACAGTTTTTATCTGTGTTCATGCTTTAAGGCAAAAGAAAAAAATAGAAAAAAAAGAGGGGGGAGGGGGGATCTGACAAACAAAAAGGGCATCTTGAGCAGACATAGCTCTCTCTCTCTCTCTCTCTCTCTCTCTCTCTCTCTCTCTCTCTCTCTCTCTCTCTCTCTCTCTCACTCACTCACTCACTCACTCATAGTTCTCAACACTTTCATGTTATTGCAATATGCTTCGGCTTCTGTCATTTGTTGTTACAGACTTCTTGTGAGTCAGGTTTGAACAAGGTCATATCGGTGGTACAAATGACTACCTGTTGAAATGATTTCTTTGTTTCCAAGGTGTGAAAATGTTTCTTACTAAAATAGAAAACAACCTCTCATAGTAACCTTGATTTCAGTGGGTTTGGAGGTGCGTTTGAGGGCTGCAGTAAATGGTGCGGGGATAATGACACAGTTTCAGTTTCAGTTTCAGTTTCAGTTTCTCAAGATGACGTCTCCGTGCTCGGAACAAATTCCATATGCACTAACGTCACAGATGCCATGTGTATGGTGATCGTGGCACAAGCCTTAAGCCTGCGCATAAACCTATGAGCTGGGCAAGTCCTGAGGCCCTATCTAGACTATGTTTTACCTAGTCTATATTTTATACTGGTATTTTATCAGCCTACCACTAGAATAATGCTGGTTACATGTTAATGACACGTGTATGTGTGTATCCTACCTTCAAAAAAGGAACATATTACAAAGTAAGTAAATAAATAATTCAAGGTCTGAATTATAACACAACTAGCTATTCTGTGATAACACAGAAGCGGTGAAGATGGTATTGCAAAAAGCGGTGAAGATGGTATTGCAAAACTCAACAAAAAACAAAACTGCCTCTGCCTGACATAGCCTAATAGTGTTGGAAGGGGCAAAACCAAAAAGAAAGATGTATATCAGAAAAAGCCAGCAGAACTGGCAAAACCAAAACAGCTTTCAAGAAGATGAAAAGCATGCTTACCAACAAATGCTTATCGATTGACATCAGGAAGAGAGTTCTTCAGTGTTATATAGAACCGATACTGTTGTACGGTTGTAAGGTGCAGACAGTCAACACAAAGTCAGAACAAAATTGAGGCAACTGAAATGTGGTTTCTTAAACGAATGTTGAGAGTTCCATGGACAGCAAAGAAAACAAACGAGAAAATCTTGAAGGAGGCAGACACCAGAAGATCATTAATTAAGAAGATAAGGAAAAGACAAGCTGCAATTACAGGCCATTTTTTGAGGAAAGAGAAATTAGAGAACCTGGTCACAACAGGAAAGCTGGGGGAAAGAGAACACCAGGTAGACTCATAGAAAAAATATTGGACAGACGTGCAGGGTGGCCAAAGACAGAGAGGGGTGGGAGATGTACTTGCAGCGAAAAAAAGATATATTCGTATGGAGGGCCATGATTGCCAATGCCATGCGACAGAGATGATAATGATGTTGATGATATAACGATGATTCGATAATGCAGATTGTTGTCCTTCTCAAGTTTCCAAAGTTACCAACACACACACACACACACACACACACACACACACACACACACAAGCCGTGTGCAGGCACTACATGATGCGAAAGGTGATTAGTGGAAATCATACAAGACAATTCATCACACCAGCTATTCCCATCGTGTTCCATCAGATTCTGAATGTAGAATCTATACCACATTTACGGACCGTGCGTGTGTGTGTGTGTGTGTGTGTGTGTGTGTGTGTGTGTGTGTGTGTGTGTGTGTGTGTGTGTGTGTGTGTGTGTGTGTGTGTGTGTGTGTGTGGCTGAAGAAGATGTGTACCTGTGAGAAGTCACATACCCTTATTGTTATCATCATTATCATTGTCATCAGTCACCACCACCATTACTTCTATCACCATCACCATCGCATCATAATCATCTTCATTTCCCTTATCTTCATCAATATCATCGTAATCATCGTGATTGTTTTTACTATTATCATGTTGACGAAAATTTACTAGGAGAAGAATGACTAAATGTCCGGCCCTGGTAAAAAGTAACAAAAATATGTAAGTAAATGAATAAACAAATTTAAGGTAAGTATTGTAAATATACAGATAATGAAAATGATTGTAATCAGTAAATACATAGATAAATGTATTAACAAAACAAAACAAAATAAATAACAACAGCAACAGAAAAGGCAAACAAGAAACAACAATAACAATTAACAACAACAACACATACAACAACAACAAGAAAACATGAAAAACAATCTCATTCATCATTATTTTATCAACATCAGCATCATAACCATACTTTTTCATATTCATAAACACAGTAATTGAAACTTATTGGTATTATATACTGTGTGGAGAGCCATGATCGCCAACGCCATGCGGCAGGGCACATGATGATGATGACACCAATAATTATCATCGATCATCGTCATTATCAATGCCAATGGGGGTTGTGTTTCTCAGTTTTTGCTCCACTCCAGTAAGTGGCTGTGATCCTACGCCTCTACTCTTATTCCAGCTCTGCAACACACCATCAGTCCCAAGTGTATTCATTTGTCCCAGTGCCAACAAGTCCATGGTCTAATGGAGATGATGATCATGGTGCTATTCAGTTCCATCTAGGATTGAGAGCGTGTGGCAGGACTGCACTCTACGTTTACTGTCATAATATATCCTGGTGTCAACCAAGCCCGAGAGTCACAGACACCTGCAGCGTTGTCAGGAAATTTGAGTAACATTCTCAATGACGCATCCGTAAGACGGATGAATCGACTGCATAGTCCCTGTCTTGTCTGTGAGCCCATAGCACACTCAACTCGGGATAGGAGCCAGTCAGAAGGGAAGAATCCCTCAATAACTTTTGGAGACCGATATGGGTTTGATCCCCACGACCTCCAAGTCAGTAGTGCTCCGTTTGGTAACCATTTTGCCAAGGTGATGGCATCAATGTCAAGGTCATATAAACGCCGGAAAGGTCACTGGATCGAATCATGGAAAACGTTGAGGTCATCGGTCTGCAAGTTCACACGCACGCGTTTCACCTTCACCTTGGATTTTCCCCCCCAAAGTCAAACTAAAACAAGGTCGTCGATACCCTCACATTCACATAGTCAAGTCTTATTCTGTCTAAACAATAAACCATTGAACAAATAAATAACTAAATGAATGAATGAATAAAGAAATAAATATATGAACAAAATGACTGGGCCAAGAGACTCTGTGGATGGTAGTTTACATCGACTGCAGGCACTCTGCGTGAGTGTGTGTGTGTGTGTGTGTGTGTGTGTGTAAACGCGTGTGTGTATACCACTGATGTGTGTGTGTGTGTGTGTATGTGTGTGTGTGTGTGTGTGTGTGTTGTGTGTGTGTATGTGTGTGTTTGCAACAATGTGTGTGTGTGTGTGTTTAAAGGGCATGGAAAGAGAAGGGGTCCGTCATGATAACCTCGTGAATACGCAACTTTGTCTACGATACGCAGTAAACAAACCCATGACTCTGCATAAGCGTTAGCATGGCGTTCCAAAATCAGAGTCAAACTCAAGGTGGTAGCCAAGGTGGTGAACCCAATCTAGGTTAGTACCGTTTTTATTTTGCAAAAACCACTTGTTTGTTATAGTTTTGTTTGCTTTAAGCTGAAGATGTCTGTGCATTCACTTTACTTTTTTTTTTCTCGGATGTTTAGCTCTGTTTAAAATGGCCCCGGCATGACTTTCACTTTGCAAATGACTTGGCGGGTCACTAGATCTATTGCCCGTCATCGAACGGCCTTGAGAAAGAACAGAAAATGTAATCATTGATAACAACTACCGCTAGTTATCATATCCATTGCCATAAACATTGATGTTCATGACACAGACAGCATATTTTATCAAAAACTATTTCGTCTTTTTGTCACAGAGAGCGAGAAGAACGATGAATAAATGATGAATTCAGACAGATGAGCGAGATATCATAATCAGATATGATACCATTGATAATAAACAGAAACTGCATGATTGTGTTTTATTGTTACTGGTATTGCATTGGATCAAACACGTCAGATGTATTAATTGTACAAGTAAATGATTGTAGTAGTAGTAGAATGCCCACGGCAGCTTCATTGGTTGTTAAAAATTACTTTACTGGCTTCGACAGCGTGCTCGGGTTCATTTAATTTGATTGAATACAAGATCTGGTGCCCCGAGTTCAGTCCTAACCTGCAACATTAAAAACTAGACTGTTCACTGCATATCTTAATGTTTTCATCATTCTGGCCGTTTTAGAAAAGTGTTTCATAAGTCCCCCCCCCCCCCCCCCCCCCCCCCCAGTTCAATACCTTGCCACTGGATAGGCCTGATATATATGGTATTGCGTAGACTCAGTCTGCCAGATAATTCCTGGCAGATTTAGATGAAGCACATGTGGAATTGTCCAAGTCCAGTGAATCCTCAAACAAACTGCAAACTCCAAATGCTCAGTCTCAGTAACACAGTAACAGCAATGGTCTCAAAAGAAACCATCCTCAAGTGAGGTCAGATAAGCTCAGGAGTGGCTGAGATCAGCGAGGATAATACATTTGCTTGTTGTCCGTTCTCTGTCATGTGTGTTTATCTCCTCACGTCCCTATGTGTTTGAGCTTTTGCTTACCCATGAACTCAAAAGTCAAATTCAGAACCATGCAGAATTACAGAAAGTAAAATCATCGGTATCACAGACACTGTAAAGACCTTGAGATTTGTGGCATTTTAAACTAGTTTCATAGTTTATGTTCACAGTGGTTATGACAACATGTCCATAATTAAACTTTTGCCAAGCTGGTTTTCAACACTCCATACACACCAGCTGTCACTTTTCACACATCTCTGTACTTGAATACTATAGATTTAGTGTAGGCCCAATGTCTGCTCATTTGCCTGTATCATATTGATCTGTTTTATGACTGCCGACATGTTTGGTTGGAGTGCATGTATCATACATATGGAATTGTCTGAGTGTGATTGATCCTTTGTGAACAGACCCCAGACTCACTAGGAGGTGTTCAGTCATATATATACTTTTTGACCTAGAGTGTACAAAATACAGTCCACACCCTGAGTAACACTTACTGTACTGGTATGATTGGTTATATAAGTTTATAGTACTTGAGTATTGTATGTTTCACTGATTTGATTGAAAGCCTGCTTCAAATAGGAAGTTAATTGCTTAGTGTGTTTACATGCATGAGTCCCAGTACAGTGTTTGCGTCTCTTTCAGTCTTTGTGTCTGCTTTGTGTCTGTTTACATCCATGTATGTGTGCCAGTTTTGTGTGTGTGTGTGTGCGCGCGCGCGCGTGTTGTGTGTATTGATGTATGCACATGCGCATTCACATGAAGAGTATTATCGTATCTTACACATATATGATACTGTTGATTTCTTTTCCTGCTTTGTCAGTCTGTCATATTCTTTTATCATGAATTTATTGTTGACTTGTTTCAATGTATTATTATGTATTATGTATTTCTGTAAAGTGCAAAGTGCTTAACCTTAGGAGGTTGCTTCCTTGAACGTTGCACTACAGATATAAATCTTGCTATTATTTACAAGGAGGTAGAGCTTCAATGATATGCATGGGGATAAATTCTTTCTTTAAAATATATTGTTTTGTTTATTGTGATGACTTTATAGTTTCTTTTCCTTCTACCCCAAGCCACCAGTGGCCTTATCCAGTCACTGCACACTTTTCACAACACAAGTACAGAATCAGAACACACATCTGTGCAAGGAACAAGCCTAACTGAAACCATGTCCAGTCAGTAAATGTTAGTAATACAGAAATAACATTGGACCTCCACAATTTCAGGAAATAATACTTAATTTAATGTTGACCAAACAGAGGGTAAACAAAATAAAAGAACTAATCAGTATGTTCATTAAGATTTTACATTAACTTTTAGAGTGCTTTGCTGGCAGCACTGTTAATGGCAGATACTTACGCATCTATTACTACCAAGTACCATGATTGCCTTGAGAAACGCAGGTCGAGTGTTTCAATCTCATGAAATTTCTTACTTTGCTTGAGATCATAAATTTGGTAGCTTTAGATGAAATCGCTGTTCCCCTGAAACTACTGATAACTAGAAAATGTACTGGCTCTACTGGAATGTTAACAGCACTGCGAAGCAAGCAAAATGACGACACCTCACCAGACCATATGAGTGAGCAGTACAAAACATCTTCAGCTTAGGGAGACATAGAGTGAACATGTGGTCAAGATAAAAATAAACTGTAGTCTGATGAATCTTTGGAAAAGGAAGATGTGGAAGATGAAGTCTATCAGTCTCCAGTTCATACTGTTAATGCAGAGAGCTGAATTGAGTTCAACACTGTTGTTAGTTATTCTGGATGAAATTCTGATATAGGTTAAAAATAATCTTTTCTGGAAGAAAAATGAATTGACAAATATTTTTGCCTTTGTTACTTCAGAATTTCATCCAGAATATCTTTTTTCCATCAACACATGGTTGTTTTTTTGTGAAAATTTCTTAGCTAGATTGTTATATGCCAAGTTCTGTACAGATAAATGGTGAATCACAAACCAGCGTTAAAACGGACATAACCCTGTGCTCTTAGATATGCAGAAAAGCAGATGAAGATAGGATCAAAGCAGCAGAGATGTGGTTCTACAGGTGGTTTCTTTGAGTCAAACGGACCAATAAAAGAACAACTGAAAGTCTGTGGAATGAACTTAAAGTCCAGTGTCAACTGCTGGCAGAAATCAAGAAAAGAAAAATGAAGTACTTTAGCCATGAAACCTGCAAAAATCAATACACACTTGTTGACAACAGTTTTACACAGAAAAATTGAAGCCAGAAGAAATCCTAGCAGACCATCCTCCTCCTACATGAACATCACCACCAGCATCAGCGGTTTGAAAGTCTACAAAGTAGCACAGAAAAGTCAAGAGTGGAGTATTCCCCCCACCCCCAAAGCCAAGTACTTTGTGATAGTTTACATACATTTATTAATACCATGTCATAAAAATGTTACTCTGTACACATCCATGAAATTATCTGCAGTGTAGTCAATTGCGCTGATTATCTCATCTTAATCAATTAAGAATATGTATACAAGTTTGGTATTGTATGAAACTGTAATGTAAACATTGCATTTATATTTGATTAAACACTTTTTTTTTTCTTCACATTTTCTTCTTTAATCTAACAATATAATGTGATGTATCCCTCTTAAAATCTACCAGCACAGGCTTGTTGAAATTATTCCATGATTTCTGTGGTCTGTTATAATTCTTGGGTGTGAGTGTGTGTGTGTGTGTGTGTATGTGTGTGTGTGTGTGTGTGTGTGTGTGTGTGTGTGTGTGTGTTGTTCTTGTTACTTATTCATGTGTTTATATTTCCAGTGTTTGAACTGCGATATGGGGTGCAGCAGTATGACTGGGGCAAGATTGGAGCGGACAGCATGGTCGCTGCATTAAAGGCCAGTGCTGATCCTAACTTTAGAGTGGATCCTTCCAGAAAGTATGCTGAGGTTAGTGTCTCATTTGGTGAGAAGAAATATGCCTGTCAATTGGGAGAGAAAAAAACATGGTATTTGAGTCTTCTGGTGAATAATTCAGAGTGGATTTTGGCAAGTTGTGAACTGAAATGTAGGTTACATAAACTTGTATTTCATCAGCAGTGATTTTTATCAAAAGTTTTATCAGAGTAGTTTATTTTCTTAAATATGATTAAAAAAAAATATTCTCACCCATTATACTAAAGTCTCTGCAGTTTATTTCACTCATTGTATTTACTGGTACGTTAGTAAAGCTTAAAAGCTTAAAAGCTTTGCCCTTGCATAGGATTAATGCTGAAGTTTATAGTATTTGTTATGATCATTCCATCAAATGACATCTGTGGTCTCACCTGTCAGCAATTAATGCAGTGAGGTGTTTGGGAAAGCCCATTTTGACCATTGTGTTGAACAGGTGGAGATGAATGATGCTGTCAAATGCTTTGCTGTAGTCTATGAGGATGACAGAAGCTTTTTCAGTGCTTTTTATTTCCGTATGAATGTGTGTAGCACAAATAGCATGTCAGTTGTGCCTCTGTTGGATCTGTAGCCTGCCTATAGTGCACATAATGACATAATGACAGTAGGGTGCAATGTCAATAAGATTGTGTGGATACCTAACCGTTTTTTTGTTTATTTGTTTATTTTGGCTTCCACTATTAGTATTACAGTACACACACATACACACACACACACACACACACACACACACCACACACACACACACACACACACACACACACACACTCACACTCACACTCACACTCACACACACACACACACACACACACACATACACACACACACACACACACACACACACACACACATGCACACCACTGGCGTTAAGTCACTGACATGGTGAAGTTACTGACACCGCTAGATCTCTATGAGACTTTGAAAAAAATCTAGCACAGTACACTGATCGCTATGTTAAACATGCAGTGTATACCTGTGTTGCTGAGCATTGATGTGAGTCATGAGCACTTGTTCATTGTAGGGCAAGAGTATACATAGCTAGCTTGGCCTTTTGCAAACGATATCTTGTTTGCTTAACCCTTTCACTCTGCACCCTGTCCACCAGCGTCCGGCATTGTCAACCATGCTAACACAGCAAAAACTTAACCCTTTGACTCTCTCATTCTATCCACCAGCTTCCCGCTGGAAGCTTGTGAATAGGGTGAGAGAGTCATAGGGTTAAGTTTTTGCAGTTGGCGGACGGGGTGCAGGAGTCAAAGGGATAAAGAGGAGTTCGTTGTACGCAGTTTTAGATTTTGTTCATTATAGACAGTATTTTACATGAGGACAAGACAAGCAAGTGGACAAGGAAAATAAAAGAGTACGTTATTGTCAGGTTATAGGCAGGTTAATTATAGGTGGACTGCACTGTATTATGAAAAAAAAACATGGACAAGAGTACATCCCTGCCCTGCAGAACCAATTCACAAAAGGGCTCAGTAGTATCGTCATTATGATCCCCTTTCTTATGTATCATTAGAGCATAGTGGAAAATTATCCCAGGTTTTATGGACAATTATGCCCTGATCCCACTGTGATCTCAGTTTTGGGAGCAGAAATGAACAGTGTAGGGCAGTACTGAAAATAAGTCGGTGCAAAAAAAAAAAGAGAAAAAGAAAAAAAAGGTAAGTAAAGTTAGTGATAATGAAATAATAAGATAAAATCTGTGTGTATACACTCTAGCTATGGATGGGAACTCATCCCAACTGCCCCTCCATGGTGGTACGACCGGGTCACCAAGACAAAGCACTGCTGGACTGGATACGTGAACATCCTCAGAGCTTGGGATCAGAGGCCAAGGAATACTTCCATGGTTGCCTCCCTTTTCTGTTCAAGGTGCTGTCCGTGAGGACATCCCTGTCTATTCAGGCTCACCCTAACAAGGTAAACTTTTTATGGTGTTTTGATCTACCCGTCTTTTTATTATTTTGTTTTGGTGTGGATAGGGAGACCAGGGATTCTTAATCCCCTGTTTCATAAGAAGGAGAGTGGGAATCAATAGAAATTCTGATTCTGATTTCTGTGTGTATGCAGGGAAAAACGTTACCATTTTGCCTGTTTTATTACTTACTTACTGCCCTTTATGTATGTGTGTCTGTAGGGCAGTATACACACGCCTTTGTATTTATGTGTAATGACATGCCTTATATGTATTTTAAACAGTGAGTGCAAGGTGCTTGTCTTTTTTTAATTTTGTTTTGTTTTGTATTTGTTTCCAATGAACTAACATTTTTGGACTAGGAAGAGGGTGGTTACAGTGGTTTGGGGGATTTCATAAGCCATTACAGACACGATAACATGGAACCCATAAGTTAGGTAGAACATCAAAACCTTGCCAGTAGGTAGGATTTTTGCACAGGCTTGCAGCTCATTCCATAATCATTTTGGATCTTTTCCCATGAGGTGGCATTTGGGCTGATGGTACATATGGACTTTATTCCAAGGATCAAGATGCTGTCTTGAGATATTTGAAACTGAAATAAAACAAGCACTTAGCTAGCTGCTTACTTCTTCAATGCTTTCTTAATTGCATTTATTTATACTTTTGTTGGGTTGCTTTTCTTTTTCAATGCCAGGTGCATGCAGAAATGTTGCACAAGGAATTTCCAGAACTGTACAAAGATGCCAACCATAAGCCTGAAATGGCCATCGCTGTCACTCCTTTCCTTGGCCTTTGTGGTTTCCGTCCTATCAAGGAAGTGGCTGAGTATCTCCACAGTAAGTAATTTTGATTTTTTTTTTTCAATTGCTGTCTGAGCAGCGTTTTCTTGGGTGTGTGTGTTTGTATTGTTCGGCCCATACTGTGAAAGCATTACGTTGGTGCGGTTTCATACTTTATGTCTTTGGTGAGTGCGCACGTTGGTTTTGTGTGTGAATGTGTGTGTTTCTGTAAGCTCTCAAAAAACGCTGATGTAACTCACAAGATCAGTAACATGCTTATCTGATGTTCTGCATGTGTATACATATGAAACTGGTTCAGATACTAGCAGGTCTGTACACATGTTGACCTGTGAGACAGGGTAAGTGTGCATGTGTGTGTGTGTGTTGTGTGTGTGTGTTGTGTGTGTGTGTCTGCGTGTGTTTGTGAGGGAGTGTGTTTGTGAAGGGGTAAGTGTGTGTGTCTGTGAGGGGGAGAATGTTTTTGTGTATGTTTGTGAGGAGGTGTGTGTGTGTTTATGAAGGGGAGAGTGTGTGTGTGTCTGTGTATGTGTGTCCGTGAGGGGGTGAGTGTGTTTGTGAGGAGGTGAGTGTGTGTTTGTGAAGGGGTGAGTGTGTTCATGAGAGGGTGAATGTGTGTTTATATGAGGGGGTGATGTGTTTGCGAGGGAGTGAGTTTACGTATACATTTGTAAGGGGAAGGTGGAATAGGAACTTTGGCAAATAAAATAAAAAACCTGGACTTGGCATGAAGTAATGAACAGTATCAATGTATGCCAGTTCACTTGAATGTACTGTCCAGGACCTTCTGGTGTAAAGGGAAATGAACATGCCAACAGACTTGCAGATAAAGCCAGTATGAAAGCTCTCTTCGTCTTGGATCATACCTTCCCGAATCAAGTTTGGGTCATCAACCACAAACACACTCACCCTTCACAAACGCACACTCGCCTCACAGAAAGTTACACACACACACACACACACACACACACACACACACACACACACACAACACAACACAACACAACACAACACAACACAACACAACACAGCACAGCACAGCACAGCACAGCACAGCACAGCACAGCACAGACACAACACAACAAACACAACACACACACACACACACACACACACACACACACACACACACACACACACACACCACACAGGTCAGCATGTGTACAGACCTGCTAGTATCTGAACCAGTTTCATGTGTATACACATGGAGATATAATTTGACTGTGCCATGATGAAGAGGATTGGGATGGTAGTGATGATGCTATGGAGTACCATTTTGGATTGAGACTTGGTGACAAGGCTGTATTCTATATTTACTTTCACAGTACATCCTGGCATCAACCAGGCCCAAGAGATACAGACACCTGCAGCGTTGGGTTAGAAATTATGTGCAATTCCATCAGTGACAGGTCTATAAATTGGATGAGACTGGAGTAAGTGGTCCCAGTTTTCTCAACGAACTCACTGCACACTCAGCTCTGGTGTGCATCCCCGTGGGAATGCCGGGGGCTCTTTCAGTATAAATAGTGTCCCCACCTTCTGGAAATTCTGTGCTAGAAATTTCCTCTCTTCTGTCACTCTCTTTGTTCTGCCTTGTTCCTTTGCTTTCTGTCATTTCTTCCTATTATTTTCTGCCTTGTTGATCCATTCGCCTGTAAGTGTTCGATAAAGTCTTACATACGTTTTCTTATGATTGATAATTGGGTACATGTATGAAGTGCATTTTTCACTCTAGGGAGGTGAGATATGCGGAAACAATTTTAGGTAATTTATGCCCATTTTCATATATGTTGTACTGTCTTTAGCTATGCTTAAATTTGTATTCAGGTGTGTTTTTTAAATCCCCTGTACGATAAATTGGAGTGGTCAACGCCGGAGGCATGTCCTTAGATTATGTGCATGAATGTATTGATATACATGTGTACTTAATTTTCTTTTCCTTTCTTTTTTCCTGTTGAAGTATTGTATGTTTTGAAGTGGTTACAGCCCTGATATGGCTCTACACAGTCAGCTAGGCTTTAACCAACAACAACAATAACAAGCTCTGGTGAGAGCTGGTCATGGCCAAAATATCCCAGAACAATATTTTTTGGATCGATGGAGGTTCAAACCCACCTCCTCCCAGACAGTAGACCATTGCTGTAACCACTTCCACCCTGTGGACCAGTCAAAAGAATTGCTATTGTGTGACCAGATATCAAGGAGCTGCGTGACTCAGTGGGGGCCAACAACGCCATCAAGCTGATTGCTGTCAGCCGTATCAAGGACATGCCCTTGCATCGTGAGGCCATGAAGAACTGCTTCTCCGGCCTCATGAACAGCTGTACGGACTTGGTCAAGTGTGAGCTCAAGAATCTGGTGCAGAGAGTGCACAACATGAGTGAGTGAAAAGGAAGAGAGTGTGTGTGTGTGTGTGTGTGTGTGTGTGTGTGTGTGTGGTGTGTGTGTGTGTGTTGTGTGTCCATAATTATCTCTGTATCATGTGTATGTGTGTGTATACACACACTTACACATGATACAGAGATAATGATGGATACACACACAAACACATTCATCTGATTTCCCCCATTTCACCAGATTTGCATTTGAGCGTAGAAGATCATATACAGATCTGAGGACAAACTTACATACATACGTTCATACATACATACATACATACATACATAATATACATACATACATACATACATACATAATATACATACATACATACATACATACATACATACATACATACATACATATGTGAGTGTGTGTGCATGTGCGTGCATGTGTGTGTTGTGAATGTGTATACTTGATTCTATGTTTGTGCCTGTATGAATATGTGAAGAAGGTCTTGAAGACTGAGAAGCATATTTTGTATTTTAAAGAGTTTGTGCAAGTGATCAGTACTGCCAGGTGAATTATTATACTAGTCTAGCCAGCAACTTGAGGAAATTTGGCTGCCAAGCTAAGTCCACCATTGGCATTGAAGCAAAGGAGTTGGTAGGCACATCTGCCTGTGGCCTCTTGAAGTAGGAAGCTGGTGGATAGGGTGAGGGAATCAAAGGGTTAAGTTTTTGCAGTTGGTAGGTAGGAAGTGGGAGTCAAAGGGTTAATATTAAAGCCTGCTTGAGAGTCAGGATTGTGTGCGTTCCTTGAGGATTTCTTTTTAGGTCATGAACAGTTGGAAATGTAAAAAGGTTAACATCAGCGTTGCCCTCCTGGGTCTCCTTTGTCAGGCTGCCATCATCACCTAATGACCTGTACTCTTCTCTTCTGGTCTGTCCTGCACCCTTCCCACCCTCAATACCGTCAAAGTTATCATTGTATTAATATTATTGCTGCTGTCATTGTGATCAGTGCTGTTCTTTATGTCTGACTCTCTGGCGTTCTTATCAGTGAATTTGTACAAAGATTGCTGTTTATTTGGTGAAGCAGCAAAATACAACATTTCTGTGTTATTGTTGTTATTATTACATCTGTTTGTTCTGTATAATTATTGATTTACTTTTATGAAAAAAATTTCGTATGGTAGAGAATTGCCTGTATAATCATATGTAATCATCCTACCATTTCAGCAGTGTGTGTGAGATAACACACGAAAATCACAGTGATGTGACAGTAAGGACTAGTGGTATAGAAAAATGAGAAATATTATATTGCTTGATTGCTTTAGCTAGAAAAGTGTGGGGCGGAGGGGGTCCCATTGCTTCTAGAATATTTCATAAAGTGTGGGGAGGCTCTCATTATTGCAAGAATCTTTCAGCACTGAAACACAAGCACTGCTATATGTAGAAACCAGAAAAAACGCGAAAAAAAATCAGAACCCATATTTAATACAACCAGACAAACAGGCAGACGTAAGATCACAAACAACACCAAATACAAAAATTAGGAGAAAAAGACAAACTTCCCTGCTGCTTCATCCAGTTTTTCTCTCATTTCACTTGATAAAGGCCATTTGGCTAAAACTTTGTGCCTGCCTTGTCTGGTTGTATTAAATACACGTTCTGATTCTTTTTTCATGTTTTTTTCTGGTTCCTGTTTGCTTGAACGCGTGCAGTCACACTTTTTTTTTAATTTCTTACTACTATATGTAATCAAATGCATTCTGGCCACAGAGGAGAGGGGAGACAGCCTGAAGCCTGTGGAAGGGGACATCATCCTGAAACTGGACAGGGAGTTTCCTGGGGACCCAGGAGCGTTCTGCGTTTATTTCCTGAATGTGGTGCGCCTGGAGCCTGGAGAATCCATGTTCCTGGCGCCAACCTGCCCCATGCCTACCTGTCAGGGGGTAAGAACTCCACTTTTCTTTCTCTGAGCAATAGTTAACTCTCTCGCTACGAGTGTCGGGATTTCCCGATCATGTGTCAACAACGCTTGTCTACGAGCGTCGGAGAAATCTAACTTGAGTTTTGAAAATTCGCGGGCTTTCAGTATTCCCGTTAACCGAAAACTAATAGCCAGAAATAGATTCTTCGATCATTCTTAGCCTGGTTTCAGCCATTAGGTCACTGTACTCTGCAGTTGGTGTGTTGACAGTGCAAAGTTCATGACCACTATCTCCACAGCGAAGCAGACAATGGAAAAGCAAATGGCTGAACAATACTCAACAACTCAGCACTGTTCAACACGATCTCTTCTTTCAGTGCACATGGAGTGTGTGCACATTGGATTTTAAGAAATTTCATTCAAAATGTGACTGTAGGAACTGATGTATTGACCTGACTGTGTATTTTGTAAGACATTTTTCACCTGAAAATTTCTGTAATTTTACTTGTACCGTTATTCAGCAACCATGAAGGTTAGACAGTTGAAATTTCAGCATGTCATACACCAATCTTTTACTATGTAACCCGCCAAATTTCAAAACTCTCTGTTTTCATTTATTTGTATCGAGAATTTTTCTCATGACCTGTACAAATGGTACGTATCAGGGGAACGGCAAGGGGCATAATCGTACGTAGCGAGTGATTTAATGACTTAAAATTATGCCATTGGCATGCAGGTCAGCAATACAATCAGGACTTGTCGTTCTGTCAGTGGCTTCCTTTTGTCTTTCACTACTGTCATTCATTCAAGCATCTTCTGGTGATTCTGCCCCCCCATCCTCCTTGGGGATGTCAGGGGGTATTTCAGTATAAATAGTATCCCCGTCTTCAGGAAAATCTGTGCTAAAATTGCCTCTTTTCTGTCACTGTGTTGTTCCTTTGCTTTCTCTCATTTCTTCCTATCATTTTCTGCCTTGCTGGTCCATTCACCTGTCTGTGTTCGATAAAGTCTGACATACTTTTTCTTGGGATTGATAATTGAGTACCTGTAATTAAGTGCATTTTTGGCTAATGGGATATGTGGCAGCGATATTAGGTAATTTAGGCCCGTTTGGTTTCCTGTGGTGCTGTTTCTTACCAGAGTTTTTTTCTGGCACCAGGTTATTAGCCTTAACCTGGAGGGCCAGTTGATCGCATTTTGTCAGGCCTCTGACCTGTGACCTGTCTGGTTTGGTGGCCCAGGCTGGAGCGGAAGCTCATTCCATCATAGCTTTTGAGGTCATTGAGATACACAAGCCCCCTGACCATGACAAAGTTGAGATCCTCCAAGTGCCTGTTTTTATTGGTGCTCTGAGGTGGGTACTTTGAACATACTCCATTGGACCTCATTGTTAAATTCCTTAAATTTCCAAATGGTATTTTATAGGTAATTTTGAAATGCATGAAAGTATTCACAATTAGAGAGAAATGTTTGTTACTTGGCATTGTGGTAGGCTTAGAGATAATCAGATTAAAATAAAAGTGATATATTCTGTAATGCAAACATTCAGTCATTCTCCCCCTTGCCAGTTCATACAGTTTCCGTATTCACCTGTCGGTGTCACCGGATTCAGTGTTGGCCACTGCACACTGAGACATCACCATCTCCCTCCAGACTGCTCTGTCTTGACTTTTGGGGACAATTTCTTGAAAATTTAGGCCACTGATGGTGGTTATGTTCTCGATGTATGAGATTGGAGGTCTGCCTTTTTTCCGTTTTGCCACTGTTTTTCCTTGAAAGATGGTTGCCATGAGGTCTGTGTTCTTGTTGCGTGACATATGGCCAATGTATTGTAGTCTTCTCTTTTTGATGTCTGCATGATCTTACTGGCGTGGCTGATTAGGGCGGTGGTTTCTGTACTCGTGTATGGTATATGTCATGAATATTTTGAATCCTATTACACGGCGTCTACAGTGTTAGTGTCTGCAGTATTTTCCATAAATGGTGATGAAATCTTGAGAAAACTGAAGTATTGTTTTGTGGCAAAACAGACATACTCTGTGGTGTAAACATTTATTCATTTTACCTTGTGGTAAAGCTGACACTGTAGGGCAAACCTTCCTTCATTTTACCTCGTGGTAAGACAGACATACCCTCAAGTGCGATCATGACAGCTGTTTTCATTTGTGGTAAAATTGAAACACTCTGTTGCAAAGTATTCGGTCATTTTTAGCTAGCATCATGGTATGGTCAAAGGAACTTTGTATGTGGGTGCATCCTGTGGTATACCCAGCTGTAGATGGAAACCTAATCCTCAGTAATGCAGTTTGGAGGGAGAAGATAGGGACCTGCCCTGTGAAAAACTGTCTTGAAAGTGGTGAGGTCTCCACCACTTCGTTCTCCATACAATCTGGTTTAGAGTTTGAAAGGGCTGTCTTTACCATTTCGCTTTGCTTTTATTTTCTTGAGCAGTTATTTATCTCTCCCTGTGGGGATGCCAGGGGCTCTTTCAGTATGAATAGTATCCCCACCTTCTGGAAATTCATTACTAGAAATTTCCTCTTTTCTGTCACTCCTTTGTTTCTGCCTTGTTCCTTTGCTTTCTGTCATTTCTACATGTCATTTTCTGCCTTAACCCTTTCAGCCCTAAGTAATTCTAGACCTCTGATACCCTCAACCCTGAGTATTTTTAGAGAAATTCTAGCGAAAACCGGTGTCTCAGAATAAATCCTTCTAATGCTTAAAAATTTGCCAGGAAGAAAGTATAGGGTGTCTGGAATTCGGTAATATAAACAGGATGTGGCAGAGGAGAGTAGGTGCCGGTAGGTCGCATACCACATGCCAGCACCATCCCAGGCCAGGTCAACCGGTCATGTCAGGCCGCTCCTGCGGCCTGCCGGGTCCACAGGTATTAATCGCACTGGCCGCCGCATCGGCCAGCCGGGTTCAAAGGGTTAATGGTCCATTCGCCTGTATGTATTTGATAAAGTCTTATATACTTTCTCTTAGGATCGATAATTGGGTACATTTATTAAGTGCATTTTTGGCTCTAGGGAAATGAGATGTGCGGAAGCAATTTTAGGTAATTTAGGCCCATTTTTATGTATGTTTTAGTGTCCTTAGCTATGTTTGAATTTGTTTTCAGGTATGTATTTTTAATCCCCTGTATGATAAATTGGACGGAGCGGTCAACACCAGGGACATCTCCTTAGATTATGTGAGCGAATGCATTAATACGTGTACTTAATTTTCTGTTCCTTTTTTTTCTTTTTCTTTTTTTTTCTTCGTTGAGGTACTCTGTGTGTGTGTGTGTGTGTGTGTGTGTGTGTGTGTGTGTGTGTGTGTGTGTGTGTGTGTGTGTGTTGACATGGTAATAGCCCTAATATGGCTCTATATGATCAGGTGGGCTTCAAACAGCAATAAGAATAAAGAATAAGAATAAGCCACAAGAAGACCACAGTGGTGCTGGATAGAGGGAGTCTCAGACATACTCCATATGTACAACATGACAACATCAGGTTTTCTGTTTAGCTGCATGCCGGAACCTTCGTCTCCCTGCAACACCTCCCAGTATAAACAGACTGAAAAAGTAAAAATAAAATATGACCTTCACCTTTTTTTCATCTAACCTTTGCTGTTTGTCAGATTGCATGGAGTGCATGGCATGTTCGGACAATGTGGTGCGTGCGGGACTGACCCCCAAGTACATTGACAAGCACACTCTGGTGGAGATGCTGGACTACTCAGGGCGCTCTGTGTCATGCACCAAATTCTGTGGCATCGAGGACAGGCAGGAGATCTGTACCACCATCTATCGACCCAGTGTTCCTGATTTTGGAGTCACCAGATTTGAGGTAAAGGTTTGCGGGGGGTGATGATAGAAAGCACTGTGACATTGTGCGCATGTGTGTATACCTATGGCACTGAAGAGGGGCAGTTGTGTATCATCACCTGTCAGCCTAGACTTTGATGTCACCAAGTTTGAGGTAGGGAGTTGTTTAGGAACATCTTTGTTATGAGAAATTGTGTGTGCAGCTTTCAATGTATCCAGCTGTAAATGGACACCTGACCCTGTTCAGGGTTGGAGAAGTTAAAGCGAGGAGGGAGAGTTGGTAACTGCCCTCAGAGTGTGCATGCGTGCGTACTTGTGCACGTGTGTGTGTGCCTGACTTGAGGTCGCCGGCCTTGAGGTAAGGGGTTTGTTTGGGTGGAAATAGAAAGGTCTCGACCACTTTACTCCTCTGTGACCTCAGGTTTATAAGACAGCCTTTATCTACCTTGTTTGGATGGAGATAGAAGATAAGTGATTAAATGTGGGTGTGGTTGTGATCTGTACTCATCATCTATCACTCTAACGTGCCCAGAGTTACCAGGTATGCAGTATTCGTTTGGATGAAGATAGAATGAAGGTTACTGATGTGTGTTTGTGTTTGGAAAAAAAATCCGAGAGGGGTTGGAAATCACACAAAGGAGTTTGTCCTCGAACTGAGAGGACAGGATGGAGCTCACATATACTGACCAGTGTACATATCACATGACCAGAGACAAAAAGTTCTGGTGGCTGAAAGGTGCTGTGTTGCCATACAAGCCAGAAGAAGAACTTAGGGTGGGGTCATAAGTAACAGCAGCAGGACCCTGCAGTGGAAATGATTTAATATTATCGATGGTAATTATGATATTAGAGCATTTTACTGTTCTTAAACCGATTGAAGGCAACAGGAAACCACCATTGTATACTCGGAAGATTGTCATGGCCAGCCAAAATACGAAAAAGAAAAGCAACATAAATAGTGACTCCTGTGGAGCACCTTCGTCCGGTAGGGACTATCATGGCATCAGGCTCACCACAAAGATTGCTATGTTCACAACAGCAGTCTTGAGCACTCTGCTGTACTGCTGCAAGGCTTGGACCACCTACCAGTGGCACATTCAGTAGCTGGAACAAGTTCCTTCAGACATGTATGCTCAAGAACTGCAACCACATGTGGCAAGATCAGGTGTTCTACCTTCAAGTTTTGAAGAAATGAGGCTTGCCTGCATACAGTTTCGGCTCATCAAATGCCAGTTAGTTGGACAAGACATGTTGTCTGCATGGAAGGCAACTGAATCCCATAGATTATTTAAAGCTGAAGCAAGGATATGGAGACCAAGGAAAACCATTAAAGCAACACAGGAATATCCTGAAGACCAAACTCATGAGCTGCAGCAACACCAACGACACGAACAGGGAAGACACTGCCCACAGCAGAGCAATCTGGCAACAGCTGTGAAGGTAGGACATATCACATTTTACAGCGCAGAACAGCTGCTTTTCAGCAGAAGAGGGACCAGCAGAAACAGAATCCAAGCACGCAGGACCCTTTTCCGTACACCACCTGTGGAAGGAAGAACTTGTGCCTGCAGGATAGGTCTTGTATCCCACATGACGACCTTTTGCAGGCAATAAAAGACCATTGTGCCTACTCATCCATGGGATCAGTGGAGATTCCATCATTGTACTGTACTGTACTGTACTGTACTGTACTGTACTGTACTGTACTGTACTGTACTGTACTGTATTGTATTCCATCATTGCATTGCATTGTATTGTATTGTATTGTATTGCACTATTTTGTAATTTATTGTAATGAAATCTATGGCATTGTGTAATGATATGTCCGTTGGAGATCCCAAATGAATTAATTCAGAATTAATATTTTGGATGGTACCTGTATTATCTGCATTATAGCATTGTTTTGGTTTATCATACTGCATTGTAGCGTGTTATATTAGCTTGTACTATTTTGTGTTGTGCTGTTTTAGGCGTTATTGTACTGTAGTGTTACATTATTGAAACCCACTGATAAACATTTATATTTTTGTTTAGGTCTCGGATGACACAAAGGACTTTGTATATTAACAATTTGAACAATATTTTGCATTGTGGTATTGCATTTTATTGCATTGTGGTGTTGCATTGTATTATGCTCTGCTGTATTGTGTTGAGTTGGTAAGCATTAACTTCATTTGTGCAGATCCCAAATGATGTAAAGGAGTTCAGAATCGGCAGTTTGGACAGTGCAAGCATCTGCATCGTGATATACGGAGAGGGGCTTGCCATGAACGAAACCATTCAGGAACCACTCAAACTTCGGCCAGGCACGGTTTTCTTCATGGCGGCTCTGCAGAAAGCACACATCACCATCTTTAGCACGGATGGCATGCTGGTCTTTAGGGCCTATGCTGGACTGTGTTGATGACACCATGAGAGATAGTCACAGTTGTAGGTGTGTGCACTGTGGTGTTCACGTTTCACCCCTCCATGTCTGGGTTTGTTGTTTTGTGAACCAGAAATTTCCATTTGCTTAGTTTCTGGACTTTTTAAAATTTGAAGGACACAAATATAGTTTAGAGATAGGTAGGTAACAATTTCACTTTCTGTTTGTGCATCCAGATTTTATCAGGTTTAGAAGATACAAATGCTGTTGTAGGGATACATATGTGTTGTTTTATTTGGGGTTAGCTTGTGTTTAATTTTGCTTATTGTTTTCTTTTATTTTGGTTCTTGTGTTATTTTACTTTTACTAGTCATTCATATAGATAGTTCATCCATGCTTCCAAGCTTAACTTGTTTGTAGTTTATTGATAGCACCAACCCCAGATGTCTGTCCTTGGTAAGGTAACCATTTGCTTTATTGTCGTGAAATAATTTTATTCAATGGTCAAATTATGGATGATTTTAAAGTATGTAACTTGCATGAATTTCATGTACAGTCGAATCGGATGTTTTCCCCTCTGTGCTGTGATTGATGATTCAGGGCTTCTCACACTAGGTGAGAATGTTGATTGAATTAACGTTATGCTGTATTGATACATGCTGGAAAATGTTCTCTTTTCTGTGATTGTCTGTAGTTTCGACATTTTTCTGCTTAAATTTTACTCGCAGAAAAACCAACTGTACCAAAAATATTTCAGGGTAAGAAATCTCTGTTGTTAATTTTCTGTTGGTATTTTCAACAAAGAGTATAATAAAGATTACTGCTTTCTGTCTTTCCACTGCTTTATTGTTTGGTTTGTGTGACATAATTCCATCCAGATTTTTTTTATTTATTATTAACATAATAAACTGAAATGACTATTTTTCAGACAATGTGATGTGAAGAAAAAGTGGCACTGGGAATTGGTCTCCAAAATCATAAACATGGGGTAAATCTGAGAAAAAGAATTGGGAACCACATTTGTTAAATTTGTGTTCTGCAGTGTTGCTTCTAGGTTAAGACCTTTCACTGCATAAAATGAAGTCATTGGATTGTTTGAACAGCCCTTGTAGCAGTTCTAATTACACAGCTGATAGTGTCATCAAAATGAAAAGCTTAAAACACATGGTATTCCAAGTACCAATTCATCTGTACCACACCATTGCTTTTCTTTGACTCAGTGTGGATATTTCCATACTGAAAAACACCTTTTCAGTTTTGCTTAACATTCAGTTGTATTCTCACTTGGTACAGGTAGCTTGTCGGCTTTAGCCTCTGCTTTGTCAGAACACTGTTTATGCATGTTTTGAAGCAGATTGAGTGTATTTTTGATGAAGTTGCGTGCCTTTTGTGTGTGAGTATGGCTTTGACAAGCTGGACTTCTTCTGAAGATGAAATGTTAGTGTTTGTGAGTGTTGAATTATGACAGCGCAGATGAAGAAAATTGTTCCATTGCTAACAAAAGTGACAGCGAGAACTTGGAACTCCATGAGGGCAATTGCCAGCATTTAGAATTGTTTTAGTAAACTTGTTAGCACCAGAAAGTAAAGTAATCACATACTTCTGTTTGAAGCCAGTTTTCTGATTTTAGCATAAATTTTAATAACATACACATTAAATAATCATTCACCTCCGAAATGCTAAAGTTTCATAACAATTGGATCACAAACAAAATAGATGATAATTTTATTGTGATGAACTAGAGTGCAAGTGCACTCGATTGTTGGAAGGTTGGTCCATGGAAACTGTAGCGCAGTTGCACTGGGGCACAAAGCATTCAGTACAGGCAAGATATTTGTTTCTTATTTTTGATTAAACATTATTATGGCTGCACTTACCAGTAGACAGCAATAGAACAGGGTAGGTGTTATAAAATAATTTAGGTCTACAGGTTAGCTTGCTGTCATGATTTGGTATCATATTGTGCTGTATGTATTGTTACAATGTTGTGCTGTATCATTCTTTTGTGTATGTGATACTTATTACTGCTTGTTGCTGGCCTGTGAGGTACTTGAATTGATCTCTGTGTTTTTCTCTTTGTTACATTTCTGAGTGATGTGTTTTGATGGTTTACTATCTTGTCAGAATGTTCCATTGCCTGTATGGCCCCTTAATGCTTCATCATCATCATCATCAGGTGCCCTGCCGCATGGCATTGGCGATATGGACTTCCATCTGTCTCTGTGTCTAGTTGCCCCTAGCATCTTAATGCTTACAACAGTAAATTGTGATGATGGAGCCTCAACTCCGTCTTTTGTCTCTTACTGTTAGTTGACTTGCTCCTTAGTTAGTCATTAGTCTGTCTGTCTGTCTGTCTGTCTGTAAGTCATCAGTCAGTAAGTCAAAGAACTCCTTTCCTCTTAGTCTTACATATCACTTATGTTTAAGATACTTAATAAGGGACTGTTAAAACTGTATATGTGAACTTCTTGTCCAATTCAACAGACTGTTAAAACTGTATATGTGAACTTGTCCAATTCAACAGACTGTTAAAACTGTATATGTGAACTTGCCCAATTCAACAGACTGTTAAAACTGTATATGTGAACTTGCCCAATTCAACAGACTGTTAAAACTGTATATGTGAACTTGCCCAATTCAACAGACTGTTAAAACTGTATTAGTGTATATGTGAACTTGCCCAATTCAACAGACTGTTAAAACTGTATATGTGAACTTGCCCAATTCAACAGACTGTTAGAACTGTATATGTGAACTTGCCCAATTCAACAGACTGTTAAAACTGTATATGTGAACTTCTTGCCCAATACAACAACTTTTTAGAAAAGATAAACATATATGTATATATAATTCTGGACCAGAAGGGATCTGTTCAGGGGAATATGTGTTTACATGCCTTATGTGTTCTTCAGTGGTTTGCTTTTTCAAAACCAATCAACTGATAGAAAAGAAGTAATTGACTGATTCTTAAGAGAAGAGACTGTAGGTTTTTTGGTTTGTTTTTTGGTTTTGTTTTTGTTTTGTTTATTTTTTGTATTGATTTAACTCCAGAATTTTATAATTTTATCTTTTTTTGTTTCAGAAAAGTGTAGTTTTGTTGTTGTTGTTTTTTTTTTTATATTGGTTTAACTCAAAAATTCTATCTTCCTTTTTTGTTTTAAGAGAAGGGAGAGTTAGTTTTTGTTTGTTTGTTTTGTTTTGGGTTTTTTTTCAAATAACCAACCAGATGTTGAAATTGATGAAAATGATTCAATCTCTCATTTTCTCGACATGTTTTGATCATTCTTATGTGATGCTTTCTATCTATCAGTAATGTTTAGTTGGTGTCTATTCTATTTTCGAGATTTGTTCATTGGTAATGTATGTTCAAGATGGTATATCACAACGTGGAATTATTTCAAGCGACAAT
Organism: Monoplex corrugatus; assembly: GCA_030674185.1. NCBI lineage: Eukaryota > Metazoa > Mollusca > Gastropoda > Littorinimorpha > Ranellidae > Monoplex > Monoplex corrugatus. The sequence continues at coordinate 58,220,101 of JAPXFY010000021.1, forward strand.
TTTTAAATAAGAATTTCAGGCATTGCATTTAAATCAGAGAGACTGCCAGTGACAAAGCAGGAACCAGAAACACACAAAAATATGCATCAGAACACATATTTAATGTAACAGAACAAGACAAGCAAAAATTTTCGGGTAGTTCAACTTTGTCAAGCATATACAGAAGACAGCAAAGAATAGATACAAAAAATTCGGAGTGAAAAAATCCAGGCCTCTCTGATGTCCTAACACAAGTGAAACTAATCCTCTTGAATAAATCCCGTCTCAAAATTAACAGTATTTGATGTAAGTGATGTGAGTGGTGTGTCCATTATCTTCAGGGTAGGAGGAGGGACGTATCTGTTTTCTGTTTTCTTTTCTTCTTGTTGTGTTTTGGATTTATTTTAAACTTGTTTGAAAACTTGCGTCCATCATACAAAACTGTGTTCTGTGCATGCCTAAAACATTGTTGTTGTCAGTTTTTGTATGATTTGTTATTTTTCTGTGGTGAAAAACATTGTTTATTTTTGTTGTGTTTCCTGAAATTTATTATTCTGCTATGGTGGAAAACATTTATCATCACATTTTGTGTGTTATCGATAATATGAAACAGTTTTATTGTGACTTTTTGTGTGATTTGTGATTTTGCAATAGTTTAACATTGTGTATCAGCACATTATGTATTATTTATTAGTTTGCAATAATGAAAGTATTGTAACTTTTTGTATGATTTATATTTTGTAGGAGTGTAAAATGTCTGTTGTTGTTAGTATTTGTGCAATTTCATTACTTTGCAGTAATGTAAAACATTATTCATTGGTCAATTTTTGTGTAATTTATTGTTTTGCAGTAGCGTTACAGACTGAAGTTTTTACATTATTTGTTATTCAGCAATAGTATAAAACACTACGTATTGTTGTCAGTTATTGTGCGACTTATTAATCTTCTTAGATCTACAGTAAGGTAAAACCTTGTTTAATTTTTATTTATTATTTTGCAATATTGTAAAATATTACTTATTGTTGTCAGTTATTGTGCGACTTATTAATCTTCTTAGATCTACAGTAAGGTAAAACCTTGTTTAATTTTGATTTATTATTTTGCAATATTGTAAAACATTACTTATTGTTGTCAGTTTTTGTGCGACTTATTAATCTTCTTCGATCTACAGTAAGGTAAATCCTTGTTTAATTTTGATTTATTATTTTGCAATATTGTAAAACATTACTTATTGTTGTCAGTTTTTGTGCGACTTATTAATCTTATTCACAGTAATGTAAAACATTATTTAATTTATTATTTTGCACTATTGTAAAACATTACTTAAGTTTGCAGTTTTGGATTGACTTCTTCATTTGCAGAAGTGTAAAAAACATGATTGATTGCTGTTGTGTTTTGTGTAATTTATTATTTTGCTATAATAGTGTAAAGCATTTCTTTATTGTTGTATTTTGCTATAATAGTGTAAAGCATTTCTTTATTGTTGTCAGATCTTATATGACTGATCATTTTGCTTGCGTATTTCCTTGTGCAAACAGTGCCATTATCATTGATTCAGCACAATTGTATTTTACAGCACTGAACCACTGCAAGTCATGCACTAACACAATATCAGTTTGTGACACTGAAATAGTACACAACTTTTGGTGGAAATAGTTGGTCACTTTGTTTTGGTTTCTTTGCTGTTTATGATTTTTGAGAAAAAAAATTGTTTCATAATCGCTGAAATGTTTTCCATTTCCATATCGCTGATTTCTTTATTTTTAGTTATTGTTCTTTGTTACCCATCCATGGTGATTTTTTTGTTTGGTTTTTAAAATGTTTCTATCTCCTGGGAAACTTTAAACTTTAAAATACTTCATTACTCTTATTATAATTATTGTTTAAAGTCCAGAAGACTGCACAGAGCCAAATCAGGGCTATAACCATCTCAGATATAATATATATATAATATAGTATATATATATATATATATATATATATATATATATATATATAATATATATATATATACACACACCACACCACCTCGTTGACCCCAACGTCTGGAAAAGAAAATTTAGTGAACATATCAATGCATTTATATACTTAATCTTAGGATATACCCCTAGTTTTGACCATTCCGTCCAGTTTATCACTAGGGGGGGGGGGGGGGGGGTTAAAAAAAACTTGAGTACAAATGTATGAGCATAGCTAAGTGCTCTGAAAACGTATATCAGAACTGACCTAAATTACATAATACTGCTTTTGCACATCACATTTCCTTCAAGCCAGAAATGTGATTAAAGACTTATGCCCAGTTACCAATTCTAAGGGAAAGTATGTATGGCTTCATTCAAAACATACAGATGAATGGACCAGCAAGGCAGAAAATGACTGGAAGAGATGACACAAAGCAAAGGAACAAGGCAGAAACAAAGAGAATGATAGACGAGAAGAAATTTTTGCACAGAATTTCCAGAAGGTGGCGATACTACTTATTCTGAGAGAGCCCGTGGTATCCCCATGCCTGACAAGAAGAAATTTTTGCACAGAATTTCCAGAAGGTGGCGATACTACTTATTCTGAGTGAGCCCATGGTATCCCCATGCCTTGTGTTACAGCTAGTCCCTGCTATTCTACATATAAACTAAAAACATACAAACATAAAATTGAAATGGATGAATTAAAAAAATTTTAAAATGACATAGAAATAAATTGTAAAAGCATTACAATCAAAATGGTGAGGGAGAGGTTGGGATTTGAAAAATGAGTAGGAAGGTATTGGATGTTGAGAAATGGTGAGGGAAGTATTGAGGGTTGACAAATGATGGGGGAGGTGTTGAGGGTTGAGAAGTGGTGATTGGGTATTGAGGAAATGGTGAGGATGGTACTGAGGGATGACAAATGATGAAGAAGGTATTGAGGGATGACAAATGGTGAGGGTATTGAGGGATGACAAATGGTGAGTAAGGTATTGAGGGATGACAAATGGTGAAGGTATTGAGGGTTGACAAATGGTGAGGAAGTATTGAGAAATGTGAGGGAGGTATTGAGGGTTGACAAATGGTAAGGGAGGTATTGAGGCATGAGAAGTGAGGCAGGTGTTAAAGGTTGAGAAATGGTGAGGGAGGTGTTGAGAAATGGTGAGGGAGGTATTGAGGGTTGAGAAATGGAGAGGGATGTGTTGAGGCTTGAGAAATGGTAAGGAGGTGTTGAGAAATGGTGAGGGAGGTGTTGAGGCTTGAGAAATGGTAAGGGAGGTATTGAGGTTGAAAAATGGTGAGGGAAGTATTGAGGGATGAGAAACGGTAAGGGAGGTATTGAGGGATGAGAAATGGTGATGGAAGTATTGAGGGATGAGAAATGGTAAGGGAGGTGTTGAGGGATGAGAAATGGTGAGATATTGAGGTGCAAATGGTGAGGAGGTGTTGAGGATGAAAATGGTAGGGAGGTGTTGAGGGTTGAGAAATGGTGAGGGAGGTGTACAGAATAGACGAGGGAGGTTTTGCATTTTTGATTATTTTGAATCTTCTTATCTGAATCTCCTCCTTCCCCCTAAATTAATTGAAACAATATGTTCATCAGTCTTTTTGCTGTGTTTACTTTTCTGACTATTCAAGCTTTATGGGAATGACTATTCAAGATTTACTACATTTATTTTACATATATACAAGAACAGTACAGAACCAATTTTAATTCAAAGAAATTAACCAAAGCCAATATAAATACTAACAGAATGACTGTCGGTATGATTTGAATCTCATTGTTCACAGACTTTGTACACAGGAAAATACGATACTGTTGTTTGAAATGTGTTTGTATATCTGTGACAGATTTTGGCCTTTCACCATCCGTCACTCTGTCATCCATCTTCCTGCAGAAAGTGGGTGGATGGAGTGAGGGAATGAGAAGATAAGGAAATGTTGAGTGATGGAGGTTTTTTCTTCTGTGTGTCTTTGTTACTCTGCAGTCTTTAGCAGTTGCGTATCTGTTGAGCTGTGTAACTTGAGTTGTTATGAGTATTGCATGGTTGTTTTTTATATGTTGTGGAATAAACACATCCTTTGATACGTTGTTGTTGTGTTGTGTTGCCCCTGTTTGTTGTTGTTCAATACTTAAGTCTTATTTCTCTTTATGACATTTATTGCTGACCGTTTGTGACATTATATTTGTTTGGTCCCATAGTACATGTACACTGTATCTCCCATGTTGATAATAACCGTTTTGTTGTTGTTCAGGTGACTTAATAAGATTGTGTGCAATGTAAAGTTTGAAAAACTTTTAAGAATAAAACATTTGAGTCAGTGCCATTGAGATGAACAGATGATACAGGAGTCGATGTCAGACGAAAAGCTCTGTATAAATGTATTGTTAGAACTGCAGTAGAAACTCGGCTATGTATAAGAATTTGCTGATACTGCCATTGATCTGCTTTGTTTATCTCGACTCTGTTGTGAAACTGTTTTCCTCATGAAGCTGTTTAACCCCAAAAAAGCCATGGTGAACGCTTAAGATCTGATGCATAAAATGATGAAGTTTGAGACCTCAGTTAACAAAATAGCTTGCTCTACAACCCAGATTTATGTTTATCTGCTGCAAACGAATAGCAATATAGGGCTGCAATTGTTTGTTTGTTTTTTTTTAGCATGGTATTTTGAGTCTGCTGATGTGCATCGTTGGTATTTGGGTTGTAGAATCAGTTCTAGCTGCAGAAGGAAACATTACTTAAAGTAATCCTTATGTAACATCCATCAAGATCCTGACTTTAAAGACTGGTTTTGATAGAGGTTGGCTGGCTCTTTTGATAGAACTGTGAACCCTAGACCTCTTGATAGAGCCATGGAGAAAGAAATGAACACTTTACAGTGCCAAATGGCCGCCACTTGTTTTTAACATGATGTTGGACTCTCCCTTTGGAGGACCTCAATGCAGACTGAGCACGGGCAGAGGGAGTCAGATCTTTCTATGTTTTCTCCTATCTTACATGCAGAAGTTTAACATACTAACCAGCTTGGCTAGTGTGTCTGTCAGCTTAGTTCAGATTGTGGAGAACATTAGCAGTCGTTCTGAATTTAAGCATCGCAGATACTGAGTGGCTCATTTGTGGCGAAAGACTTTCACTATGTTGTGGACAATGCTGGAATTAAGAAAAGAGAAAAGACTTCACTTATGCCATTAAAACGTATCTTCGTTGTGATGTGCTGTTTAGACTTTTTTCTCTTGTCCAGATACTTACATAGAAGACGACAAAGGAAGAAGATTAAGTTCGGGAGAAAACGATGGACAGCAAAACTTGTTTCGGTACTTTTCCAGATTTAGTCGATATGCACAGGTTGATTTCTGCACCAGTTTGCTGCATCACTGGCACAGGTTTGCTGTAGAGGTGTAGTTCATATCATGGAGACTGCTCTTGTTAATTTATAGTTTTCAGTATTGTGTTGTCTGTTGCCTCTCTAGTAAAGTTTACTGAGGATTAACACTGTTTTGTGTGTTTGATTAAATTCTCTCCCTCTGTCTCTTGTCTCTTACACTCACACACACAGACACAGATAGACATACACACCCCACAACACCCCCCCCCCACACACACTCTCTCTCTCTTTCACTACAACATTTCATTGTGTGTCAGTGCTGACATACTTAGCCTTGTATAAGAACTGAGTCTTGAAGGTTGGAGAAAGAAGATAAAGCATTGAGGAAAAAGAGTGGGAACCATCTTCAAAAAAGTTGCCCCGAGGGTAGTGAGGCCTTTACCACCTAAATCCTGGACCTTTGGTTATGGAACAACCATTAGCCTTGCCTTTTACAATTTAAATGTCTGTTTTCTCTGGTAAATGGAAACCACCCTCTAAAGTGGACAAATGCATTCAGAGCCCCTGACTGGCCATAAAACGTATGTGTATTCTCCACTTGCATCAAAACTTCTTGTGGTTGTGCTGTCTTGGACGCCGGCGTCATGGGAAAGGAACAAGCTGATAAATTACCGGTAACAGTAATATTAGTGCAGCAGGATGTTTTGAAAGATCAAAAATCCTAAGAACTTTAAAAAAAAGATCTTTGTCCGTCGACCTGCTGAAAAATATACAAGCCATGGAACTGAGGTGCTGTCGGAAGAGCGTAGTCTTCTCGCATTCTGAACGCATTAGAAATGAGGTCTGCTGTAAAAATAGGCCCTACACAGGCCATTGGATCTCATTACGTCGGCTGCAGGCAAGAGAGTGAGTGAGTGTAAGTGTACGTATGTTGGATATTATTATGTATATGTATATATGTATGTATGTGTATATAAAACACACACACATATATATATATACGTAGAAAAGAACTGACAGAAATAGGGTACTAGCAACATGGTAAGCTGGCGATAGTAAGTTCACGCTGTGTATAACTGATTGTCCTTGAGCAGCGCAGAACAGCTGTTGTTCAACAGGAGATGGACTGGCTAAAGCAAAACCCAAGGCCTTCAGCACCTGTGGAGGACCAAGTGCCTCCAGGGTCCATCTTGTGTCCCACACGAAAACCCATCGCAGACCATAGAGGACCAGTATGTTGATGTTGTATCGACGGGAGACTCCATCATCATCATCATCATCATAACTGGCTATAAATGTACACAGACAACTATACGGATTCCTCTTTTTGAGCCAGTGACTAGAGGAAGGGACATCATCCAGGGCCGTGTGCTGTACACAGGGCATCAACTTGTCGTTTCTCTGGAAAAACCAGCACCTACATCGCCACTTGACATCCAGTGGAGGAGGTGGACCAGCACTTATTAAGATCCAATGGAGGATGGGGAGGTAAAATCTCTGTCCGATCTGTGATTCAAACCCAGATTTTTTTGTGCCTTAGGTAAGTGCTTTAACCACCAGGCCACGCACTACCTTGTCAAGGCGGTTACACTCCAGTAGTAACCATAAAAATAAATCCGTTTAACAAGAGGCTAAAAGTAGGGTGGTTACCAGTAAAATGAGGATAATCGATGTCATTTTTCAGCACCACTGAAATTGGGAAATAGGCGCCCTGAATTCTGAGTATCAGTAGGAGAAATAGCAGTAGAGAGTGTGGGCACTATCATGAAAAGATGATAGAGATAGATTGAGCACATATTCCAAAGAAATCAGGCAACGCCGTCTGGACTCTGTTTCTCTCTCCGTTTCTCTATCTGTCTGTGTTGTCTGTCTCTCTCTCTCTCTCTCTCTCTCTCTCTCTCTCTCTCTCTCTCTCTTTCTCTCTCTCTCTCTCTCTCTCTCTCTCTCTCTCTCTCTCTCTCTCTCTCTCCTCTCTCTTTCTTATCAGATACCAGACAGAAGATCAAGAGAGGAAGACCCAACACATGGAAATCTTAAGACTGAAACACACATGAGTATTGTACGGACCCTGGACCAGAACGGGTAGAAACGGCAATTCTATGTTGCAGTCTTATGTGTACATGCCAGTGACATAATGGGTAGTAAGTGAGTGAGTGTGTTAGCAGTGATAGTTGTAGGAATTATACACTACACAAGATTATAAAGACCTATAGGAACCAGAAAAAAAGAATAAGAACGCGTATTTAATACAACAAAACAAGACAGGCGCAAATTTATTTTGTCAAGCGTAAGATCACAAACAAACAAACACCAGACACAAAAATTAGGAGAAAAAAACTTAAACTTCCCTGCTGCTCCTTCCAGTGTGAGAAAAGGAATAAACTGACTATTGTATTAAATACGCGTTCTTATTCTTTTTTCGTTTTTTTTCCCTTCTGGTTCCTGTTTGCTTGAACGCGGGCAGTCACACTTATTTTGGATCATGAAGACCTATACCTGGCGCTGAAGGTCAGTATGTGAGTACTCATATACTGGACCGATGGACAGTCCAACAATGCCAGCTAAGGCAGTCCGCCTCATCATCATCACATCAGCATCAGCATCATCATGTGCCCTGCAGCATGGCGTTGGCGATCATGGCCCTCCGCACGAATCTATTCCCTGTCGCTGCAAGTACATCTCCCACCTTCTCTGTCCTCAGCCATCCCTCAAGTCCGTCCAAAATTTTCTTCCTGGGTGTACCTGGTGTTCTCTTTCCCTCCAGCTTTCCTGTTGTGACCAGGTGCTCTAATTCTCCTTTCCTCATAAAATGTCCTATAAGTCCGCCTGGGAATAGGAAAACTATGATTTCAAATAATGAAGTGCCAAACTGTGCTGGATTCTTTACTTACTTTACTTACTTACTTACTTACTTACTTACTTACTTACTTACTTATATATGATTAAGAAAATATAGTCTTCACCTGGTTATATAGATGGGCATTGACTAGGAGGAGGGGTTCTGTCATGTGACACGAGTTTATACAGAATAGCTAGTTGTGTTGTGATTCAGACCTTTCATTGTTTATTATTTACTTTATATGTATGTTCTTTTTTTGAAGGTAAGATACACAGATACACATGTCATTTACATGTAACCAAGATTATTCCAGCGGTAGGCTGATAAAATACCAGTATAGAATATAGACTAGGTAAAACATAATATAGGTAGGGCCTCAGACCTGGCCAGCTCATGGGTTTATGTGCAGGCTTAAGGTTTGTGCCATGATCACCATACACATGGCACCTGTGACGTTAGTGCGTATGGAATTCGTTACGAGCGCGGAGACGTCATCCTGAGAAACTGAAACTGAAAAGCTGGACAGCTTCGATGTGCGAAGACCCAGGATCTATAGACATGCTCTGAGCATCCAGCAAGCCGTATGCCCCAGCACACTGTACTTATCCTCGTGCATCTGTGGGAAGTTCTGAGGGGAGGATTGCTGACGGATACTCCAAAGAACAAAACTGTAGCCTACCTGCTCAGGCCGTTCTACAAGTGACAGTCGCTCTTGTTTGTGGAACTACGAGCGTCAGTAAGTGAGAGAATTGAGAGAGCATTGCACGCCCCCTCGTGTATATATATATATATATATATGATTGTGTGTATGTGTGTGTGTGTTCTGTGTGTGTGTGTGTGTGTCGTGGTGGTGGTGGTCTTTGATTTAATGTCTATTCACTAAAGTGATTTTAGACAAAAAAAAAAAACAAAACAAAAAAACCTAAGGAAAAAAGAGAAACTTGGAAATGGTTAATCTTCAGGAAGAAGAAATGAACAAACAAACAAACAAACAAAAACAAAAAACAACAACAAACAAAACAAAACAAAAACAACAACAAACAAACAAAAAAAACAACTGCCGAAGACGAGAAAGAAAATTCGCAAATGACATTATCATAATTTTATTAACGATTGAAACAGTAAAATTAGCTAACCATAACATTGAACATGAGAAATAATGGCGCATTAAAGATGATTCGCTATAGGACTTTTTGACAGGCTAACAAAAAATTCATATGTTAAGGATGGTGAGGCAAATATGTCAGAAACTGTCTTCGTTGATAGCGTAGGTATATGTCGTTTTACCCGAACGCATGAAAGAATATGATATGTGTTATCTTCTTTCCACATAGACACACTACATTCCTGGAGTATTTTGTTTTGAATGCATCAAGTTTCCACCTATACATAAGGGATTGTATACTTCTGCTGGCAGGAAACTGCTTAGGTGTTTTGCTAATTTCAAAGTTCATGTAACATTTATCATACTTTTTCTGTTTATCTTGAAACTGCTTCCATACGTAGGTGTCCACTAAGGTATAACACTCATGCAAGGAGAGGGAAAGTTGTATATGATTTGAATCTGGTGAGCTCTTTGCCCCCCGTCTGGTAGCCCTATCAACCATATCATTGTAATGAAAAGAACTATGAGATGGTATTCAGCAGAAAGTAATATCAGTGCCTCTTAAGGATAAACTATTAATCAAGTGAGTAATTTCCAATATCATTTCAGATCTTGTTTGTAATTTTGATAATTCAAGAGCTTGAAGTACAGATTTTGAATCAACGCAAAAAAGTATCTTGGGAATCGTCCTAGGAAGATTGATCATATAATTCAAAGCCATTAAGATTTGCAAAGAGTTCTGCAGTAAAGATAGATTTATTAAGTCCTATATAGGAAGATTTCTCAATTTTGAGAGCAGGTATTAAAAACGCTGAGCCTGCTTGCCTTTCAATTATTGATCCATCAGTGTAAACTTTCAAGTGATCGGAATAAAAGTCTTCTATATATATGACATTTAACTTGACTCGCCAGTAAGTTGGTATTATCTTCTTTTTTTAAATCAGTGTGGTGCATGTCAAATCGTGCTCTTTGGAGTTCCCAACTGGGTACTGGTGAAAACGAAGGTCATTAAAGTTACAGGATCTGTTTCCAGAGCCTTTCATAACATCAGCTGTAAATGTTGCAAATGTGACCTGTGTGGCTATTGATTTAGCTCTTTTTGGAAAGTCGGTGTCTGATCTTACTTTTGTCTCTGTTTCGATGCTGTTTTCTATAGTAGTGTTTCTTAACAGAAATTTAGTAGAAGCGACTTTCCTGTGTTCATCAAGCGGTAACAATTTGATTGCATTGTATGTGCGAAGGCAAGAGGCATGCATTGGAAGACCCAGCGCAAGTTTGAAACCTTTACAATCTATGCTCTGCAGTTTTGTTAGTAAGTGTTTTGGTGCACTGAAGAATATTTCTTGGGCATAAGTTAATTTAGATCTAATAAGCGATTTACAAAGATGAACAAGTGTTGATGTATCTTGTCCCCATATCTGTTTGCGAACTATTTTCAAGAAATTTAAACTTTTTTGAGCTTTTGTTAACAAGTATTCAATATGCTTATTCCAAGATAATTTCGCTGTAAGGAAAACTCCTAAGAATTTAACCGACTCGTTATACTGAAGAAGAGTATCTCCCACTTTGAACGTGGGAACACTTGCAGGTTAGCTCCACTGTTAAACAAAACTATCTTTGTTTTTTCCACGGATAGATACAGTCCATTTTCTACCATATATCGTGCTATTTTGTCAAGCTCTAATTGGTAGCATTTACGTGTATAATTAATACAGCGCAAAGGAGTTTTCTTTTTCATATTTACCTGCATCCGCATGCATAAATCGTCAGCATATTGAGCTAAAATTACATGTTTAGAAATTTTACTGGGTAAGTCATGCAATAATATCATGAAGAGAAGGGGAGCAATAACGGATCCCTGAGAGATACCCATTTGAAGAAATCGTTTTGTGGAATACACATTTTCGATCCTCGTTTGAATTACACGGTCTTCTAAGAAGCATTTGACATAATCAAAAATGTGACCTGTTAGTCCAGTACTTTTCAATTTGAGTAATAGTCGGGAGTGCCATACATGGTCGTATGCTTTAGTTATATCAAAAAATGTAGCTAAAACACGTTGGCGTCTGGCAAATTGTTGTTTGATATTAGTGGTTAGCTTTGTTAGGAGTTCCACTGGTGACCTGCCTTTTCGAAATCCTGCCTGATTCACCGGTAATATGTTATTCTTTTCACAGTAGTGCATCAGTCTCTTTAAAATTATTTTCTCCATCAGTTTACATACGTGCGATGTTATTGCGATTGGCCTATATGGCCTGTGTGTGTGTGTGTGTGTGTGTGTGTGTGTGTGTGTGTGTGTGTGTGTGTGTGTGTGTGTGAGTGTGTGTCTCTCTCTCTCTCTCTCTCTCTCTCTCTCTCTCCCTCTCTGTTAGAGTCTCTCTCTCACACACAAACACACATACACACACGAACACACACACACACACACACACACACACACACACACACACACACACACACACACATAATATATATATAATATATATATATTATATATATATACATGTATATATAATATATATAATAACACGCACACGCGTGCGTGCGCACCGAAATCGTTTTTGACACTAAAGAAGAGCTTTAATTGTCACTATCTCTACCATCTTGTAGAACTTTCGATAGTTTCATCATCACCATCATCACGTGCCCTGCCGCGTGGCGTTGTGATCATGGCCCTCCATATGCATTTATCCCTTGTCGCTGCAATTACATCTTCCATCCTCTCTGTCCTCAGCCGCCCTGCAAGTCCGTCTAACACTTTTTCCCTGGGTCTACTTGGTGTTCTCTTTTCGATAATTTACTCGAAGAATATCTGTATCGTTGTACTTACACAGATATAGTGTCTCACACACACACACACACACACACACACACACACACACACACACACACACACACACACACACACACACACACACACACACACACACACACACACATACACACACACACACACGCGCAACACCACTGATGGATGCAAGAAAACCATCAACGCTGCGAAGGCTGTCACCGCTTTGCCAGAAGCAAAGAGGAAAACCGATAACGGCCCAGGGACAGATCTCCGCAGCGACTCCATCAGTGAATTGAAATCGTTAGTGCTCGTGCTGTCCGACCGGATTCTCTCTATAGATAGAAAGATTCAAAGCTAACCATGTACAAGAGATGGGCAGTGGGACACTTTCAAGCGGAAGGATGCCGCAGGTCTGCGTGTCGGTTGGGACGCAGACAGATCCCAGCCACACAGACAGACCGCAGTCAGGTCCTTCACCGCTGTCCATCTCCCTATGCGGAGGTAGCGAAACGGGTGACAACAACATCAGTCACCCTAACACCCAAAACAACCCGAATGGCATCAAAATTAAAAAAACCAGGGCCAAAAACACCTGGACCTAATGAAATGGGGAATAAAATCACGCGCCACGAAAATGACGTCAAGCCTCTGACGAAAAAGCCATCAAAAAAGCACATTGACGGAACAGCTGCCTCTCGCGTCAAATCGAAATCTACACAAAAAGAAAAAGAAAACCCTGCTCTACCATCAGTTCTCCTTATACATGACTCAATATTAAATGGCGTTTACGGTCACAGACTTGGTCATTCCTACGGTTTCACTGTTGAAACAAAGAAAACTCTTTCTGTGCACAAAATTTCTCAGTCCCTCAAAGAATCGTCTACCAATCAATTTGAATGTTGTGTTCTACATTGTGGATTGTCTAATTTGAAGGCCAACGACCCCCAATTAATTTGTAAAAAATTGACAAATGCCGTGGACGAGATTGCGACCAAATATCCTAAGATTAAAATTGTTCTTAGCACAATAGCACCAGTGAGGGACGGGGTTCTTCAAATAAAAATAGATCTTTTGAACGCTCTGCTTCACTCCGAGCTGTATGGTCGCAACAACATCACCTTCTTGGACCATGGCAATTTAAAATCAAAATTCAACTCTACTTTCAGAGGCACTGTGCATCCGAATCGGTTTGGCTCGTCCATCCTTGCCAGGAACATCGGCAGACATGTGCACAGTGTCCTCTGGGAGAAACAAAATCGAAAACCTCGTCATCACCACATCAGGAGGTCTCCAAACACCCCATTCACCGCATGTGACGATCGCTACAATACTTTCTACTATTCAAGAACACCCCATTTCAATCGATACCAATGTCCATGGTGGAATGGTAACATCTCTCAACAGAATTTTTTCCATCCATTGAGAGACCTCTATGACTGGTGAAACTGCATGTTGTGAATGCACCAGCGTCAGCCTGATCATATTAGCTGGTTTCTGCTGTCGCTTACAGGTATTTATAGGTCGTATTAACGTTCGCCAAAGCTATCTTCGCCCTTGATTTTAATTCTATTGTTTGTTTCTTTTTATACATAGTTGTGTTTTGGTTAGATATGCAAGTCACAACACGTTATAAATCAGGGTTTTATGTTCTTCAGTGGAACAGTCGTTCGGTGAATATCAATCATCCTCATCTGCAGTAATTTTTATCCGTACATAAGCATTATATTGTTGCCTTACAATCATTAAATGTGGCAAAATTTAAATTGCCAAAATTAGAAGATTATTACTATCCTCCTGTATCACACGTCTGTGATAATAACTCCAAGATTTATGCAGCCGTTTATATACGTAAAGACGTGGATTATAAAATCATTCCACCTCCTGTGCCAACAGACACTGACGGTGTTTATTGTGTGGCTGTGAAAGTGAAAATTAACTATGTGTCAACTATAAATATCATGTCTGTGTACTATCCACGTGGTCCTGATGGAGAAAACAGTGACTGGCTACAGACTTTAGAATTTAATGAAAAATGGTTGATCACCGGGGATTTTAATGCTCATTCTCCATTCTGGGACAAGGACTGCCAGTATGTCTCTAACAATCGTTTTGTTGAAAATGTCGTTGACTCTGGACTAGTCTTGTTAAATGACGGTCGAGTAACCAGAATTCCAGACAATCCTAAACATAAGGCTTCTGCCATTGACTTAACTTTGTTATCACCTGACCTCGTCATTAATAGTATGTGGGATGTTACATTCGACTCCCTTGGAAGTGATCACCTGTCAATTGTTACAGTTATAAGTGAACCGTTTGATAACGCACCAGAACAGGATGATGTTATTCCTAGATACATGTATAACCGTGCAAACTGGGTAACATACCGTAAGATTTTAATGGAAAAAAGATTGCAGGTTTAACGAAAGCGATGATATTAATGAAATGTATTCACAATTCACAAACACGCTACACGAGGCAGCAAATAATTCAATTCCAAAAAGGAAAACATTCAACAAAAGTAATTATACTCCTAATCATAATTTAAGGGCCACTTCTTCCTTCCTCTCTAATTTTAAGTTGAAATAATTGACAATGTTTAGAATTGATTCTATGTTTTATTTCATCATTTCCACACCTGTTTTGGAAAAAGAAATTAGCACAATGACCCATTAGTGAACAGCACATGCATTTAAAGGAACATCCCCCCCTTTTCAAAAAACAGAAAGTGTCAGATTTGGCCAATCTGTTTTCAATATCGCGTGTGTCCGCCCCGAGCCTGGATGCATGCTTCACAGCGCCGATGCATCGACCCCACAAGGGTACGGAGTGTGTCCTGAGGGATGGCCGCCCACTCGATCTGCAGGATGTCGACCAGCCTGGCCAGGGTGCCCGGTGGGGGGTGGTTGTCCCTGATGCGCCTCCCGAGCACATCCCAGAGGTGTTCAATTGGGTTCAGGTCAGGTGAGCACGCTGGCCAGGCCATACGGACGACTTCATGCTGCTCCAGGAAGTCGGTCACAAGGCGTGCTCGATGCGCAGGTGCATTGTCGTCCTGGAAGATGGCGCCTTGACCAAGGTCCACAAGCGCAGGCAGTGCCACGGCCGCCAGAACCTCGTCCCGGTACCGGACCCCGTTCAGGATGCCGTCAATGGGGAGCAGGGGGGTCCGGGTACCACGGCTCATGCCACCCCACACCATCACCGACCCGCCGCCGTACCGGTTATGCTCTTGGACAGTGGCGTCAGCGAACCTCTCCCCTTGACGTCGCCACACCCGAGCCCGGCCATCGTTAAAGGTCAGGGTGAACCTGGACTCATCCGAAAACAAGACCCGGGCCCACTGTTGCCTTGTCCAGGTCACGTGCTCCCTGGCCCAGGTCATGCGGCGCACTCTGTTGACCGGTGACAGCACGGGTCGGACGGCCGGTCTCCGTGACCTCAAGTTTGCCTCATGTAGCCGTCTTCTCACCGTGCTGCAGCTGATGTTAGCACCTGTTGCGTCCCTCAGCTGACCCCTCAAGGTCACCGCAGTGGATGCCCTTTCCCTCAGGACGGAGAGGGCAAGGTAGCGGTCTTGCTGTCTTGTCGTTACTCTGGGTCGACCCGTGTGACGCCTTTCCTGGACTGCTCCAGTCTCATTGAAGCGCTCCAGCAGTCTCTGGATTGTGGAATGCGACACTTCAAGTCGTCTAGCAACTTCCCGCTGCGCTAGGCCTTCATCAAGCAGAGAGAGGGCTCTCCCCCGCTGCTCATCCGTCATCCGTCGTCTTGCAAGCATGGTTAAAACGAACCAAGAACGGGTCCTTTTTATCCTCGTCTGCGGGCAACTTTGGCTGGAGTAGTGTTCAAAAAGGGCTTGCCTTGCACGTGCAAAGCGAATTTTGTCGCTACCTTGCCTGCGTCGTCAGAGAGACCCTGCTGAAGATTCGACAATTTCGTGTGGAAATTGTCTTCCTTGGGCCGCCCATTGCAAATCGGCAAATCCCCAAACACGTGCCAAAAGGAAACTGCAATGTTGTCTGAGCTCTTATCCATTCAGTTACGGCAACGAATTGGAGAAAAGAGTAAGAGAAAATAGGTTATTTCTCCTTTCAAAAATTGACTCAAAAACGTTCCTGGCCCTTCAATAATGACGTGTAGTATATGTTGGAAATAGTTGGTGGAATCAATTATGTGAGGAAGCGAAGAATGAAAAAAAGAAAATGTATAAAATCTATTTAAAAACTAAATCTCCAGAAGACCATTACAATATGAAGGTGGCAAAGATTCATTCAAACAAAGTTATAGCCCAAGCCTATTGGTAAGATTTTTGCTCTCAACAAATATCCGGGCCGAAAGATCTTCCTAAGATTTGGAATAAGGTCAAAGAAATGAAAAATGGTTTTCATTTACCCCAGTTTCCTATTCAGATTAAAGACAAAGAATTTCCTTCGTCATCTGAGAAAGCTAGAGAATTCGTACAGTTCTTTTCGAGAGGAAGTAATTCTGATAACTTGTCTACACCAGTAAGGGAGAAAAGACGGGAAACTGAAGAAACAGAAGAATACTCAGATCCTTGCCCCCATAGTTACATGTACATAAATTCGAAAATTACGTTACAAGAACTTAAAGATGCCCTTCTGTCGTTGAGCAACAAAAAATCGGCTGTAGGACTGGATGGCGTTTCGTATACCCTTTTAAATCATTTACCTGAGAAATGGATTGAATATTTACACAATATCATACTAAGGGGGAGAGAATGATGAATCCATCGGCACTGACTCCATCACGACTGGAAACGCACAACGGACCATGATTGATGACCAGTTGGAATTTCCGTGTGCGTGTGGAAGGAGATTCACCACCAAACGCGGCATGAAGATCCACAGGACAAAAATGGGCTGTTTGAAGACACATACGAACCAGCAGCAGCGCACTGCGATAGCAGGTGAGACGTTGGATGACCAAGGCCAGGAATTAAACCATAGTGCCAAGGACATCCACGCTGACGGTTCTGATGCGGATTTTGCACAAGCTCTTAACGCCAAACGTGGAAAACTCAATTTGCCGCCTGCCGGTGCAAAAGAACAATGGGAGAAATTAGATGAGGAACTTGTCCTTAAGCTGAATGCGCTAATAGGGAACAGTACGCTGGAACACAAACTTGACACATACGGAGACATCATATACTCTATCTGCAGGGACACTTATGGAGTGAAGCAGCCAAAGACAAAAACGCCTCCCCAGAAATCCAGAAGACAGCAACAGATGGAGAGCATCCGGAGGGAGAAAAGGAAGCTTAAAAAGCGAATGAAAACTGCCTCAGAATTCGAGAAGCAAGGGCTCCTGGAACTCTGGAAAGATCTGAAGGCCAAACACAATGCTCTCAGCAAAGTGGAATCAGCAAGGCGAAGAAAGAGCAAAAAGAAGAAGACTCAAGATCGTTTCTTCAAAGATCCCTTTGACTTTGCAAGAAAGCTGTTTGAACAACCCAAATCAGGGACTCTCACAGTGGGCAAGGAAACCCTAGAGCAGCATCTCAGGGAAACATATTCCGATTCTCAGCGCGAGGCACCACTTGAAATCCAAAATCTGGTTTGGCCTGCAGCGCCAAAAGGAAAATTCAATAACAAACCACCAACACTGGATGAAGTGAAGAACGTAGTAAAGAAAGCCAGAGCCAAGTCAGCACCTGGACCAAACGGAATACCATACCTGCTCTACAAGAAATGCCCAAAAGTGCTCGAGTGGCTCCACAAGATGATTCGATCAGCATGGAGGAACCAGAAGATCAGCGACCAATGGATGAGAGCTGAAGGAGTGTACATTCCGAAGGAGCAGAACTCCAGCAGCATCAATCAGTTCAGGCCAATATCACTTCTGAACGTCGAGGGGAAAATCTTCTTCTCTGTTATGGCAGCAAGATTGACAAAATACCTGACTGAAAACAAGTATCTGGATATGTCAGTCCAAAAGGGAGGCATACCAGGAATGCCTGGATGCTTGGAACATGCCACGTTGATTTGGGATGCCATCCAAAAAGCAAGAACAGAGAAGAGAGACATTGACGTAGTTTGGCTTGATCTGGCGAATGCATATGGATCAGTTCCACACGATATGATCCAGCTGGCTCTTGAAATGTATCACATCCCAGAAAACATCCGAACAATGCTGAGGAAGTATTTCCAAGGGTTCTCAATGCGGTTCTCTACCAAAGAATACACCACGGACTGGATAGACCTAGAGGTGGGCATTGCAATGGGCTGTGCAATCTCTCCCATACTGTTCGTGTTGGCAATGGAAGTCATCTTGAAAGCTGCAATGAAGAGTTCAGGTCCAGTGAATCTGGGAGATGGATACCAGATGCCTCCTCTGAAAGCTTTCATGGATGACACAACAGTCTTGTCCACGGATGAGGAAGAGACACACCAAATCTTAAAGCAGCTGGATGAGCTGGTGGCCTCTTCAAGAATGAGGTTCAAACCTAAGAAATCCCGAAGTCTCTCACTGCG
Organism: Monoplex corrugatus; assembly: GCA_030674185.1. Taxonomy (NCBI): domain Eukaryota; kingdom Metazoa; phylum Mollusca; class Gastropoda; order Littorinimorpha; family Ranellidae; genus Monoplex; species Monoplex corrugatus. The sequence continues at coordinate 58,238,600 of JAPXFY010000021.1, forward strand.
AAAAGGAAAAGTGGCAGATTCAGTCAAATTCATGGTAGCCAACCAAGCCATCCCCACTGTCACAGAAGAGCCAGTAAAAAGTCTCGGAAGATGGTATGATGACTCCCTGAAAGACACACAAAGGGGATGTGAAACCAAGCAAACAGCAGAAGAAGGCCTGAAGAAAATAGATAACTGCGGACTGCCAGGCAAATACAAAGTCTGGTGTCTACAGTTCATGCTGATACCAAAGCTGCTGTGGCCACTGCTAATCTATGACATTTGCACCAGCACAGTCGAAGCAATGGAAGCCAAAATCAACAAATACACAAGAAAATGGCTCGGTGTCCCACCTGGTCTCACTGATGTTGCATTCTACTGTCGTCAAGCAATGCTGAAGCTACCTCTGAAATCCATAGTGGAGGAATACAAAGTTGGAAAAGCAAGACTGTTGAGCATGCTGGAGGAATCGGAGGACAATATCGTGAGAGCAGTTCATCCAAAGCTGAGAACTGGCAGAAAGTGGAAAGTCCAAGAGGCTGTAAACAATGCCAAGAGAAACCTCAGCATCAAAGAAATAATTGGACACACGCAAACCAACAGACAGGGACTGGGAGCAACAAAAATGCAGTGGTGGTCCAAAGCCAAAGGGAAGGAAAAAAGAGACATGATCATACAGGAGTTGAAGGAAGAAGAAGATGTCAAAAGAGTGCAGAAGGCAGTCCAGCAAGGTCAACAGGGGCAATGGACAACATGGGACAGTGCACTCCAAAGAAGTCTCAGCTGGAACGATATGTGGCACATGGCTCCTCTAAGGATAAGCTTCCTCCTCAGATCTGTATATGACCTGCTCCCCTCGAATGCAAACTTAGTGAAATGGGGGAAAGCAGACGACCCAGCATGTCCGCTCTGTCAGAAGAAACAAACAGTGGAACATGTCCTAAGCTCTTGCAAAGTAGCGCTAGCCCAAGGAAGGTATACATGGAGGCACAACCAAGTTCTGAAAGTGATCACAGATGTGGTTAGCGAAAAAACCATGACCCCAAACGCACCAATTGCTATGACAACGTTCTACAAAGCAGGAGGGAAACAGGTCTGGCCCGAAAGGGCTATGACAACCAGCACATTGCCAAAGGGTCTTCTGGATGGAGCAGTCGACTGGGAGTGTACAGCAGACCTCCCAGAGTGGAGAAATTACCCAGATGTCATCAGCAAGACAGGCATGAGACCAGACATCGCTCTCCACTCTGACTCCTCGAAACAAGTGATTCTGATAGAACTCACTGTGCCATACGAAAGCAGAATGGAAGAAGCACATATCTACAAGACCGAAAAATACGCCGGTCTTGCCAGCACCCTGAAGAAAGCAGGTCTGCGGGTCAAAATCTTCGCCATAGAGGTCGGGGCAAGAGGGTTTGTGGGCACCTCCGCTTATGATCTCATGAAACAACTCGCCATTTCTGGGAAGAAGAGGACTAGAGCCCTTAAAGCGATGGCAGAGGCAGCAGAAAGGAGCTCAAGCTGGATCTGGGCAAGGAGGAACCAAAAAAGTGAACTTCATAAGGATTAAATTCCCTACAGATGATGTGTGCCCCGTTAGCACATTGGTAAAACCGCGTACCGCAGTTCTGAAGCGCAGAATCGCCCAGGTTCGATCCCCGGCGTGGGAAAAGGAAAAAAAAAAAAAAAAAAAATAGACAACAGCAGAAGGGCATCCAGGAGTCATGACCTGGATGTGGCCCGGCCCCCCGAGAGTGTAAGGAATTCAGGGCCGAAACACTTGTCTAAAGGGGGTTACTTCTCTGAAAACCTTCTGTTGTCTAGCTCTCCCTAGAGTTTCTTTCTACCTAAAATGCTGGGAAAATGGTTGCATACCTGACATTTGGAAGACTTCAATTGTGTTACCTATACCAAAAGCTAATAAACCCCTCTCTGATCCAGGTAGTTACAGACCTATCTCACTTACATCCCATGTTTCAAAACTCATGAAAAAAATTATATTGAATCGACTTACTTACTTTTGTGAGAAAAATAATATAATACCTATTAACCAATCTGGGTTTCGAAAAGGTAGATCGACGACAGACCATTTAGTCAAGTTAACAACTCAAATTAAAAATCAGTTTGCTAAAAGAAAAAATGTCTTAGCTACCTTTTTTGATCTTAAAAAAGCGTACGACAAAGTCTGGCATGTGAGACTTTTGTTGAAATTAAAACACATAGGTCTAAATGGTAATCTTTATCATTTTATCAAAGCGTTTATAAGTGACCGAAGTATAGTCGCTAAAATAGGTAATACATACTCTGAAAAACGATCTGTAAACATGGGAATTCCACAGGGTTCCGTAATATCTCCTTTATTATTTAATATTTTGATCTATGACCTGCCAACACAAGTCTCAAACAATGCAAACGTAGCTCAGTACGCTGATGATATAGCGATTTGGATGAATGTTTCGTTGAAAAGGAAGACTTCCTTAAGAGAATTAAACTACATTAAAAAGGTATATCAACGTGAAATTAATCATATTTCCACGTATTTGACGGATAACGGTCTAGAAATATCCAGTGAAAAGACTCACATGATGCTTTTTAATAATGGTCTTAGTCCTAAATAGTTACCGTTGATTAAAATTGATAATGAGGAACTGAAATATGCTACTCAGGTGAAATTTCTGGGAGTACACTTGACTTCTAGTTTACAGTGGAAAGAACATATTGATGCCTTGTTATATAAAGCTATGAAAAGCTTTAACTTAATAAGAATTATTAGTAAACAGTCTTGGGGACAAGACACTAAAACGTTGTTACATCTTATAACAGCTTTAGTAAGATCGAAGTTGGCATATGGCCAAGAGGTGTATTTTTCAGCTCCAAAAATGCTATTTGAAAAAACTTCAAAGCTTAGATAAGCATTTAAATGTGCTCTTGGGGTACCGGTGTATACAAAAACGCAAGAAGTATATAAAACAGCCGGTATCTTTCCTTTGGAAGATTGGAGGAAGTTATCAGCTGCTAAATATATAGTTAGAGCAAATGTAGTAGTTAATTATGCTGATACGGAACTTAAAATTCGGTCTGACATTCATTTCCCCAAGACAGCAAGAACAATACAGGCACAAGAAACAATATCCACTTACACAAATGAGCTTTTCGAAATTTCCCGCGTAGTACCTAACAAAGTTTCACCTAAGATGATATGTTGTCCTCTACCTCCCTGGGAATTGTCCAAAGCAATTTTTGATATCAATTACACTGTTAACGACTTGAGAAAAGATATTAATCCACACTTGTTAGCAATTGACGTTCTGTCACATCTACATACAAAATATTTAAATTTTTTGAAAATATTTACTGATGGCTCTGTTCTAGATGATGGTTCAGCAGGCGCTGGCTTTCTAATTCCAAAATTTAAAGTAGAAAAGGCTTACTCTTTAGGACGGGGGCATTCAATCTTCACTTCTGAATTAGTTGCCATTCTGATGGCACTGAAATATATAGCAGATCTACCCATACCATTGTTTAGTATCTTATTATGTGTAGATTCGAAATCTGCATTACAATCCTTAAAAAGTTGCGAATATAAAGTAAATAGTACGTTAATCTATGAGATAAAATTTCTAATTCATTGTTTAATAACAAATAATACACAAGTTACTTTTTGTTGGATCCCATCACACTGTGGTATCATACCTAATGATCGGGTCGACAGAATAGCTAAAAGTGCAGCATTGAATAGGGCTGGCAGTACTAAACTTGAAGTACCATTCTCTGAACATGAAATGAATGCTAAATTAGAAAACACAGTAAAAGCTCAACGTGACCTTCGCCCCTTCACCGTAAATTACCAGGGTTTTACGAGATTAGAGATAACTTTAGTTACAGATTATCTCTCAACTCACTTCGAACTAAGTTCAGTAAAACCATCAAATGTATCTGTAATGATTATATAACAAATAAACACCTTTTTGTGTTGTCAGCAAATGCTACCTTATTTCCATGTATCATTTACAAAATTTAAAACAGAAACATACTGATTTTACTTTGTATTTACACATTGCTAGGTATTTACTGCACAGTTCCGTAGGTCGTTTTCTTTGATCCAGCCCGATTGTTTTATACCTGTAAGTCCCACCTATTTTTTTGTGTGTTTGTGTGTGTGTGTGTGTGTGTTTTGTGTGTGTGTGTCGTTATGCTATGTGTGTGTGTTGTTGGTTAAAAGATATAATAACGAAGAAAACGACGACACACACACACACACACACACACACACACACACGTACACACTCTCTCAACCGTCCTGCCACTTCTTAACCCCCATCCCTGCACCCGCACCCCTATTTGAATGTTTGAAGGCAGTTAGCAACTCACAAATGTCACCTGATAGCCAGGTGATCAGGGGGACGACATTGACATTTTGGCTGATTTGCTCCACACACACGCACACACAGTTCGCTTTTTCCTTGCTGCCAGTGAATATGGCCATGATACGTGTCCTGGTGTTCTTGTGTGCCTGTATAATAACAACGTGTGAGTTTTTTTAACTTGTTTTGTGGTGGTGGTGGGGTGGCGATGGCGGGTGGGGTGGTGGTAGTGGTAGACGGTGGTGGTGATAATGGTGGTGATGGTGGTGGTGGTGGCGGTGGTGGATGGTAGTGGTGGTGGTGGTGGTGGTAAGCAGTTATTGAACCTATTCAATCGCGTGGGCTGGTTGGTTGGTTGGTTGTGTGTTGTTTGTTGTTGTTGTTGTTGTTGTTTTCTTCTTCTTCTTCTTTCTTCTTCTTCTTCTTCTCTTCTTCTTCTTCTTCTTCTTCTTCTTCCTCTTCTTCTTCTTCTTCTTCTTTCTCTTCTTCTTCTTCTTCTTCTCTTCTCTCTTCTTCTTCATGTTATCGTTCTTGTTGTTGTTGTTCTTCTTCTTCTTGTTATTGTTCTTGTTGTTGTTGTTGTTCTTTTTTTTCTTCTTCTTCTTCTTCTTCTTGCTTGCTTGTTTGGTTTGTTTGTTGGTTGGTTGGTTGGCTGGCTGGCAGCTGGTTTGTTTCTTTGTTTATTTGTGTGGTGGTGCGTGCGT
>JAPXFY010000021.1:58248646-58256146 GCA_030674185.1 Monoplex corrugatus
AGTGTTTTTGTCTTCTAAATTTACTATCTCCAGGGTTTTGCAATGCCCAGACCTGACCAAATCCACACTTGCACAGCAGAAATCTTATTTCTGATGCCCAGTTCTTTCTGCCAGCTGAGTCGTGTGCATGCAGCATATTATAACACTGTCTGGGGTACCTGTTGCTCGGCATGTTAATAAGTCTGCACCAGTATTTGATGAGTCGAGTTTGAGTATCTATCAAAATAGGAAATCTTCCACATTCACCTAAAGCTACACCATTTTTCACATCCCTACCTACACCGAGTATCATTTTACATATCTTAACATGCACTTTTTCTATAGCGTATATTTCTGAAATCCCCAAATTTCTGAGCCATATAATAGAATAGGCTTTATTTTAGTATCAAATATTTTGAAAAACCATGTCCACTGGAAGTGCTTTAAATCTGAAATATAACCTTTTTAATGCCTGCTACAGCTCGAAGAGCTTTACCAGAAAGAGCTTCTACATTTTTTAATCCATTTTAAAGTGGATGAAAAAATTACCCCTAAATAATTATAACAAGATTCAACCTTTATTTCTGCATTGTTTAAATGCCATTTTTCACTTTTTTTCTTAAATCCCCCATTTTTGAATACAACTATTTTGGTCTTATCCATGTTTACCTTCAGACCCCATCTTTTACAGTATTTTTCTAGACAGTCTATCTTCTTCTGTAGGTCTAGAACAGTGTCAGCAACAATGGCAATGTCATCAGCGTACATAAGGAGGAAAATACCAACGGATCTCCCAGTATATCAATACCTCGTGCACCACAACCGATTAACTCTGTCTGAAGTTCAGATAAAAATATAGAAAACAAAAGGGGATTCAAAACACAACCTTGCCTAACACCGGATAGGCACTCAAAATATTCTGTAATCTTGTCTCCAACACACACTGCTGCCATCACACACTTGTACATGCCTTGAATTGTGCCAAACAGTTTACTATGGATCCCTCTAGACAGCAGAATATAAAGAAGTTTACTTCTGTTTACACAGTCAAAGGCTTTTGAAAAGTCTACAAATAGTGAATAAAATCGTCCACCCTGTTTGCTTAAGTATTTTTGCACGAGAGATTGGAGAGAAAATATGTTGTCTGTTGTGCTATAGCCTTTCCGGAAGCCTGCTTGGGCTTCAGGGATAGTTTCATGTTCATTACTATATTGAGTCAATCTTTTATTGATGACAGTATTATATATTTTACTAAGCACATTCATCAAAGAAATACTTCTGTAGTTATCAACGCAATCCCGATCGCCCTTTTTATGTAAGGGAAAGATTACTGCTTTTGTCCAGCTTTTTGGGTAACTACCACAACTGAACACTTTATTGAACAAGGGGTGTAGAAACTTAATGAGTACGTTTGCTCCTGCATGGAACAGGTCAGTGGGCAAACCATCTGGCCCGGCAGCTTTACCTTTCTTCATTGCTGTAATTGCTTTGAATATCTCAGTTTCTGATATTTCATTATCATGATCAAAATTATGACACTCTTCACATGTTTCAGAACTGTGATCTCTTTTAATGTATCTGAAATTTCTTGTTCAAAATCTTCATCATGGACATTTTGTTCGGGTGACAGTAAGTTTTTTAAATATTCATACCATTTAATTGGTGTGACTGTATTTGATCCTTTTGGATTGATGGCTGTAAGTGACTTTATTTTTTGCCAAAACGATTTAGAGTTTGGGTCTGCGCATGCTTCGTTTAATTCATTTATGATACGTTTATCTCTTTCCTCTTTTTTTCGATTTACAAAGCAACTTGAATGCTTTTTTGTGGTCAAGATAGCTTTCTAAGTCCTTTCTGTTATTAGTATGTCTGAATATACGTAGATACATGTATTTCTCTTGTTTAGCTATGTCACATTCCTTGTCCCACCAAGGTGGTTGATTATACGAACATTGCTTTTTGGTCTTGACTGCATTTGTTCTGCTGCTTTTTGCATAAGACTGACAACATATTCTGTGCCTTCATCAACATTTTGAGTTAGTGCTTCTAAGAAATTTGCTAGCTCATGGGTTACATTGGTTTGAAGATAATCAGTAAAGGCTTCTAGACTTTGACTTCTTACTTTAAAATTTAACTTGTATTCCATACTAACACTATTCTCATCTTCAGTTTCTTCGTAGCTTTCACACGTATTATCATTGAGAAGCAAAACAAGAGGGAAATGGTCAGATTCAGATCTGTCTGCTACAAACAATGTCATGTCAGAAATAAAATCATACATTGATTGGGAACAAATGTAGTAATCAACAACACTCATCCCTCTGTTAGCTGTACAAGTAATCTCGCCCTGTTTATCTTGCTCTGTTCTCCCATTTACAATGAACATGTTGTTGTCTTTTAAAAGGTCGATGAGTTTTAGGCCAAAGTTATTTATAGCATGATCTTTTGTTTTGCGTTCAAGTTGAGGCATATCACTCAATAATTCATCAATTTCATTCAACAGGTGTGCATGTCTATTTTCATGGACAAAATCAATGCCTTGTAACTCACCAGTACGGGCGTTGAAATCCCCACATAATACAAACGGCAAGTCAGGATATTCACGCATGATCTCGGTTATATTGTTAGCTAGTATATCAATACCAGTGGGGTTGTCTTCACCGTAAATGACTGAATACTCAGGGGCTACATACACAAAGCCAAAAATCACGTCAAAAGAATAATGCAGAACTGATTTACACAATCTTGAAAAATGCATTCTTCCACTGATGTCATTAACTGTTCAACATATCCAGAAATTGTCTTTCTCAAACAGCTACACCCCCTTTTATGCGCCGAGAACGAGGGGAAAAGAAAACTGTGAAAATGGGAAAGGCTTTTTCAATGTCCTCTTGTTTACAAGACCAGATCTCAGAAAAAGCAAAAATTTGAAACTGTTCACAATACCTTTTAAAGGAAACGTTGGTAAGCTTGTTTTTTAAACCTTGAATGTTCCACACCATCACATTGAACAAACAACTATTCTTAACCGTACAATGGCTTAATTGAGGTATAGATTCTGTATTTCTGGAATACTTACCAGATATATGAAAATCATTATCTTCATCGTTCTTTTCATTCTGAGAAAGGTTTCCATGACATGCATCATCGTACCGTTTGTTTGTTGTGCTATTTCTCTGATCATTGCTAGGGGGAGTGTGGGGGTGAGGTACGGAAATAATAGGAGTTTGTTGTGTTGCGGAGTTTGTCGTAGCCTGACAGGCAGGGTGGGGGAAGGTACGGGAATCCTCCTTCTTGCTCCATGGTCGTGATGCCGGCCTGCCTTTCATCTTGCATTGCGGCGCTCCTCAAGGTGCTGGGTGCCTTCATTGTACCAGTAGCTCTTGACTTCAATGACGAGCGTGTCAAACCGGAGAAAGGCCTTTTTGTTTGCGGTTTTTGCGTCCTTCAGGAAGGGGACCAGTTGTCGGCGTTTTTCACGAACACGGGGAGTGAAGTCTTCAGAAACAAACACATCAGTACCTTTCAGTTTCCGACGTTCTGACAGAACCTTGTCCTTCTGCTTGAAGCGACTGAAGGAGGCAATGATGGGTTGTGGTGTCTTGCCACCTCGGAGACGGTGTGCGCGTTCAATTTCAACATCTTCAATCCCCATCTTGTCTTTGATGACTTTCTTCACTGCCTTCTCACAGTCAGCCCAAGTTTCACTTCGATCTTTTGGAGACGAAATTCCATGGAAAAGCAGGTTGCTACGCCTGCTCCTGCCCTCTAAGTCGTCCAGTCTGTCTTCCAGCCGTTGAACTTTGTCTTTGAGTTGTTTGTTTTCTTCCATCACAGAATTCAGTTGTCTTTGCATTTTGTCAATTCAGTGCGTCGATTTTGGCGTCCATTTTGTTCATTTTGGATGACATGTCTTTTAGCGCGTTCATAACGTCAGCAATAGACTCTTGTTTGTTGCTTGCAGGTTCTTCGTTGATGCTGAGGTTGTTGCTGTTCAATCTGGTCTGTTTCGTTTTGTCTTGTTTGGGGGGCCCAGGGTTCGGTTCGATGCCTGAACGGAGGAGCAGAGCCGTGATAATACACAGCAAGGTGAACTTCATGGCTGCTGTTGTGCTGCGAAGTTTTCTAGGTCTTTCTCTTGCTTTCTTTGCTTTCAGATACAGTATCTTTGCCAACACAAAAGCAAACGATCCTACCGATGCCCGGTAGCACTCGACTGAACAAGTCATTTGCTAAACCAGTCAGCTTGAAAAAAAGTCTAAGTTCTTTTTTTGAAAATACAGGACGGTTTTCTCGCAGCTCGTGCAAACACGTCCGATCGCTAGCAGAGCTCACTGTCGAGTCCTGTGTATATGTATGTATGTATGTATGTGTGTATGTATGTATGTATGTATGTATGTATGTATGTATGTATGTATGTATGTATGTATGTATGTATGTATGTACGTGTGTGTGTATATGTATGTATGTGTGTATGTCTGTATGTGTGTATGTATGTATGTATGTATTATGTATGTATTGTGTATGTATGTATGTATTGTGTATGTATTCATGTATGTATGTATGTATGTATCGTGTGTGTATGTATGTATGTATGTATGTATATGTGTATGTGTGTATGTGTGTCGTCACAGTGGTGTTGATCCTAGGCAGCTGATTCTAGCTCCTGGAAACACCACCAACACCAAGTTCATTAAGTCAAGGTCCCAGTGCTAGGAAGCTTACACGATCCAGAGATGTCAAGCTGCTATAAGGCCACTCACCAGAGAAGACCCTGCACCGCTGCTGGATCACTTTGGTGGAGTTCAACAGTGCCTGTTCTATTCTGATCCAACCTACCATAGACACTGCCTACTGAGCCCCCTATAACGATAGTAATCACTTAGTCACGGAGCTGGATGGAGTGAGTGTCCCTCCGGTAAAGGGGACCATCACCATTCTCCTCCCCCCATCGATAGCTCCCATGAACTACTGACACTGAAGACCCCAAGAAGGAGTTTAATCACTGGGCATGGGAACCTGTTTATAGAGGGCTGACGGTTCAAAACAACGTCTAAGTTCCAATGGTGATCGTAATGATAAAGATGACAATAATAATCGTAATGATGACAATGATGACGCTGCTGGTAATAGTAATGATAATAATGATAATAATGATAAGAATGATAAGAATGATAATAAATAAATAAACAAATAAATAATAATAGTAGTAGTACTAATAAGATTATAATAGTAACATCAACAGTAGTAGTAGTAGTAGTAATAGTAATAGTAGTTCATATTGCTTATTGCTTATAGCCCAGCCGACTACTAGAGCCATATCAGGGCTAGTAGTAGTAGTAGTAGTGGTAGTAGTAGTAGTAGTAGTGTTATTATCATTGTTGTTGTTGCTGCTGCTGCTGTTGTTGTTGTTGTTGTTGTTGTTGTTGTTGTAGTAGTTCATATTGCTTATTGCTTATAACCCAGCCAACTACTAGAGCCATATCAGGGCTAGTAGAAGTAGTAGTAGTGTTATCATTATTGTTGTTGTTGCTGTTGTTGTTGTTGTTGTTGTTAAATTTAAAGGCAATAAAAGAAAGAATACGAAGAAAAGAAAACTGTACTGCAAGGTGATATTTATGAAATTCTTCATTGCTTACTGAACTTTCCATTTTAATTGTATAGCCGGTTGGCTGGCTATCGTAAAAGATTCGTATACTGAAGATTGTATGTCTCGAGTTCAATCCCCACCCGCAACATCAAAAATAAACAACAACAATAACAACAACAACAACAATAAAAACTGGCCTGTTTGCTGCCCATCTTAATGCTCCAATCATTCTGGTGGTGTCAGTTTAATTAACCTTTTGACTACTGCACCCAATCCGCCAACTGCAAAAACTTGATCCTTTGATTCCCCCACCCTATCCACCAGCTTCCTGCATGGTTGACAATGCAGGATGCTGGTGGACAGGTGCGGGAGACAAAGGGTTAATGTTTCATAGGTACTGTTACCCCCCCCCCCCTCTCAACCAGCCCTACTCCATATTCAAGACCAGCGCATAAGCTCGAGGAGTCTGCCAGACAGATAACAGATGGCAGATTAGGCGGAGCGCATATGGAATTATCCAAGTGCGAAGAATCCCTCTTGAGCAAACTCTAGACTTCAAACTCCATTTTATGTTTAACCCTTTGACTCCCGCATCCTATCCACCAGCTGCAAAAATCTTAACTCTTTGACTCCCTCACCCTATCCACCAGCTCCCTGCAGGAAGCTGGTGCACAGGGTGAGGGAATCAAAGAGTTAAGTTTTTGCTTTGCTAGCGTGGCTGACAATGCAGGGGATGCTGGTGGACAGTATGCAGGAGTCAAAGGGTTAAGAGTCTGGTTGGCGAAGAGGTAGAACTTTTGCCTTCCAGCGTAACTGCACGAGTTCGATTCTGACTCTGGGAAAAAAAAAGTGCTAGCGCTCTCCAGTCCACCCGGCTGTGAACAGGTACCTTACCCTGTTCAGGATTGGGGAAGGCAAAGCAGAATCAGAGAGGACATAGTCATCGCCCTCATATCTCTGACCCCGAGATAAGTGTGGAGGTCACTACCACCTCATTCACCTACGACCTGGAAGTTAGGGACAACTTACCTTTAACGTAAAGACTGATGGATATTTATTGTATGAAAACCTGTAAAATGCTAAAGGGGGACCATCTTCATTTAGTTCCAGTCCTCCAGGGTTTCACTTTCAGTTTCAGTTTCTCAGGATGACGTCTCCGCGCTGGGAACGAATTCCAAATGCACTAACGTCACAGGTGCCATGTGTATGATGATCATGGCACAAGCCTTAAGCCTGCACATAAACCCACAAGCTGCCCAGGTCGTGAGGCCCTACCTAGACTGTTTTACTTAGTCTATATTTCATACTGGTATTTTATCAGCCTATCACCAGAATAATCTTGGTTACATGTAAATGACATGTGTATCTGTGTATCTTACCTTTTAAAAAATGTGATCTAGCTCGACTATAATGATGGTTCCTCTAGGAAGCACCATTATAGTCGGGCTGGATCACGTCCTGATTTAGAGCCTTGTGTTTACCTATTCCAGGCACCAAAACACCCTCGGTGTCTTTCCACATTAGAATGTCCTCCCACGACAACAGCTTCCCACATGACAAAACCCCGCTCATCCTCACCGACGTCCGCAACAACGAAGGCAACGGATACAACCCCAGAACCGGCAAATTCACCGCCCCAGTCTCCGGCACCTACTGCATCCTGGCTTCTACAGAGCCTTCCATGACCAAATACGGCGGCATCTTCTTGATGGTGGATAACACGTCCTATGACTACATGGAGACCAAGTCAACCAGCACAACACACCAGGCCATGTCTGTCCACATGGTTCATCACCTCAACGCTGGTCAGCAGGTGTGGCTGAGGAGCAACGGGCACAGCGTCTTCTGGTACAGCCCCACCACCTTCAGTGGATTCCTCATCAACACCCTGTGAGGTCCTCATCAACATTCCATGAGATCCTCATCAAGAC
>JAPXFY010000021.1:58261146-58331146 GCA_030674185.1 Monoplex corrugatus
GCCGAAAATTTGCACCAGTCTTGTCTGGATGTATTAAATACGAATTTTGATTCTATTTTCGTGTTTTGTTTTGTTTTTGTTTTTGTTTCTGGTTCCTGTTTGCTTGAACACGGGCGATCGCACTTGCTTTGGATTTACAAGAACACCTGGCAACTAAATACAGAAGTAGACTTCAAGGCCCTGGAACACACCTGGCGTATCATACAGAGAAGTGACCCAGCATGTCCGCTCTGTCAGAAGAAACAAACAGTGGAACATGTCCTAAGCTCTTGCAAAGTAGCGCTAGCCCAAGGAAGGTATACATGGAGGCACAACCAAGTTCTGAAAGTGATCACAGACGTGGTTAGCGAAAAAAACATGACCCCAAACGCACCAATTGCTATGACAACGTTCTACAAAGCAGGAGGGAAACAGGTCTGGCCCGAAAGTGCTATGACAACCAGCACATTGCCAAAGGGTCTTCTGGATGGAGCAGTCGACTGGGAGTGTACAGCAGACCTCCCAGAGTGGAGAAATTACCCAGATGTCATCAGCAAGACAGGCATGAGACCAGACATCGCTCTCCACTCTGACTCCTCGAAACAAGTGATTCTGATAGAACTCACTGTGCCATACGAAAGCAGAATGGAAGAAGCACATATCTACAAGACCGAAAAATACGCCGGTCTTGCCAGCACCCTGAAGAAAGCAGGTCTGCGGGTCAAAATCTTCGCCATAGAGGTCGGGGCAAGAGGGTTTGTGGGCACCTCCGCTTATGATCTCATGAAACAACTCGCCATTTCTGGGAAGAAGAGGACTAGAGCCCTTAAAGCGATGGCAGAGGCAGCAGAAAGGAGCTCAAGCTGGATCTGGGCAAGGAGGAACCAAAAAAGTGAACTTCATAAGGATTAAATTCCCTACAGATGATGTGTGCCCCGTTAGCACATTGGTAAAACCGCGTACCGCAGTTCTGAAGCGCAGAATCGCCCAGGTTCGATCCCCGGCGTGGGAAAAAAAAAAAAAAAAAGACAACAGCAGAAGGGCATCCAGGAGTCATGACCTGGATGTGGCCCGGCCCCCCGAGAGTGTAAGGAATTCAGGGCCGAAACACTTGTCTAAAGGGGGTTACTTCTCTGAAGACCTTCTGTTGTCTAGCTCTCCCTAGAGTTTCTTTCTACCAAGGCCCTGGAACACACCTGGCGTATCATACAGAGAAGTGACCCAGTACATGCTGGAGATGGAGGATCTATGTTACTGCCCTTTTTGCCGATGGTGTAATGGACAAGTCAGTTACTGAAGGGGCTGGGGGAAGGAGTGAGATGAGGAGGACAGAGAAAGGGCAAAGAGCATCTTCCCGATTGAAGGTAACACATTCCTCGGCTGCATAGATGTAGAGATATTGTGTGTGTGTGTGTGTGTGTGTGTGTGTGTGTGTGTGTGTGTGTGTGTGTGTGTGTGTGTGTGTGTGTGTGTGTGTGTGTGTGTGTGTGTGTGTGTGTGTGTGTGTGTGTGTGTGTGTGTGTGTAACCTTAAAGCAACTGACAACAAACTTTGGAGATAACAGGAAGCCTGTGACTTTGAAAAGATTAACTCTTTCATTTCCTCACCACATCCACCAGATTCCTTTCAAGGTGGATAGGTTGAGGTAGGGAAAGACTTAATCGCTTTTTGAAGTGGGTAGTGTGAAGAAGTAAAGAAGTTGATCGCTTTCGAAATGGTTGGAGGTCAAGGGGTAACAGGGTTCAGGACAGACGATCGTCACGAGGGCAGGTGTGTGTGTGTGTGTGGGGGGGGGGGGGGGGTTAAAATGAGAAGACGGGTGACCGTTGAGCTTTTAGCTCTGCCACCTGTTTCCGATTCAAGATGGCGACGTTGTGGTGCATCACGGTGTTTGTGCTGACCTACATCATGACAAGTGAGTTTCTGCCTGTTCTCTTTGTCTTCAGAGTCTTGTTTGATAAATGAAGATGTCGGTCATGGTTAGGACATTGACGCTGACACACAAGTTTAAATATCTGGGAACGATCATCTCGCCGACGGCAGATGCATATCAGAAATAGCCAGCAGAATCGGCCGAGCCAAAACAGCATTCAAGAAGATGAAAAGCATTCTACCAACAAATGCCTATCAATTAACATCAGGAAAGAGTTCTTGAATGTTATATAGAACCACTAATGTTATACGATTGTGAGGCGTGGACAGTCAACAAGCAAAGCCAGAACAAGATTGAGGCAGCCGTGATGTGGTTTCTAAGAAGAATGTTGAGAGTTCCATGGACAGCAAAGAAAAAAACGAGACAGTCCTGATTGATGAAGACACAGGAAAATCATTCATTAGGAAGATTAGGAAAAGACAGGCAACATTTATAGGCCATTTTATGAGGAAAGGGGAATTAGAGCTCTTGATCACAACAGGAAAGGTGAAGGGAAAGAGATCACCAGGTAGACCCAGGGAGAAAATATTGGACGGACTTGCAGGGTGGCTGAGGACGGAGAGGGTGGAAGATGCGCTTGCGGCAGCAAGGGACAGATACATATATATGGAGGGCCATGATCGCCAACGCCATGCGGCAGGGCACATGATGATGATGATGATGATGGGGGTTGTTGTGACGGCCACTGACACGTACACAAACCATAGTGGAAGGAGAGGGACATCGTTGGTAGTTCACTAGCTTGACTGACCAAACTGACTCGCTATGGGTTTGCTTAATCCTTTGACTCCCGCACCCTGTCCACCAGCATCCTGCATTGCCAACCATGCTAGTAAAGCTAAAATTTAACACTTTGATTCCCCGGACCTATCTATCAGCTTCCTGCAGGGAGCTTGTGGATAGGGTGTGAGAATCAAAGGGTTAAGTTTTTGAAGTTGGTGGATAGGGTACGGGAGTCAAAGGGTTAAAGTGATGCTGACTGTGTTTGCCTGTTACTAATTTAACGAGTGTGTATGAGTGTGTGTGTGTGTGTGTGTGTGTGTGGCGCGAGGGTGCGTGGTGTGTGTGTTTCTCTGTGTGTGTGTGTGTGTGTGTGTGTGTGTGTGTGTGTGTGTGTGTGTGTGTGTGTGTGTGTGTGTGTGTGTGGTGTGTGTGTTTCGTCCGTTATTTCTTTCAGTGTCTATTC
This sequence comes from Monoplex corrugatus, assembly GCA_030674185.1. Lineage (NCBI taxonomy): Eukaryota > Metazoa > Mollusca > Gastropoda > Littorinimorpha > Ranellidae > Monoplex > Monoplex corrugatus. The sequence goes on from JAPXFY010000021.1 coordinate 58,264,245, forward strand.
ACATATGTGCTTTTAGACGAGAGAGAGAGAGAGTGTGTGGTGTGTGTGTGTGTGTGTGGTGTCTGTGTGTTCGTTCGTTATTTCTTTCAATGTCTATTCACATATGTGCTTTCATTCAGTGAAGAAATTCATTCTTTTTAACTCTTTGACTCCCGCACCCTGTCCATCAGCATCCTGCATTGTCAACCATACTACCAAAGCCAAAACTTAACCCTTTAATTCCCCCACCCTATCCACCCTAGTTTCCTGCAGGAAGCTGGTGGATAAGGTGAGGAAATCAAAGGGTTAAGTTTTTGAAGTTGGTGGATAGGATGCGGGAGTCAAAGGGTTAAACAAATACCTATGTATGCCATCCCCCAGGCCAGGCCACGGAGACAACAGATCAGCTGGAATCCCGTCTGGCCAATCTGGAGGCTCGTCTGGTACTGCTGGACATCCGGCAAGACAAGCTGACCAGTGAGGACACCGCCCTCGGAGAGGCCATGGAGTCGACCATGCAGGCCCTCAACTCCACTGTACAGGACCACTTCGACAACCTGAAGATGAAGACCCAACACCAAACTGACCTCGTTCACGCCCAGAAGAATCAAACTCAGACCCTCGCTGGTGAAATCTTGGCCCTTAAGGCTCAGTCAGTTCAAGGTGAGAGAGAGAGAGAGAGAGAGAGAGAGAGAGAGAGAGAGACAGAGAGAGAGAGACAGAGACAGACAGACAGGCAGAGACAGAGATAGAGACAGACAGAGAGACAGACAGAGACAGACAGAGACAGAGAAAGAGACAGACAGAGAGACAGACAGAGAGATGTCAGCACAGAGAAATCAACTCAGGCCCGACAGGGAAATCTGCCTAAGGACAGCAGTCAAAGTGAGAGAGAAGACGACAGACAGGACAGAGAGAGAGAGACAGAGACAGACAGACAGGCAGACAGAGACAGAGAGAAAGAGACAGACAGAGAGACAGAGACAGAGACAGAGACAGAGAAGAAAGAGACAGACAGGAGAGACAGACAGACAGAGACAGAGGCAGACAGAGACACAGACAGACAGAGACAGACATACACAAAGACAGACAGAGAAGAAGAAACAGGAACACAATTTCGCTTTCTGGGGTGAGGGCATAAGCACACATGTGTGGTTTACTTAACATCCCGCTCTTGCCCATGGTGGGTTTAGACCAGTACAAGTATACTTTGATCTCCATAGAGAATGTAAATCAACACAAATAGACTATAATAGCGTAAAGGCATCAAAACAAATCAAAATTGAAACAACATTAGTAAGAGAAAGAGAAAGAGAGACAGGGAAAGACAGCAAAGTTTTAAAACATATAGGAGAGACAGAGTGCTAGTAAATGTGACTTTGTGCCAGTGGTTTTACCATAGGCTAAAAAAAAAAAAAAAAAAGACAAAAAAGAAAACATAGCAATTGGAAATCGACAAACGCACTAAAAAAAAAAGAATAAAAAAAAAAAAAAAAAAAAGTTTTTTGATGGGATTTTGAAAAAATCACATTTTTGGCGCTGTATTATTATTATTATTATATTAGTAGTGTAGTAGTAGTAGTAGTAGTAGTAGGGAGTATAGTAGTAGTAGTATTATCGGAAACTTCCCCGACGGGGTAATTGAACCTGGTCTCCCGCGTGACAGGCGGGGATACTAACCACTATACTACCGAGGAACGAATAGACACATAAGCCAAACCTAACTGTACTTAGAGTACGTTTTCTTTCACAGACTCCAAAGTGCCGGCTGTGACGTTCCACGTGAGGATGGTGAGTAAGGACCGACAGCACCCCCCTACCGGCACCCCCCTCATCATGACCAACATCCGCAACAACCACGCTAACGCCTACGACCCTCACACCGGCAAGTTCACCGTCCCCATCTCCGGCGTTCTACTGCCTGCTGGCCTCCTCCGAGGCGTCCCTCAACCACTTTGCCGGCATGTCATTGATGGTGGACGGTCACAGCGTGGACTACGTGGACACGGCTACCGTGTGGGACCACATGTCCATGTCCGTCAACGCCGTCGTTTCTCTGACCGCTGGTCAGCAGGTGTGGCTGGCCGTTAGGTCCAACAGCTACTTCTGGTACGGACCCACCGCCTTCACTGGATTTCTTGTGCACGCTCACTAGAATCAGGCAGTGCTTTTTCTTTAACCCTTTGACTCCCGTACCCTATCCGTCAACTTGCAAAAACTTAACCCTTTGACTCCCGCACCCTATCCATCCACTGATTGCAAAAACTTAACCCTTTGACTCCCGCACCCTATCCATCCACTGACTGCAAAAACTTAACCCTTAGACTCCCGCACCCTGTCTGCCAGAATCCTGCATTGTCAGCCATGCTAGCAATTCAAAATCTTAATCCTTTGACTCCCTCACCCTATCCAACAGCTTGCTTTGCTTGCTTGGTTGACCAATGCAGGATGCTGGTAGACAGGGTGCGGGAGTCAACGGGTTAACCCTTAGACTCCTGCACGCTGTCCACCAGCATCCTGCATTGTCAACCATACTAACAAAGCAAAAACATCCCTTTCATTCCCTCACCCTCTTCACCAGCTTTAACCTTTAGGATGCTGGCAGACAGGGTGTGAGAGTTAACCCTTTGACTCCCACACCCTGTCTGCCAGCATCCCGCATTGTCAACCATGCTAGTAAAGCAAAAACTTAACCTTTTGACTCCCTCACCCTATCCACCAGCTTCCTGTACGAAGTTTTTGCAGTTGGTGGATAGGGCGTGGGAGTCAAAGTGTTCAGGTACCGCTTTACCATTCGGGGGGGGGGGGGGGGGGGGGGGGGGGGGGGAGGGGAGGAGGGAATTTTGTTGAGTCTAAAGAAGGAAATGAATGTTTTTAACACTGTATGCTTCGTGGTTTGTTCCCTTTATCAGAGCGGTAGGGATCAAGCAGCGCATTTCATTTGATACTTTGTTACGATTTCGATGGGGGAGGAAGAGGGGGATTTTGTTGGCACTAGCAAAAGACATGTATTTCTTCAATCTTTTAACTACGGCATTCTATCTACCAACTGCAAAAACTTAAATAAATAAAATAAATGAAATAAAGTGCATTCTGTGTATCATTCATACCAACGTGTAGTCTGTTTCTGGATTTGTTGAAGTCACGAATGTTCAGAATACAATAATTACGTATTTCTAGTCCTCTCACTTTCTGTCCTTCATACTTATGTTAAATGAAATAATGTAGGCCCACTATACAAAACATCCCCCACAACTTCATGAAATCAATAAGACGAGCCAATTCTGCGAGAGTAACATATGAAGACGTATCAATTTCTTCCTGTACAATTCGATGGAGATACGTAAAATTTCTGTATTATGTGGTGGGGCATAAAATTTCTGTATTATCTGGTGGGGGTAAAATTTCTGTATATTTGGTGGGGTGTAAAAATTTCTGTATGATCTGGCAGGCATAAAATTTCTGTATTATCCGCATGGGCGTAAATTTCTGCATTATCTGGTGGGGCGTAAAATTTCTGATATGATCTGGTGGGGGAAAATTGCATATCACAATGCGTAAACTTTCTGTTAAATCCCTTGTTAAATTTCTCTACATCCTGGTCTAAAATTTTGTATTAACCTGCTAGCAGCAAAAACTTCTTTGATCCGTGCATAAAAATTTTCTATATGGTGGGGAGTAAATCTGTATTATCTGGTGGGGCATAAAATTTATGTATTATCTGGATGGGTGCAACAAGGTGCTTAAACTCGACAACTGCAGTTTTACACGTTAATCGCAGAACCAACTTGAACTGACATCACTCAGACACCTCTCTCGCAGAACCACACAACACACACACACTCACACACACACACAAGGTGGGCTACTATTATCATGAACAAGATGAAGATGGTTGGGCGTATCATTCCAAACAGAGCAGGATAGCATCACCTGGTCTGCCCTATAATGTTTATTATGTTTGGAGTGAAGTATGATGATAAATACTTTGCGTTGCTTAGAAGCAATCTGTTACATCAGTCAGTGAGCAAAATATTAGGGTTATACTTCAACAATATTATTTTTAAGGATCATCGCACTCAGGGAGGTTACCTTTATGCTCACTTTTTTTTTTTTATTTCGTCCCATTTTCTATGTCCTCTTAATGCCAACAGAAGTTGGCATAGTTTCTTTTTTTTAACAATGCGATGATGATGATGATGTTGATGAGGATGACAGTCATGACGTTTGGAGTTCCATGTAGGATTGGACTGCTAGATGGTTGTACTCTATGCTTACTATATAATAATTATATACTGGCGTCAACCAGGACCCGACAGATACAGACACCTGTGGTATGGTGGTCAGAAGATTTCAGCAACACCTCAATGACGCATTCTGTGAAGTTGGGACTGTGTGGTCCCAGTCTTCCCAATGAGCTCATAGCACGCCCAACTCTGGGTAAGGAGCCGGTTAGAGCCGAAAAATCCCACAATGATATACTTTTGAAGGGACTGATGGGGATTCGAACCTACAACCTTCCAGTCGGTAGTCCGTTGCGTAAACCATTACGCCACGGCGACTAGTTCCTGGTCTGCCCTTCACTGGACATTGGAAGGAAAAGACCAGAGAAGAAGACCCAAGAACACCTAGTAACGAGCAGCACAAAAACGCCTAAACACACCTGGGTTATACAGCGAGTCTGGCACAAAACAGAAGTGGATGATCTTCGTTGATAGCCTACGTGCTATTGGCATAATGGTCAGTAAGCACACAATTCCAGGGTTGTCAGCCACAATGTCTGCCTTCTTTATTCCTTTTGAAGTACATCATTCTGACACAAACCTTCAAATTATGGTATCAGTGGCATGATGTGGGACCCTCGTGATCAAACCGAAAAAGAACCCGTTTCTTCGCTATAGTTAAGGCCTACGTTTCAATACAGACCTAAGATTTTAGCCGCATTCTTCAGTATCCCAACAAAACTTCAGGTATGACTTACGCTAAGATGGTCAGTGTTTGCATTACCGTTCATGTTATCATCAGCACTCTCTGAACTACCTTTTTTACATGTACATCACCTGATCGCGTAAAACACACACACAAGCACACACACACAAGCACACACACACACACACACATATACATACACACACACATACACACACACACACACCACACACAAACACACACACACACACACACGCACACATACACACACACACACACACAACACACACACACAACACACACATATACATACACACACACATACACACAACACACACGCACACACACACACACACATAGGGAGAAGAGTGGCAGAATGGTTCAGATGTGAGCCTGCAAGTAACTAAACTCGACGTTCCAGGGTTCATTCCCCGCTGAGGCCTCAACTTTTCTGCTCAGTTTGATCGGAAAATCGAACTGAACGTCTAGTCCTTCGGAGGAGGCAAAAAAAAAAAAAAAAAAAAGACGGACCCGTGCGCCTTCTAGCCTGCAGTTGAAAATCGTGAAGAGCAGGGCATTGCCCAGCTACCCTGGTATAAAGCACTGAAGAGAGGGGTTGATTTTCCAGGTTACTCCCCTTGTAGGCCAATTAGCCTGCTTGCCTTTCTGAAGTCTTGGTTAAAAAAAAAAGTGGCTGGCACTGCACTGCGGCTACGCACTCTCAAATGAACCTCACATGGTAAATCCACTGTGAAAAAAGAATATGAATAAATATGAATAATCAGAGACAGACAGACCGACACAGAAAGAGACAGAGACAGAAAGACAGTGGAAAGCATACAGACAGACAGATTGAGAAGGCAAAGTACTGGGGGAGGGATGGTGTTGGGCAAACACAAGAAAAGAGAAGAAACTAAAATGTCAAAAAATATGGCAGAATTTGTACCCTCTGTTACTTTGAGAACACTCAACCTTGTAACTCTATTCGGTGAAGGTTGAGATAATTAAACTGGGTTGAAGACCCATTCAAGAGGAACCCAAAGACATTATAAATATAACGTCTTTGGAGGACCCCTACTTTTGTGGAAATCCTCAAGGAGTCTTCCATATAATTACTAGCAGAATTTAGGTGGACCAGACTACCATGGAATGTTCCATGTGTGATGAATCCCTCTTAGAAAAAACTCCAAACTGCGCATTATCAGTAATTCACACACAACCACACGACGCACAAAATGTCCACAAAGGAATGAGGCTTTGTGAGTAGATGAAATTTTAATCAATCTGAATGTACAGGGTGACAATGGGTGGAGATACAAAAATCACACATGTATGAATATTCATGACTAAATTATTTATCGTCACTGATAATTTGGGTGTTGTTGTTTTTTTCAAAACTTTTTTTTTCTTAACGTCACCAGCAGCCAGAGAAGGTTTGTGTAGGAAACGTCACTATGGTTACAGTGCTCAGAAAGGAAAGAAACGTCCTTAACTCTCACTCTAAATATCATCCACGCGATCTACATTCTAACCAGATGATTGACATGCCAGCACACAACAGCTCTAGTACAGAAAAGACGATGGTAATGTGTTAACACTTTCGCTTCCTCACCTTTTCCACCAGCTTCTTGTATTATCTAACAGCCATAACAAAGCAAAACCATAACCCTTTCACTCTCTCATCACATCCACCAGCCTCACAAGCTGGTGGGTAGGGTAAGGGAGGGAAAGTGTTATTATTCTGGTGTTGGATAGGGTGAGGGAGTGAAAGGGTTAAAGACATTGTTCTGTATTACATCATTATTTACAGTAAGGTAGTTGAAATGCTTCACCAGTTTGCATTGATTTAAATACTAATTCCAGGGGTCATTTACAATTGATACAAGGACTACACCGATTTATCGGTTCTACAGGTATCAAAAGATCTACACCATTTATCTGTTCTACATATGTCAAAGGTCCCAGTTATTTCAGAGTGGTGACGTTTGTTTGATTGTGTGTTTGTTTATTTGTTAGTTTGTTTCAAAGCTGATGCAGCCGCTGCCGTGCACATGCAAACAAGAAACTTATTTGCAAACAAAAAAAATTGAAGTTTCATAATAAGAACGCAACAGTAAGAAGTTGGCATGAATAGACCAAGATGGTCAGCTTCTCTCTCTCTCTCTCTCCCTTTCTCTCACCCCTCCCCCTCCCCAATCTCTAATCCATACCTTTCTTTCCTCACATCATTGAACACAACAATATATATAACCTGCATAATCACTCTTCAAGCAACGACACATGTTACATGCAACAACAATCTCCTGAATAGAAAGTCAAACATTTCTGTGCAGTCCACTGTATTTAAAAAAAAAAAAAAAAAAAAAAAAGGATTGGGGTGTGGGGGGGTATGACACTTAAAAAACAAATACAAGTTTATTTCAAAATCAAAATAGCCATATCATTCTGGAGCAAACGGTCTAACAATTTCATTAAAAATTTTCATGCTTTGTAACAACTAATTTCTTTGCTATCAAAAATCCTTATAACTGTATATACTGAGTACTGTTTCAATCAACAATGGCCTGAAAATAGGCTTGTGTTGCAATGTATCTAATATGTAAACATTCTCAGCAACAACAACAAATGTGCCGAAAAGGCTGTGCCACAGGCATGGGTGTCCATGCCAAACAGGACCACAGTCTCTAGAACACACTGCAGTTTTTCCAACTGTTCAGAAATAACAGAAATGAGCAGCAGCCAAATGGAGCCACTCTAGCTAGAAAATCACTTCTTCTGGGGCGATAGCTTCATGAAAACCAAATCCTTAATCGAGACCAACATGCCGACTATCTGAGTAGTAATCACGCTTGAAAGCAAAACCAAAAAATATCTGTAATTAGAATAAGGCGCACATCCTGTCACCTTGACAGAAAGTTCCAAATGAACGGACAGATCCTAACTGTCTGCTGAATACAAGGTAGCACGTGACCAACAGACAAGCCCCAAGTCGCTGGCATATTTTGTAAGAGGTTAGAATACACCAACAACCTCCTATCAAGGACATGACAATTTTCACCAAAAATTCTTAGTCACACGGTAATAGCTAGACCATCAAAATTAACAGAGGGAGGAGAAACAAAGCAATTTTAAGTCAGTAGGTCCAATATGATTGGGCTATTTTACCTGAGATCCTTTCTCTAGTTTTTTAGAAACATTTAGCAGACTGCACAACAGTTTCTGACTTGGTACACTTCACACACAGGTAAGGTTTTAAAAGGCACCTGCCAAATGCAAGTGATTTACATGAAGTATCAAGCAGACACAGCATGTAAAAAGACGATTCTCTAACCTTCTATGTTTACAGGTTACCACTTCCCCATATGCACGTGCATTTCCTCATTTGAGACGCTCAGCTCACAAAGAAATGCTGATGCTTATTTGAACAACTTAACTAAACAATCTAACTACCGAAGTAAAGGTTGTCCTTTGACAAGACAATAACACATATCCATTTCAATAGGTGGACATTATCCTCAATCAACCATTTGTATCCAAAATCATACATTTCTATCTTTGTCATTTTGCTGCCAAAATTGATATAAAACATTCTTTCTCTTCATTTTCTTTTCTTTTCAAAATACAACTACACACAACTGACAAAAACACAATAAACCGACCTGTCAGATGAATTATGCCTAAGAATTCTGACAATTTTTTTTCAAACCTATTCAATGATTTTATAAATTTCATATACTTGGTCATTTCTTGAAAGTAATACTTTTGAAAACTTTTCTCTAGAAAACACCATGATTTTGCAATGAATGAACAGCAAAAGAGCAAATGATAAATAAATCTCAACATCTCACATCATGTTTAGTCAAGACTAAATCGTACAGAAACTCACAGTCATTACACAAACACATTTTAAATGCAGTACTGTCCTCGTCTACCACAGCTGATCATTTGTTGGCAGAACATTTTCATCAGCGCTCTTTGTACCCAAATTTTGTTACACATTATACAGCATTGCTAGCTTAACAAACTGTCAGTCTTCTTTCTATCTTTCACGGCTTTATCTGACAAAAACATGGTGGACGAAAGTTAATAAAAACAAAATCCAACATACTGACCTTCCCCAACTGGCTTCAACTGAAACCCGCTTTACCTCATCCACACAAACAAGCAGTCATCTCTGACGGAGAAAAAAAAAAAAAAAAAACACACAAAAAACATGCAGCCATGTCTGCTATGAAAAAGACAAAAAAAAGAGGCTGCCCAGTGAGACAGAAACGTGTGGAGAAGACATGGTACATACAAACACAACAACGTAGCTGGGCACCCGCCCAAAGGCCACCTTGTGATAACAATAACACCACACCAACTGCTGGACCACCCCAACACACACATAGTCAGCACAGCACCCTGAGCATGTTACAGGCCAATATACGCGCTTCGATTCTACCCACTGTCCCCTGTTCCCGTTCCTCAACTTCCCACAAGCTGCCTTTGTCCTGCATACAAATGAGTCTTCAGACGTCTCTCTTCTTTCTTCCATTTCTTCCATTCCTGCCAGAGCACACTGTCACACTGTCAGTAACTGAGCTGTCATACTATAGATAAGTGATAAAAACCTCAAACTATTCTTTCATTCCCTCAGGATACGATGAGGAAGTGAAAGGCTTAACCCTTTGACTCCTGCACCCTGTCCACCAAGTGTCCTGCATTGTTAACCATGCTAGCAAAGCAAAAACTTGACCCTTTGACTCCCACACCCTATCCACCAGCTTCCTGCAGGACACTGGTGGATAGGGCGAGGGGGTCAAGGGGTTATTATATTTTTTTTGCAGTTGATCGATAGGGTGCGGGAGTCGAAGGGCTAACTCCTTAACTGTCAAAGGGGCTAACTCCTTAACTGTCAAAGGGCTAACTCCTTAACTGAATGTAATCAGTCTGGAGTTTGTTCAAGGAGGATTCATCACACTCAGACAATTCCATATGCGCTCCACCCAAATCTACCAGCAATTATCTGGCAGACTCTCTAAGCCTGCACAAAACCCTATGCACTGGCAAGGTCTTGAAATGGTGAACTGGAAGAAAGGCGAAGAGGAGAAAGGGACAATGAGCAGGTGAACACTACAAAGAAGCCATACACAGCCTAAGGAAGGCCCCAAGAAGGGGATGAAAGTTTTCAGGTAACTATCAACAAATGACTGCTGCACGTGACAATATATTATGTACTGTAAATGGCTGAATTGAAGCAAGAATCTCCACGCTTTCCATATGCACTTCAATGTTTCCAGTTGTTTTTTCAGCGCTTTGCTGACAAGATTCTTGTTTTCACTCACTACTATCCATCACTCTGCCATTCTTGTCAACATACTGCACAAAAGGCTGAACATACCTTGCTATGGAAACTTTGCATTTAATTTCATGGCTAGATACACTAAGTCTACACTTAGCTATGGAAACGTTGCATTTAATTTCATGGCTAGATACACTAAGTCCACACCTAGCTATGGAAAATTTGCATTTAAATGGAAATTTTGCATTTAATTTCTTGGCTAGATACACTAAGTCCACACTTAGCCATGGAAACCTTGCATTTAATTTCTTGGCTAGATACACAGGTCCACACCTAGCTATGGAAAACATTGCATTCAATTTCTTGGCTAGATACACTAAGTCCACACCTAGCTATGGAAACGTTGCATTTAATTTCTTGGCTAGATACACAAGTCCACACCTAGCTATGGAAAACATTGCATTCAATTTCTTGGCTAGATACACTAAGTCCACACCTAGCTACGGAAACTTTGCATTTAATTTCTTGGCTAGATACACTAAGCTACAACATGTCCAATGATGGCTGACAATTTCTTTGACGCTTCCATCTACCTGCATCCTCACACCTCCAGCAAGCAACATGCCATCCTTACTGTTCTGATATACACCACCAAAGGCTGAACACCCCCTCAACGCCCTTCCACGACCTCTTCTCATAAGAAAACAAACATCTACCCTCCTTTCGATCTCTCCTGCCTTCTCCCACACACTAATGACTTTCCATGTCATTCCACTGTGCATGGGATGGCTGGTGAAAACATGGGATTGAAGATCTGCGACACCAGGCTCTGATATAACAACCAGCCTGTTTGTGTTGAGATCATGCAGACCTCCCGACTTTTTAATTTTCAAATTCAGTGTATTTCTTTCAAATCTGGGCTGCTTTCCCATGGGTCAGGTCATTTGCCACACAGCAGCACCATCCATTGCTGGTTGACTGGGGGGGGGAGCACATATGAAAGTGTCTAGTGAATCGCTCCTTTATGAACAATTTAATTTTTATGCAGTTTCTTCCACAACTACCATCCCTTTTAAGGAAAGATACTTTTTTGCTACCAACACATCACTAAAGCCAAGACATCAACACCAGAATGCCAAAACCTGCACAACTTTGCCAAGACATCCATACAGAATGCCAAACATGCACTGCTTAGCCAAGAAGACATACACACCAGAATGCCAAAACCTGCATCGCTTAGCCAAGAAGACATCTACACCAGAATGCCAAAACATGCATTGCTTAGCCAAGACATCTCCTACACCAGAATGCCAAAACATGCACTGCTTAGCCAAGACATCTACACCAGAATGCCAAAACCTGCATTGCTTAGCCAAGACATCTCCTACACCAGAATGCCAAAACCTGCACTGCTTAGCCAAGACATCTACACCAGAATGCCAAAACCTGCATTGCTTAGCCAAGACATCTCCTACACCAGAATGCCAAAACCTGCATTGCTTAGCCAAGACATCTCCTACACCAGAATGCCAAAACCTGCACTGCTTAGACAAGACATCTCCTACACCAGAATGCCAAAACCTGCACTGCTTAGACAAGACATCTCCTACACCAGAATGCCAAAACCTGCACTGCTTAGCCAAGACATCACCTACACCAGAATGCCAAAACCTGCATTGCTTAGCCAAGACATCTCCTACACCAGAATGCCAAAACCTGCACTGCTTAGCCAAGACATCTCCTACACCAGAATGCCAAAACCTGCATTGCTTAGCCAAGACATCTCCTACACCAGAATGCCAAAACCTGCACTGCTTAGCCAAGACATCTCCTACACCAGAATGCCAAAACCTGCATTGCTTAGCCAAGACATCTCCTACACCAGAATGCCAAAACATGCATTGCTTAGCCAAGACATCTACACCAGAATGCCAAAACATGCATTGCTTAGCCAAGACATCTCCTACACCAGAATGCCAAAACCTGCATTGCTTAGCCAAGACATCTACACCAGAATGTCAAAACCTGCATTGCTTAGCCAAGACATCTACACCAGAATGCCAAAACCTGCACTGCTTAGACAAGACATCTCCTACACCAGAATGCCAAAACCTGCATTGCTTAGCCAAGACATCTACACCAGAATGCCAAAACCTGCATTGCTTAGCCAAGACATCTCCTACACCAGAATGCCAAAACCTGCACTGCTTAGACAAGACATCTCCTACACCAGAATGCCAAAACATGCACTGCTTAGCCAAGACATCACCTACACCAGAATGCCAAAACCTGCATTGCTTAGCCAAGACATCTCCTACACCAGAATGCCAAAACCTGCACTGCTTAGCCAAGACATCTCCTACACCAGAATGCCAAAACCTGCATTGCTTAGCCAAGACATCTCCTACACCAGAATGCCAAAACCTGCATTGCTTAGCCAAGACATCTCCTACACCAGAATGCCAAAACCTGCACTGCTTAGCCAAGACATCTCCTACACCAGAATGCCAAAACCTGCATTGCTTAGCCAAGACATCTCCTACACCAGAATGCCAAAACCTGCATTGCTTAGCCAAGACATCTACACCAGACTGCCTAATCATGCATTGCTTAGCCAAGACATCTACACCAGACTGCCTAATCATGCATTGCTTAGCCAAGACATCTACACCAGAATACCAAATCATGCATTGCTTAGCCAAGACATCTACACCAGATTGCCAAATCATGCATTGCTTAGCCAAGACATCTACACCACAATGCCAAAATTCATGTCACTACACCAAAACATACGCCTGCCAGCCAGTCAAAGTGGTGGCTTTCCACATTATGTCTTGACTGAAGAGATTAACTGTTACCACAGTTCTGCAAAGGATGTAATATAAAAAAAAAATATATAAAAAAAAAAAAATGGTCATCCATCCCACCAAGTTAAAATTCTTTACATCTACGCTGAAAGAGCAACATATCATTTCCAACAGAAATACATCATCCAATTCTTCCAATGAATTTAATAATTAATCACACATATCTTTTTTCTTTATATGCACATCTCCCTATAATTAAAACTCTATAATGCTATAGTTTACATCACTTGCTATAATTAATATCATTTTTTATTTCAAATCTACATATAAAATTCTGTATCTCAATCCTGAAGAAGCTAATGCTACGTTCTATATCTGCCAGTCAGTCATAGAATATTCATGGATCATTTGTCCATTGACCCTTTGACTTCCGAACCCTATCAAAGCTGGTGGAAAGGGTGAGGGAATCAAAGGGTTAAGTTTTTGCTTAGCTAGCATGATTGGCATTGCAGGACACTGGTGGATAGGGTGCGGGAATCAAAGGGTTAACACTGACCCTTATGTCTGGTCAAACATGTCCACTCCCTCTTAGACAACAACTTTTGACTCCCTCACCCTGTCCACCAGCTTCCTGTGCCATGGGCTATGACAGCAAAGCAAAATCTTAACCCTTTTCCTCCCTCACCCTATCCACCAGCTTCCTGCAGGAAAGGTGAAGGAGCGAATGGGTTAAATTTCTGCTGTGAGTAGACAAGGTCGGGTGTCGGAGGGGAGGGTTAAAAATTACTGATTCTCATCTTAACACCAAAGTCATATAACACTAGATGGGGGCAATGGCAGCTGATTGCTGCACCTTTTCAAGACTTTGCCAGAATTAAGGCATCTGCCACCATTATGACCATGTTAACCCTTTGAACCCGGCTGGCTGATGCAGCGGCCAGCACGATTAATACCTCTGTACCCAGCAGGCCGCAGGAGTGGCCTGACATGTCCGGTTGACCTGACCTGGTATGGCGCTGGCGTGCGGTATGCGACCTACCGGCACCTACTCTCCTCTGCCACATCCTGTTTATATTACCAAATTCCAGACACCCCCCTATACTTTCTTCCTGGCAAATTTTTAAGCATTAGGAGGATTTATTCTGAGACACTGGTTTTCGCTAGAATTTCTCTAAAAATACTCAGGGTTGAGGGTATCAGAGGTCTAGAAGTACTTAGGGCTGAAAGGGTTAACGCTTTGACTCCCGCATCCTGTCCACCAGCATCCTGCATTGTCTACCATGCTTGCAAAGCAAAAACTTAACCCTTAGGCTTCCTGCAGGAAGCTGGTGGATAAGGGTGAGGGAGTCCAAGGGTTAAGTTTTTGCAGTTGCGCAGGAGTCAAAGGATTAAATTCCTTCTGTCACACAATATCTGTGATACTGGAGAATATGGAATTATCCAACCCTGTAATACAGCCTCGCAGAAACTAAAAACTGAACCTTGCTGTCATCAAGGGACACGGGATATAGGCCCTATTTGTGAATGCAGAAAAGAATACTCACTCCACCCAGACAGGGCCTCATGACAAGCCTGAAAATTTGTGCTGGGAAACAATGTTGACCTTAAAGGTTAACCAACCCTTCGACTCCCAAACCCTGTCCACCAACTGCAAAAATTTAATCCTTTGATTCCCTCACCCTACCCACCAGCTTCCTGCAGAAAGTTGGTGGACAGGGTGAGGAAATCAAAGGGTTGTTTTTGCTTTGCTAACATCACTGGCAATGCAGGATGCTGGTGGACAGGGTGCGGAAGTCAAAGGATTAAAAAGAAAGAATTTTCTCACTGAATATGGCTTATACTTTCATGGGATATTCATCCATACCTATCTTCACAACCTTTCTTTCTAACAACTCAGCAGGACATACATCACACAGTTTCCTGATAAGATTTCACTCTAGCACAGCTGTGCATCATATGCAGTGGAGATAAAAATCTGTTTTGTATAGTGTACATAACTGCAAAGACCAAAGGGTAAACTCAACAGATATCAACTATGTACGCACGTACAGGGCAAGAAGAGTACACTCCCTCACCATATCCAATTTCCAGTGAGACAGAGAAGATTTAAAAAAAAAAAAAACGAATATCACCATAGCTGTAAAGTACCTAGTAAACGCATCCTCATCTTCACTCGCATTTCAAAGACACAAACATGTTGAACAGAGCATGGACTGAACATGAGATGGAAAAAACACAGTATGTAATACCTAACAAGATATTCACAGTCAAAAGCATCAACAGAAATAAGAGCACACATTTACTCTGTAACTGAATGTCACTTTCTCAGCTCTTAGCTCTGATGCAAAACTCTTTGATAGCTCTGATGCAAAACTCTCGACACAAGATGTATCACCTGTCAAATCAGTTAAAAATTTTTCTTTAGCATATCAGTATCTATTTTTCAAAACCATACATTCCATGCCTGCAGTCTGTATTAGCAGAAAGACAAGCTACAAATGTTGGACAATAAATTGACCAGCACATTAAAAATAGGACTACGGTGCCCCTCTAAGTCTCCCCTTTCCAACAAGCTGTTCTCTCCTCTATGCAATGATGATATGGCATGAGAAATGAATGAATATGATTCCAAACGATAACGAGCACTATGTACACTTAACAGCAAAGAGACAATAGCTACTTCCAGTAAGACAAGAACAACTCCATGTAGATGAAAGCGTTCATTTTCAAGCCTACTTTCAGTGAGACAAGAACAACAACTCCACACTGATGAAGAGTTCATTTTCAAGCCTTTCAAATTTCTTGACACTTGACTTTTATCTCAAAAATGCTAATTTTTAAAAACAGACCTACCAAATCCTGGCCAGAAACACTCCACCCCCATACTCCTGAACCTCACAAAAAAAAGAGCAGATGACCAATCATCTATTTTTGTTTGACCATATAGCAAAATTAGTCTGTTTCAGACCTTCCAACACATCAACCCTCTACGACCAGACACCTCTTTACTCATCTCTCTCACACACACACACACACCCCTCACATTCTCTCATCTCGTGAACTGTTCACTGCAAGTACTTCTCTCATCTCATGAACTGTTCACCGCATGCACTTCATTCATCTCATGAACCATTCACAAGCACTTCTCTCATCTCATGAACCATTCACAGCAAGCACTTCTCTCATCTCATGAACCATTCACAACAAGCACTTCTTTCATCTCATGAACCGTTCAAAGCACTTCTCTCATCTCATGAACCATTCACAAGTACTTCTCTCATCTCATGAACCGTGCACAACAAGCACTTCTCTCATCTCATGAACCGTTCACAGCAAGCACTTCTCTCATCTCATGAACCATTCACAGCAACCACTTCTTCTCTCATCTCATGAACCGTTCACAAGAAGCACTTCTCTCATCTCATGAACCATTCACAGCAAGAACTCATCTCATGAACTGTTCACAGCAAGCACTTCTCTCATCTCATGAACCGTTCACAACAAGCAGTCATATCTCACGAACTGTTCACAATGAGCACTTCTCTCATGTCATTAACTGTTCACAAGCACTTCTCTCATCTCATGAACCATTCACAGCAAGCACTTCTCTCATCTCATGAACCATTCACAGCAAGCACTTCTCTCATCCCATGAACCATTTACAGCAAGAACTTCTCTCATATCATGAACCATTCACAGCAAGCACTTCTCTCCTCTCATGAACCATTCACAGCAAGCACTTCTCTCCTCTCATGAACCATTCACAGTAAGCACTTCTCTCCTCTCATGAACCATTCACAGCAAGCACTTCTCTCATCCCATGAACCATTCACAGCAAGAACTTCTCTCATATCATGAACCATTCACAGTAAGCACTTCTCTCATATCATGTACCAGTCTCAGCAAGATCTCATGAGCCTTTCCCAACAAACACTTCTCTCATCTCATGAACTGCTAACAACAATCAAACATTCCATAGTGGTCTGTTTCATGATTTCACACGCCGCACAATGAAAAATCCATTTCACAGCAGAAGGAAATACAGGGTACAACAATACAAATTCTTTAAAAGCGACACGACCTGTTCAGTGTTTGCTTGCACAACTTTCAGTCAAAACACATCTGCACTGTACCTCCATTATTTAGGCCAAATCTTGAGACCCATATAGTCGGACACACAAAGACTGAAACCTCATAAACCCAGTCACACAAAGACTGAAAACCCATTTAGTACTCAACGTCACACAAATACTGAAACCCAGCCAGACTGAAAGTCACACAAAGACTGAAACCCAGCCAGACTGAAATAGTCACACAAAGACTGAAACCCATATAACCAGACAGTAAGGTCCAAATGAAACCTATTAACACACGCACACAGAGAAACACATTCAATCACACTAACAATAATTCAGCCAAATCACACACAAAGATTTAAAACTTATTCAGCCACACTGTCTGAAATCCATTCAGTCCGTCACACAAAGACTGAGACCAATTCTGACCAAAAAAATTAAAAATTAAAAAAAGCAATCAGCCACACAAAGACTGAAACCCATTCAATCACACAAAGACTGGAAACACTTGATTACACAAAGACTCAAATTTGTTTAGTCAACCATACAAAATATTCCAGACCATTTCAGTTGGTCACACTTAATACTCACTCCGTTATGTCAGTCACATGAAGATTTCAAGGCCTAACAGGCAATAAGACAGAAAGATTGAAACCAATTCAACTGAACAATAAACTGGTCACACACACGTACACATGTATTAAAACCATTCAGTCTATCACACAAAGAGTGCAGCCCAGTCAGTTAGTCACTCACTCACAAACATGGAAACCCACCACAAAGCCCTCATCCACTCTCTGCACACACAGCCATACTTGGAATTCGATTTGAGAACAGCGTATTTGCAGATATGTATGTGCATGCATATGCAATGTGTGCATACACATACATGTGCATAAATCTATACACCCATTACACAAACCTGTATGTATAAACATGATCTGGCCAAGTTTTTAACCTCACTCCATCTAGAACTCAGTTGTTAACCATTCTCAATCCACAATTGAACCTGAAATTAAATACAGTTGTTTCAGAAAATCAAGAAGTAAAATAAAAAATATGGACAAAACATGCATACACACACACACACATGCACTAGTCCAAGATGCATGCACGATTTAACAAAATTGCTTTCTCATATCTGTGTGTACACCAAACTTGCTAAGACACATGCACTAATCCAAGATACATGCATGATTTAACAGGATCACTTTCTCAATATCTGTGTGTACACCAAATTTATTAATAAAAATTCTTTCATCTCATGCTTGCAAGCAACTAAGAATGCAAGGCAATTATTTAACAAAAACTGAAAACATGATTCTTCCTTCTTTAATCTGTCCACTTGTACTGTTTTGGGTATCGCATGGAGAAAGAGCCAACAGTCTCAGCTGCAAGCTGGAGAATCTGAAGAGGGGAAATGCCATCATTGTTTTGTTATTGTTATTGTTATTTTTGTTTAAGACCCAACCGACTGTGTAAAGCCATATCAGGGCTATAACCGTTTTTAAACTCATCAATGCTTCAACAGGAAAAAAAAAAAGGAAAATGGAAAAGAAAATTAAGTACGTATCAACGCATTCGCGCACATAATCTAAGGAGATCCCTGGCACTGACCACTGTCAAATTTATCACACAGAGGATTTAAAAAACACAACTGAATACAAATTTAAACATAACTAAGGATATAAAAACAGGCCTAAATTACCTAATATTGTTTCCACATATCTCATTTCCTTAGAGCCAAAAATGCACTTACTGCATGTACCTAATTATCAATCCTAAGAGAAAGAATGCAAGACTTTATTGAACACATATAGGTAAATGGACCAGCAAGGCAGAAAGTGATAGGAAGAAAGACAGAAAGCAAAGGAACAAGGCAGAAACAAAGAGAGTGACAAAAAAGAGGAAATTTCCAGCATAGAATTTCCAGTTTTTCCATGCAGCCAAAGCTTACTCTATCATTGAGTTATATTTCTTGTAAGTTACGCCATTCTTTCCAAGCAGAAAATTTCAACCTGCGAAAAAGCAATGAATATAGAAATGAACGTTGCATTAAACTATTTATATTGAAAGAGCCCCCCACATCCCTACGGGAATGCCGTGTGATGTCAAAGTTTCCTTCACAAGATTATTTACTGCTTTATTTCAGTTGGGGTGACTCAGGCCACCCACTGCACAGTGCTTCTTCAACTTAAAAGACTAAACTTTCTGCCTAATACTGCTGTGTGAATGAACTCACTATTTTTTAGCCTTTACATTATTCTCTCGCATAATCATTGAAACAATTTAACAAAACATTCTACTTTAACATTACTTTAATCCTGACAAGTTTCTCCAAACAGTAAATTGTTAATTAGCTTTTCTCTCTCCCCCCAACACACACACACACACACACATCAGAAATCTCCGCCAGCTTTACAAAATGCCTTTTGCATGGAATTTAAATGTTTAATGAAATGAAAAGCATTACAACATTGACTTGTAAGAAAATAGCACAAGCACAGACATTCAAAGCAGCAACAATAACAAACACCACCAATTAAACAAAGACTTTTACTACAGAAACAAACACACAGGTCTCAAATCACCTCTGATGTAATGCAAATGATTTTATGCCATGCTGAACAAGAAAAATGTCTCTGTGGGTGCTGCCAGATGCCAGAAGTAGAGCAAACCCATTTGCCATTCTAACAACAGTTTTTCCATGCAAGCGAAGCTCACGCTACTGTTGGCTTGTATTTCTTGTAACTTAACTCCATTCTTTTCAAGCAGAAAATTTCAACCTGTGAAAAAGCAATGGATATAGAAATATTTTTTATCTTCTTTTTTTTTTTATGTTAATGGAATGTTGCATTAAACCATCCTCTCAGCCTTCTTACAATGGTTTGAACATCTGACTCAGTTTTCATAAGCAAATGATGAATGGTTCATAATACAGATTTGCTTACAAAAAGACACCCCACCCATCTCAAAAAATATAACACTCCCCCAAAAACAGCTCATTAATGTAAAAGCTAGCATTCAAAGCTTTTAAACTGGATTTAGAATTGTATTTAAACATTTTATGAACAAGTTCATAAAACCATGTCCTCTTTTGAGCTTTGATATCATGCATGAACTAACTTCTGAGAGGACAATATTTGACCACCATGCCATGAATGAAAGAAATGAAAAACGTCAGGTACACTGGGTGAAATTAAATTCAGTCATTTAAACTATACAAAAAAAGTTTCTACATTGCCTATTGTTTCGAAGTGGCACTGTCATTGTATATTTATGATCTTACTGCTGTAAATGGACTTTAATGTGTTGATTCCACATCTGTTCAGATGTGTGGAATTTTGATGTATACATGTATACATTTTTATCAAATGGAACAAGTAGATTATGTATGCACACTTGCTTGATCATTCGAATGCGCAGTGTGTGTGTGTGTGTGTGTGTGTGTGTGTGTGTGTGTGTGTGTGTGTGTGTGTGTGTGTGTATGTGTGTGAGAGAGAGAGAGAGAGCAGGCCTACATGTTGTGTTGCATAGCGTTGCGTTGTCTTGCGCGCGCATGTGTTTCTTACTGCTGTGGATGTGTATCTGTCTGTTTTTTCTCCTATTTGCTTTTTCCTGCAAGAAGATTTATCAATGGATAAAACATGGTTAATTGCGTCAGTTAAGAAACCTTGCTATTTTTGTCACCTATAATCTATTTATCACATTTTATGCAACAGTACATGAAATGCTGTGGATCAAGAATACCTTGGTATTTTTTGTCACAACTAATTTAATTACCATATCTATACACCCAAAATATGTAGGCCTATATCCCTCACATGAACATTTTTTAACTTGTTATCCATGTACAGTGTGCATCAGTTGAAGACAGGCAGGGAAGGAGAGAGATGAAAAAGTTAACTGTTACGAGAGAGAGAGAGAGAGATGAAAAAGTTAACCGTAAGAAGAGAGAGAGAGGAGAGGAGAGAGAGAGAGATGAAAAAGTTAACTGTAATGAGAGAGACAGATGAAAAAGTTAACTGTAACGAGAGAGAGAGAGAGAGAGATGAAAAAGTTAACTGTAACGAGAGAGAGAGAGAGAGAGATGAAAAAGTTAACTGTAACGAGAGAGAGAGAGAGAGAGAGATGAAAAAGTTAACTGTAACGAGAGAGAGAGAGATGAAAAAGTTAACTGTAGAGAGAGAGAGAGAGAGAGATGAAAAAGTTAACTAGTTGTTACAGATAACATCATTGTTACCATTATCAATGATAGGTTAGAAAGATCACACTATTCAGATCAGTATCCAGAACAAACCACAAAGACATTTTACAGTTCACAGGTTATAATCTATATAGACCCATAAACAAGTCATGTGTGTAATTGTAAATCATATTCATATCAACAACAAAAACAAAGATAATATAAAAAGCATGCCGGACAACAAAATAGGGACAGAAACAAATAAGATAGTAGATATCAACAACAGCAAAATTCTGGTAATAAATACATAAAAAAACAACAGAAAATGTGGACAGAAATAAATTCAATGGAAAAGGCTTGTTTTCTTCCACTGGGACTTGCATGAAATATTTGTCTCATGTATATCAACATGTATTCCTCCCTATTAATCTTTTTATGCACACTCATCTCAAACAGCTTACCAAAACCTGGACAACTGTTTTACAACAGGTTGTCCTACCTTTCATCCTACGCCATTCCTTTTGAGTTTAAATGAGTACCTAAGCCATACATTTTGAACTAAGGGAGTGCCAAAATTTTCATCCTGAACAACTCTTTATATAGCACCCCTTATTTCAGCTGAAATGTCTCTTATAATTAGTTCAGATTTACTGAACACCTGTTATTTCAACCTATTCTTTAAGGCAACCCATATTTCAGCCTGAGGATTTTTTTAAAACCCATTCAGCCCTGTGTTCAGTTGTAAGCCAGACAGAATGTTTCTGCTGCCAGATCCCACGTTACTATGATGACAGGCAACTGATGACTGTTTCCCCAGATCACATCAAAAATGATACAAGAGAAGGAATTTTCAGAAAGCACATACTTTCTTTTCGTTCCCTTTTCTTTCTGATGGAAATCAAGTTTGCACAGTTGAAGCAAGCATTTAAAAAATGGCAGGGTTGGATGAAGTAAAGGACTCTCCCCCCCCCCCCCATGTTTTTTTTGTTATTTCCAGACCACTGTTCTAACTCTCCATCTTTCCTTCCCTCATCTAAAACCGCCCAAACATACATAAATGTCTCTTCCATAAGAGGAAACAATCTTCACCAGCAGACTTTCTCAGGTCAGGGCACTTCACATGCCCCCCCTCCCCTCCTCTTTTTTCATGGACAGATTCACTTTTTAAGTAACCCATTGTCATCAATCAGTAATCAGTTTTCTAAAATTGTCACCTATCTGCAAATGGTAACAGCTTTCAATCAATCTCCATATCAGTTAATGGCTCTCAAAACATTCTATCATTTATGATGATTTTTTTTCCCCCCAGTCGGTCTTTAAACATTTCCATCATATATCTATCACTTTTTTTCACATTCTTACCAATCATCTATCAGCTCTCAAACTTTCTTACCTATCAGAGAACAATTTTTTAAATGTTCTCATCAATCGCATAACAGTTTTCAAACATTCTTACCAATCAGATGACAGCATTCTCACAAATCAGTTTACAGCTTTCAGACATTTTTCTCGCCTATCAGCTTACAGATAAAGAGCATTCACACCAGTCAGCAAACAAGATTCACGTTCTTACCAGTCTAACACAAATGAACCACAGATACAGACATGTGAAAATGGATTAAAATTTTTGACACTCTTGCACACATAAATCTGACGCAGACACACAGTTTCAAAAATTTTCAACTTTTGTTTGTATCCAACACAGGCACTTTTTTCCAACACTCAAGCACAGAACATTATTTTCTTACCACAACTTTCACTCAGAAAGACGGTCACGTAACACTGGAGTAATACTGCCTCACATGCACCTCCAAAAGTATACATACACAGAAACAACTACGAAGAAGCAGACTGAAAAATGCTGCGAGATCCAGACAAGTATAAAGCCCTGTAACAATCTGAAACTGACCAGCAATTGGGGCAGACACTTGATTTTACCACTGTATGGGCCTGGCATTCCCTTTGTGCATGCACAAAACAGTTTCAATAAACTTTCTTAAAAATCTTCATACTTTTCAACTTTTTCATGTTTTTTTCTTTATTCCTTATTTTCAATATACTATTTTTACCTGATTTGTTCATTGTTTACCTTCATGTCGATGAGGCATTTTCACAATTTGTGTCCATGTTCACTCGACAGGAAAAGTCACATCTGATTGTTATCCATTTGAAGCAAGATTTCTTACACAGAACATGATTGTTTCTAAGAAAACACACACTCTACAATCAATTTACATGGGTAAAAGCCATCTTTATATGATTAACTTATACACACATGTACACAAACGTACAACTATATTAACATATGAACAAAAGACCCGAATAACCCTCGTTCTAAGTTTCTGCCCATTCATCACCAGGTCTAATCATTTAAAATTAGAACTTCATGTACAAGTTTTGCTGAAATTTAATTATGCGTATTCACATGGGACACAAATGACTTCAGTTTGTTGAAATCAGCGTATATCCATTTTAGTACACAACCAAAAACAGACCTACATTGACTTTTGGTACAAACCCTTTGGGGTCAGTATTAGAATATTTTGTGTCTCTGACCACTGAAAATCAGGTCATCTACCTCACCCCACCTGCAGCTGGCATTTCATAAATGAAGGAATTGTCAGACCAGGCACTTCAGACTAACAAGTCGTCTAGGAGAGTCCAAGAAATGTTGTTTTTGGCTGGGACATTTTGCTGCAGCTCATGGATTTCACAAGCAGCTGTCATTCTTTTAGAATCAATGTGGTACTTTTCAGAATGGCCATGTGATGCCGATACCAAGTATGGTATCACCCTCTTAACACATCTGTGATGGGACGCGACTATAGTCGTGAATGCCGAGCTTCACCTACTGCCGGGTCATGCTAAAAGTCGTTTCAGTGATATACAGTACAGAACTGGATGGCGGCTAAAAACTATTTAATAGCTTTACAAATTGCACAGCTAAACTCTGCGTCCTTTTTTCATTAAGTACACAAATTTTGGTGACAATTGGACTTCATTCAGGCCTGCCAGAGGGTTTGTTTTACAACTACTGGTTCTTTATTGGAGGCAGGCTCAGGCTGGTAGGAAGTTCAGGCAGAGGCAGGGCCAGTCACAATAGTGTTAAGCCTAGCTACAGAATTAAGTAAGAGTAGATGTGACAGGCACTTAGATGGTGGCAAGAGTGCTCACTGGCTGAGGCAGGACAAGTGGCCTTGAGGCTGTGTTTGCTATGAAAATTGGGCAAACTGAAAAAAGCAACCAGGTCATGCAGTGCTACTGTCTGGCACGGAGCAGCACTTAATGTTATAACTACAGCCTGATTGACTATAACATGACTGACAACTGTTTCAAATCTAACGTTTAATACAGCTGAACAGCTGTAAACATGCATGAAAATGTCAAAGAAGACATCTAGGACAATACTTGTTTATGTCATAATCCTCAGTCAACAATGCACTGCTCCATGATATACGGTAGTATGCACATCAACGAGCAAGTGACAATACACACTTCAACTCATGTCACACGACTGCCACCTTAGTTCATAATATCTGTTCAGTCATCTGACATTTGACCTACCTGTGTGGTTTGTAGTCAACAACTTACTTCCACTATACTGGCCTTGGCAGACATGTTGAAAATTAGCAGGGTTTTTCTGTTTTGTTTTCTTTTCATGGCATATTAACCCTGACTCCCGTACCCTGTCCATCAGCATCCTGCATTGTAAACCATGCTAGCAAAGCAAAAACTTAACCCTTTGACGTCCACCTTTCCTGCAGGAAGCTGGTGGATAGGGTGAGGAAGTCAAAAGGTAAAGTTTTCGCATTTAGTGGACAGGGTGTGGGAGTCGAAGGGTTAAAGTGATCTCCCAATGTGTTGTTCTGTGAATGTTGGTAATCATTTGCTTTAAACATTCTGTACTTGAATACTACTTAGTGTCACTTTTATAAGTTTTGTTTCTGAAACTCTCTTGTACACGTAAAAGCCACCAATAAGCCATTTCACCCCAAACAACTCACCATATTCATTTCTCTTTGGAAAATACAAACATCAAAGTGTAGATGCATCATGTTTTCACTGGCCACAGAACTGACTGAAATTTTGTCCGGTGAGTGGGGGGAGAAGAATGACTTTCCTTTCATTGCCATTTGATTTTTCACAAATCATGCGACTACACAATTGTTTCAGGACGTACACAATTGTTCTAGGACCATCATGGCAAGGTCAACTTTTGTGTTCATTTGCTCTCCTCTGCATGTATTCTCTACCTTTGTCAGGAAGTGGCTGTGGCTCATACAAAAACTATTTAATCAAGAGTATAAAATTGACTGTTTAAAAATCTGTTTTACATCCATATGTATTTAACTGTACAAGACATACTTTCACGTTTTCTAATATGTCAAATCTAATTTCAATATATACTATAAATGTATAAATCAGGTTGCCATTTTTTCTTCAAGAGAATTAAACATCATCACCCTCTAAAACCCAACATTATTACACTATTTCACATGCTGAATATCATCAAAACCATGATTCGCTTTTCAAAAACACACTTCTTGTTCTCCCAGACACTTCTCAGCTTTTAGGTTGTTTTTTTTCATCAAATCGGTGATACTATCACAACGTTTCACAACTTTTAATTTTTTATTTTCATCTAATCCATGATACTACTGAAATGTTTCAGATTTTAGGTGGGTTTTTTTCCCCCATCAAATCATTGATATTACGGTTTTTCAGCTTTCAGACTGAAAAGCAATCAACATAAAACAACAATTCACATTAAATAATACAAAACGGCACAGACAGATCACAAGCATACACATGATTAGAGCAGATCTGTTTCAACATGAAACATGTAACAGAAATGGTCATGGGGGAACAAAAATAAACAGAAAATGCTTGCATACTAGCAGCCTGGTTGCATTCCTTGAAGGAAGTTCGTCACCAACAACTACATTTCTAAATGAATATTTCTCTCAACGTGCAGCAACACAAGTCACTGTTTGTTTGCGATAAACCGACAGGTTACGCCATCACTAGTTTTCTAGCTACTTGGATTGTTGAATAAAATATCTGTTCATTTTCCAATATCACGCACACACGCGCGTATCCATGCATGCACGCACGCACACACACATACATATCTCACAACTCTTTCTCTCTAAGTAACGAACACATGGAAGTATCTCGAGCGATCGAGGCAAGATGCACCGAATGGAGTCGAGCAAAGACACGTCTTGTCAGTCCATAATATGGCAGTAAGTAAGCTGCAGTGAATAACAGTTCCTTCTCTCTTTGCCTTGTCTTTTAACCCAAATCCACAGGACTAGAGGCATCAGAGTCAAGATCATCCTCTTCATCGGACATGTAGGAGGGAGTATCGATAGCTGAGCGCGAGTTCTGGTCATAGGATCCCGAGCTGGACTGGCGTGAGAGAGAAGCAGCGAGAATTTCTGAGTCTTGCGACTCAGACTGGTATGCGAGGTAGGCTTGAGTGCTGGTGCTGGCTGCACTCGTTTGGCTATACCTGCACACAAGCATCAACAGATTACAATCGACAATGGGTAATAAATACTGCTATGTTAACTGAGAATAAGTACACACAAAATGAACACTTCTCAGAATCCAAGCATTTTCTACAATAAGCATAATATTTTCTACGATAATCATAATACTGTCATAACATTTTTTCATGTAATAAACCATCCCGAATCAAATCTGGGCCCAGAGCAAATTTCTGGTTGAGAAAAATCCCTTTCCACAGTCACAGTCCAATGCAGTGAAGACAGAATAAGATACTTACTGAGATTGCTGTGTGGTCACTGCCAAGGGGTCAACAGGTCGAATCCCACTGGAATTCAAAGACAGTGCGTTTCCTTTTGCCATGTCTGGAACACGAGACATACGCCAGTCTGAACATCAATATCCATAGGAAAATCACAAATGAGCCAGTTTGGTTAGCATTTATAGCAGGATCAATCCACACATAATTTTGATCAGAAAGATTATTCAAGCACTACAGAACACACAGAAATGACATGGCAGCAGTGCCAAGGTTCCTTTCTTCTCTTGGTATAATCCTTGTCACATTCATCACAAAAAATATGAATGACAAAGCCTTTCTTGTTGTCAAAGAGGTATTCTCTCTTTTCAATGAATCTATAATAATCAATCTGGAAATGAAAACTTGTACACTGTCTCACATCTCACGTACATCATTCTCACATCTATTTGAAACACAAACAAAAATGTATCATAAAACAACAACAAAATCACCCAACAGATCAAATCATCCACAAAATACAGCAACCAACCATTCAAACCTTCCACATTCACAATTAGATAAATAAATGGACTAGCTGGAATCTCAGTGTACTGGTTTATGGTAGACATTTGCACTGACAATAATGAAATTTTTCATTCTCTCTGACAGACTCCAAAACAACAACAAAAACTTCAACACCTACAGATCTTCCATGACACCAAAGGGGTGTGGAGCAGGAACACCAGTAACAAGATCTCCGGGACAGTATCAAAATTCTGACCTACAATAACAGGGAAGCTTTTACACCTGAACAGAAAATTTGAATATGAAGTACCTAACATGAACTGCACTATGGAAAGCGCTATGGACAGCCGAACACAGACCTCACTTTTGGAAGCAAAAGAATACTACTTATGGACAGCCGAACACAGACCTCACTTTTGGATGCAAAAGAATACTACTTATGGACAGCCGAACACAGACCTCACTTTTGGATGCAAAAGAATACTACTTATGGACAGCCGAATACAGACCTCACTTCTGGATGCAAAAGAATACTACTTACGGATAGCCGGATACAGACCTCACTTCCGGATGCAAAAGAATACTACTTATGTATAACCAGATACAGACCTCACTTCTGGATGCAAAAGAATACTACTTATGGATAACCAGATACAGACCTCACTTCTGGATGCAAAAGAATACTACTTATGGTTAGCTGGATATAGATCTCACTTTTGGATGCAAAAGAAAACCACTTACTCGAAGTCTGTATCTCTTGGGGCTTGATTGATATCAGGATACATTAAGAAAGCAAGCTTACCATAAAGCCATTTTAACAAGTCCTGATCCAAACTAACCACCATCCTTGGCATCACCATTTGCAACCCCGTTCTCGTCTATCATTTGTTATTGTGAAAAACTGTCCCAGATAATGTAGCTTTCATATCCAGCTCTCATGCTGACCTCAGTTTCAATGGCACTAGAAGAGTATTGGAATTGGACAGCCGAAATGAGCAGTGTGTGGATGCAATGACACAGAGGTGTTGCAGAAGATGCCGCATCAAAACAGAAAAAAAAAATGCCATCAGATTAATCAATTTACCAAATGACACTCTCCAAAGGAAATGTGCGCTGGCAGCAACCAGTTGACCCTGCAAGTGAGCAATTAATTTTTTTTTCTACGTTAGGGTGACAAGATCAGAAAACAAACTTCATGCCACTAATCTGCTAAAAGTGCTTGGACAAAAAGATCCACAGTCAACAAGCACTTAATCAACTCTCAAGGGTAAACTCTTCTCAAAACATGATGATGGATGATGGATGATGGATGATGATGATGATGGATGGATGGATGGATGATGATGGGTGGTGGTGGTGGTGGTAGCGGCGGCAGTAATGATGATGGTGATGACGATGATGATGATGTCTCAACACATTACAGCACCAAAAAAGTCCAACTTCATACTTACCAATAACATAAGTCTTCATGGATTCAGGCACCATTTTCATTGCCCTGCTGAGGTTCTCTGCACTGCATGAACCCTTCTCTAAACCCAGAGCCATGCCCATGCGTTTCAACACCTCAATATCGTCGTGAATTTCAAACGTGTTGTCAAACTTAAACAAATATTCATACCTGTAACAGGTAAACATTTTTTTTTTAATGGTGAGCAACACCAAGTTCTCATTTCACGAAAATATTTACATAACATGGAACAACTGACTAAATTACCTTTTTTTTCTTCTTCACTTTGATCCACTGTGACAAATCTTTGAACAGAGATTATATAGTCGTTTATAAATGGATGACTACTAAACCTGATTTATATGCATAAGGGAAACTCAAGAAATCCTTAGCTCAACTACATCATACCACTAACACATAAATACAACATTGTAGCTTTTGCCTTACAGGTGAAAGTATTTGAAATGTCACCCATTGTTGTCAATTTTAAAAATTTTAAATGCCTCCCCAGTTGAACTTTCATTCCAGCATAACTTTCAATTCTGTATATGTTAAACTATTCAAAGAAGTTCAAATCAGAGATTTTATACACAACAAGCGATTTTTCAGTCACTGTCATGCAAAATATATAAAAAAATAATTTTCCAGTTCACTATTCCAAAAGAAAGACTACAAAGGAATGAACTGCTTGCATAGCTATCATATTTCAGGCAGACATCTAAAAGATTCCCAAAAAAGTAACCAACACCAACATCTAGATTTGATATCAACCACCACTTCCTTTGCTTGTAAAAGACAGGATGGGGGTGGGGTATGGTGAGCTGAGGACAGATAAGGGTGGGCACACAACACTAACTTGTCATTGGATATACTGCAGTCAATGACGGTTTTCTTGCTGGTGTTGACAATAATGTAGGGCAGCTGAATAGCAGAGTTGGCGGCTGGGGCACCTTGTGTCTTTTCACGCTCTCGATTTCTCTGTACAAGGTTCTTGAAGGCAATTTGCTGTAATCATACCAGACTTGCTACGTTAACAAACTACCACAACTGATTATCCAAAAACAAATATAACTCAAAAAAACGCTCACACCATTATGAATTGCAGTCAATGAGAAAACAAGGTAGGTATAATGGCTAGCTTGGTTCGTAAGTGTGATAGACTTATCTAACACTGGAGTTCAATCCCAGCACATGATATAAAAACTTGACTTGTTTGTTTAAATCCAGGTATCTTTTTGTTATGCGAACCATTTCCCAATACTGGTCTCCAAATCAGGGAAAAGTGGTTGAACATCGTAAGTCTCAGGAAGCTTTCCAAACATTGCATTTTGTGGCCTATTCAAAGCACTGTTCAATTCTGTGAAAGAAAAATAATATTAACCGAAGGTGTCTTTCTAAAATTGCAGTCTGGAATAGGGGTACAGGCTGGTGTTACATGTGTTTCATCAGGACACTACTGAACTCATACATAATAAAAAAAAATAAAAAAAAATTTTTTTAAATTATTTTAACCTTTAGCAAGCCACATTCGTTTGGTGAAATTTCTGCCCGCAGCCTCATTCTTTTTGGGTGACTGAAAAACGTGCACACCTACCTACTTCAAATTGCTATAATTTCTTTTCTATTGTTTGTACAGATATGAAATTTGGAGTGAATGTAGAGGAATGAATAAAGAACATGCCGATACCAACCATTGTGTTTTGTGTATACTTGTATTATGAAAAACAAAAATGACATGAAAAACAAAAATGACTAACGGGTGTTTATGAGTCATGGGGTCCTGGGTGCACTGGGTCCTGGAATGCACCCGACTGTGGTACCTATTCGACTACTGAAGCAGGGATATGGGCACAAAATTCTGAATATCTTGCCGATTAAAGCCTAAAAACTCTTCATCAGAGTCAGAGTCAAAGAAGAGCTCCTGCAGTATTTGCTCGGTGACGGCATCCATGTTGAAATTTTCCTCAAAAAAACTTCAACGAAGTTTGAAAATTTATTGCAAACAAACCACAAGGCAAATGGCGCTCACACAGACAGGAAGAGGATGGCTAAAGCATGCTGCATTGTGGGATTGCTACTTTCGGATTCGCTCTTTTCAACCAATCGGCTACAAGCTTGCTGTTTACACTACCTCTCAGTGGGCACACGTGTGTGCCTATGGCTTTATCGGCACAATGACACTTTGGCGCACCAGTGCGCCACCAGCGTGATAAAGGTTAAATCACTATTGATCTACTGTGCGTGGTGCTTGTACATGTTCAGTGAAGCATCAAAATAGTTTCATTAATTTCATCTCCCCCATATGACTTTAGTTTGACACTAGTAATATGGAACATTATAACACACACTACATCACCATCTAAACATTTTACGCTGGAACAAAGCCTTTCTCAAATATCAATTTCTTACCAATGATAAATCATTTTCACCTGTAAAACATATCAAATATTGCAGCTCAGCCCTAATATCACCTGTTCTCACCTGTAATATCAACTCCTGCAGCTGCTGTGTCTTGGCCTTAATGCGTTCAGCACGCCTCTCTCGCTCCATCTGCAGGTTGTGACACTCCTGCGCAGAGTTTGTGGGTAGACCGATCCAGCGGATTTCCTTCTTCTCTTTGGAGATGATATTCATGGCCATTAACACATTCAGAGCATCATATACACGTCTCCGGATGTTCTTCTGGTCATATGCCTGAAAACCAATGGAAATTCTTTAAATCTGTAGCCTGAAAAATCAATGGAAACTTTGGTCGGAAAACTAATGGGAACTCTTTAAAAAATAGTCTTAATCTGGATATTGCTAGTGATTGCTTCCATATTTGTTTTACAAAGTCATTATGTATTGAATATACTTTATCCTTTTTGAGACAGTGCTCAACACTAATGATGGACGGACTCTCCTGTTGATAAGACAGAGATAAGCAGCCACACTGGTCCTTTATCACCAGGTACAGGTCTCCAGGTGGGATGCAATACTCATCCTGGAAGCACATACTTGTCCACAGATGCTGCATGGAAGAAGTCTTGCAGACTTGGATTCTGCTTCTGCTAGTCCCTCTTCTGTTAAACAGCAGCCACTCTTCACTGTGCCCTATTGGACCGCTGTGACCAGCTTATTCTGTTGCAGGCAATGTCTTCCCAGTTGGTGGTGTTAATGCTACAGTTATTATTCTAGGTGGCCTTCAGAGTATCCTTGTATCTTTCTAGGTCTCCCCTGCCTCGGCATCCTAGCTTCAGCTCTCCCTACAGAAGCATCTTTAGTATGCAGTTGTCTTCCATACAGACATGTCCTGTCAATGAAGCAGGCATTTGATGAGTAGAAACTGTGCTTGGCAAGCCTCATTTCTTCAAAACCGGAGGTTGCACACATGATCTTAAGCCACATTTCTGCAAATCTGGAGGTTGGACACTCATCTTAAACCATATTTCTTCAAAACTGGAGGTTGGACATTCTATCTTACCATGTGATATTACAGATCTTACAGAGTCTTTGATGGAAACATTCCAGCTGAAGAATGTACCATAGTTGGGTAGACCAGGTCCAGCAGTAATACAGCAAAGTACTTAACTATGTACACAGCAATCTTTATGGTCAGCCTTGATGCTCATGGTCTTGCCACAACCTCTTGGTCAGCTTTCCAAGGACAGAGCCAGCCTTATGCACACAGCCACTTCACAATAAAGAGATCCTCTGCTGTTCACTGTACTACCCCTGTAGCAGAATTTGTCTACAATCTTGATTTCCTGAGAGATGATGATACTCAGAGGTGTTGAAGTGTCAGCAGTCCGAGATGGTGTTGGCCAAAAGAGCTTTGATTTCCTGTAAATCTAATTCACTGAATCGGTTGTAACATAAATCAGCACACGTGTACAACTCCTTGATTTTTTTCATACATTATACATAGTATGCATGAGCAAGGGGAGAGAGAAAGAAAGACAAACTTCAGATGGTTTAACAACATTCAGCATTTGCTCATATAACATACAAAACAGATAATCTTAATCTAACTCAGTATAAATATGCATGATACTTGTATACAAAGTTTTTTTTTACAAGCACATGCATAACATATACGAGAGACAAAAAAAACTAACAGTATAGAGTATGTGTTTGAGTACATGCACATGCAATTCACGCTGTCTGTCTGTCTGTCTGTCTTTCTCCATCACACAGAGACACACACACACACACAGAGTTTTTCCATTTTCAAAATCCACACATCAAGCCCCTTTGCCTAAAACACACACACACACACACACACACACACACACACACACACACACAGTTTTTCCATTTTCAAAATCCATACATCAAGCAAGTCCTTGCTTGAAGCATGGGACACACCACACACACACACACACATACACACACAACATACACCACGCAACACACAACACGCACACCCATGCACATACACACATCTTTTTTTTTAACTCTGACTCTCACCAAAGCCTGATCAGACGGGGACATATTTCTGGGATCACTGAATTCTGCCACCAGCTCATCAGCCACCTCATTGTATGATGTCACACCCTTCTTCTGTACCTTCTCACACACCTTCATGGAAAAGTGCCGCAAGCCCTTACCTCCCTTGTCCCCTTTTTTACCGCGTTTGCTGGAATAAAGTGGTTACAATTATTCACTACAAAATAGAAGCTGATCAATACAAAAATGAGTTTATTTTCACTGATCTCCATCCACCCCTTTCTCACTCTTCTCCTTCTCACTGTTCTTAATTCTGAAGCTAATCTCTCTTGCGTAGCTCACAAATCACCAATGAAATGAAACTGTAAATCAAACTCAATGTCCACTCATCGTCCATGCTATCCAATTCTTTTAAATCTTGTTCAACATGTAAATGTTCTTTAAACTGAATGAAAAAGCATGAGAAAATACAGATGACAAGATAAAGCAATCACGAATGCTGGAATCAACTAGAAAACCAAAGCAGCCTAACAAATTTGTTTCCATTTACTTCCAAAAGCGATTCAGATTTGCAAAGTACCGTGAACACCCATACACATTATACAAAAATACTGACAGCTAAAAGCATACAGTCCAGACATTTCATATATATGGTCCAGAGCTTTCATAGATATGACATACCCATCAGAATAATCTGGATCAAAACTTGTATCTGCTCCTCGTTTTCGTGCTGACCAAGGGGAAGAATCCATATGCACCACCGCCTGCCTTGGAGAAGGAGACGCCATGATCTGTAAAAACACACATATTCTTTCTTTAAACTTCCATATCGAAACTATGTTATGAAAAAGAACTCTATACAAAATTTGAACTACATTTTGTTTGTTGCACACACACAAAAAAAGAAAAAAAAATCTACACAAAATCTTAACAAATCAAATGACCACTTTTAACTCAATGACGCCGTGCCGCTTCCGAGAAAGCGGCCGTCTGTGATGTCATAAATGACGTGCCGCTTCCAGGGAAGTGGCGGACATTAATTTTTCACTGTGTGAAGCAGCCTTGCTATTCAAGGGAAATCAACCAGTCATCAAGTTGAAACCTTCAACTACACAGTTCCTTCCCTTAGACTGTCTGCCAACACTTTTCTTTGTCTGAATCGGGCTTGTTTTCGCCGTACCGTAAGTGACTGTGACTGATTATCTTTCTTATTTTGTGGCATAAGTGACTGTGAAAAGATCAAACTGACTGAAATTTTGCTGTTCAAAGCTTCTCCTGCCATTAATTGACCCAAAACGACCCTAAAGATAGGAAAATATTTGACAATGAACTGATTTTATAATGTTGCATGTGTGTAAATATGACTTCAGAACTTTATTTTTTGCATTTACATGGCATTTGACCTGATATTTTGGAAATTTTACCTGCATTACTCATGCAAGTTGGTTTCATTTATAAAAAGTAGACATAATGAGCTTTCTAAAACTGTATAACTTTATGGCAAATAGAACAGGCTAAGAATTTTTGTAAAACTGCTAAAAATAGTGCATCACAGGAAATTTCAGGGGTCCATTTAGCCACGCCTTCATTAGTTAAGTGAATACAGAGCTCAAGAACAGGCTTAGTTTCTGATGACTCAATTAGAAATACCTATCAATGAACACACAATAGGCTTAGTTTCTGATGACTCAATTAGAAATACCTATCAATGAACACACAAAGGCTTAGTTTCTGATGACTCAATTAGAAATACCTATCAATGAACACACAACAGGCTTAGTTTCTGATGACTCAATTAGAAATACCTATCAATGAACACACAACCAGGCTTAGTTTCTGATGACTCAATTAGAAATACCTATCAATGAACACACAACAACAGGCTTAGTTTCTGATGACTCAATTAAAACACCTATCATACGAAACACAACACAATAACAGACTTAGTTTCTGATGACTCAATTAGAAATACCTATACAAATGAACACACAATAACAGACTTAGTTTCTGATGACTCAATTAGAAACACCTATCAACGAACACACAATAACAGACTTAGTTTCTGATGACTCAATTAGAAACACCTATCAACGAACACACAAAACAGGCTTAGTTTCTGATGACTCAATTAGAAATACCTATCAACGAACACACTACAACAGGCTTAGTTTCTGATGACTCCGTTAGAAATACATACCAATGTACTCAATACTTTGCTAGCAGAAAGAAATGTTCATATTTCTGTTTTGAAACTGAACTTATTAATTTACACAGCACCATTCCCCCATATCTGTGACACACTCAGACAAAAAAAAAAAATCAAAGTCTACTGTCACCATTTTGCCATTCTGACATCACTGAAAATTACTTTCTCGACTCATAAAAGATTTACAGCTGTAGTTTTTTCAACACTTGTTTTGAAGCAATTTAAAGTCAGACACTGCCGGGGCTGCCATGTTTTGAGAAAACGGTTTTCTAAGTTGGAAAGAAATAAAGAACTTCATTGGCAAGAATGAGCAACATAGGATCAACATCACAGACACAGGACAGAAGTTGGAACTGATGTTTCCTTTCTATTTTGTCATTAAAGTATAAAAACAGACTTGGTTGCAGAAGTTTCACTGTTTGCAGCAGGACTCATTGGAGATGCAGCTTTCTGGTGGTTCCATACCAGGAAATGCACAAATTTTAGCGTTTTTTTGTTTGTTTTTTAAACATCATACAAAAAGTATCTTAGAATAACAATTAAAGTTTGCTGATAAGTTCAAGGGTGCAACTAAGAAAAAGTATAAAAAATAAAAAATAAAAAAATTTAAAAAAGGAGGGGGGGGGGGGGCATAGCCCCCCTGACGCTGAAGCTTTTTCAAAAAACGGATTTTCCGTTTCTGACTCTTTTGAAAAAACAGATTCCGTCGTCAAACGGAAAAAGTTGCACCCATGTAAGTTCATTACGTGATCTATTCTCTTACCTAGAGTGGTCCATTAACATTCCCACACACACACACACAACTAAAATCTCATGCAAATCTTATCTCTGTGTGTGTGAGACGTTAAGGATTAGTAGAAATTCACACACACACGCACGCACATCGCATGCGTACACATACATGCATGCGTTCTCCTGCACACACACACATGCACGCACGCACGCACACGCGCGCACACACATACACACATTTAATATAGAAAAAAATCTCTCACATGTTGGGCAGCCACAGTCTTGGGCAGAAGGTGAGGCTGGTCACTTTTGAAGGGTGACATTTTGCTGGTGTTTGTGTGAGTGGCACGGCCACATACTGTACAGCTGCTGTTACAAAGACCAAACATTATGAAACACAAGCTGCTATGACAGTAATGTACATTGGTCATTACAATTATCCACATTCCAATTTATAGCTAACACAATGGTACATCTGTCCCTCTGTAAAGATTGACCCATAAAGTATAACCTTCAGAATGTAGGGAAGTGACGTGACCGTAGATATCTCAATTCTCTAAGACAAAATTAACAATGCAGTGCCATCTCCTCTCTCCTACTGCTTTACCTTACACAGTTCTAATCGACGTCAGGTACTAAGTTATTAATATTATTGTAGGCTAGATGCAGGTACTTTCTGTTGTAAGCTGGATGCCATCAGCACAGAATATTTTCCAAGTGACATTCCCACCAGTGTAAACCTATGCAGTCAGACTGTACCATCAGCACAGAATATTTTCCAAGTGACATTCCCACCAGTGTAAACCTATGCAGTCAGACTGTACCATTAGCACAGAATATTTTCCACGTGACACTTCCACCAATGTAAACCTATGCAGTCAGACTGTACCATTAGCACAGAATATTTTCCAAGTGACACTCCCACCAATGTAAACCTATGCAGTCAGACTGGACCATTAGCACAGAATATTTTCCAAGTGACACTCCCACCAATGTAAACCTATGCAGTCAGACTGTACCATTAGCACAGAATATTTTCCAAGTGACATTCCCACCAGTGTAAACCTATGCAGTCAGACTGTACCATTAGCACAGAATAATTTTCCAAGTGACACTCCCACCAGTGTAAACCTATGCAGTCAGACTGTACCATTAGCACAGAATATTTTCCAAGTGACATTCCCACCAGTGTAAACCTATGCAGTCAGACTGTACCATTAGCACAGAATATTTTCCACGTGACACTTCCACCAGTGTAAACCTATGCAGTCAGACTGTACCATTAGCACAGAATATTTTCCAAGTGACATTCCCACCAGTGTAAACCTATGCAGTCAGACTGTACCATTAGCACAGAATATTTTCCACGTGACACTTCCACCAGTGTAAACCTATGCAGTCAGACTGTGCCATCAGCACAGAGTATTTTCCAAGTCAGATTCCCACCAGTGTAAACCTATGCAGTCAGACTGTGCCATCAGCACAGAGTATTTTCCAAGTCAGATTCCCACCAGTGTAAACCTATGCAGTCAGACTGTGCCATCAGCACAGAGTATTTTCCAAGTCAAGATTCCCACCACAGTAAACCTATGCAGTCAGACTGTGCCATCAGCACAGAGTGTTTTCCAAGTCAAGATTCCCACCACAGTAAACCTATGCAGTCAGACTGTGTCAACAGCATGAGTATTTCCAAGTTAGATTCCCACCAGAGTAAACCCATGCAGTCGGACTGTGCCATCAGCACAGAGGATTTTCCAAGTCAGATTCCCACCGGAGTAAAACCTATGCAGTCAGACTGGAGGGCAGGAATTCTACACCAACCAGGCCATGATTTGTCATTAAATTTATCTAAGACAGTCAGCACAGATATATCAATTACATGCATCTTTCCACATTACTTATCATTCAACACAGGACACATAGTTAAACTATCATCATGTGACACTAATCAACAGACACTGTGTAATAGTTACAACTGTTCACCTCTTCCTGCATTTATGTAGCAAGGTTCAAATTTGCAGATACAGTGTACATTCCTGATGTAGCACAGATGTCCAAGAGATGGTATCGCTGTTGTTGTTATGGCAGGTATATAAAATCTCAGTGACAGATCTTATTCTACCTTAAATAAGATGAAATTTGAAGAAGTACCCACATCTAAATAGCACACACACTGACTCCATCTTGGCAATGTTAACGGTCTATCACTGATTGTCGGCATAATGGTGTCTTCATCTATTCTATTTTCATGCATATTCATTAAAAAATCAGCAGATCTGCTGAGTATGACTACATTCTTACAAGTGATATACAGATTGGAAATCCCATGAATCTCAACCAAACTCACAAAACTTGGGCAAAATCTGCAATGGAATCTCCTATCATTTCAGCTTCTGTGGTAATGGGTCCCACAAAATACCACCGCTTTCTGCTACTGCCAGTAATGGTAATCTTGTCAATGCTTATTTCTGATGAGTTCTCCCCCCCCCCCCCCCCCAACCTACAAGATAAAATCAATGACAAAACTGCCCAATTCTGAGGACAAGCCCTCCCCCCCCCCCCTTTTCTCCACAAAGATAACAAAATCACTGACAAAACAGCTGATATTAGTAGAAAATTAGTTGTAGAAAACTAGTTATCTGACAATTAATGGTTGAACTGAACTGTAAAGGGCAACACAAGAAATATTTTAACTTCAGTTGTTCAAAAGTTCATTTTGATTCTGTTTACCTGTTTTTGAAGTTGAAGCCTCTTTGAATCCTTTCAAATCCCCATTTGCATCAATAATTCCCACCTGCAAGCAAATAGAGTGTGATCGTGGTGGCTATTACATTAATAAAATGATCATACTAGTGTTAGCTTTACAGAATATATAGCAGTCTTCTTTACTTCACCCACACCTACAAACACGCTTGACAGACATAATAACCAATTGGAAGGTTTTCAGTACAACACACACCTACACCCACATACAGCCTGGTGGGTAAAGGGACGGGATTTTTCTGATCTCCCAGGTCAACATATATGCAGACCTCTAGCGCGCGAACTCCTTTCATGTATACGCAGTTGCAGAACATCAAATATGCATATTAAACATCCTGTAAGCCATGTCAGTCTTCTGTGGCTTGTTGAAAAATAAAAATAGCCATCAGCCACAATACCAAAAATTATATATATATCATAAATTGAAGACTTTGCAGCAGCACATAATGCCTGCCCTGTATGGACCAAACATACGCATATACCATGAAAAACACTGTTTGCAATGCAAAGCAAAGCAAAGCCAAAGCAAAGCACACACACACACACCACACACACACACAACACTAAATATTTAAATCATTATCTTAACATTAGCTGATTAGGCTACACTCATTTAATCTTGCTTCAAAGAGTCTATGAATTAGTCCTTAGTGTGTAATTAAACATCTGACACAGACAATGGACAAACAGCCTTCACTACTGGATAATTCTTCCTTGCTACCACAGTACCAGTTTCATTTTTCTAACAAATCAGACCAAAACAGTCAATCTACATTCATTATGGCATTCTGTACCAAATTCTATCAAAGAGTTAACCAGAGACTCCAAAATTCAAAAGTATAAATAAAAAATACTGCTTAAACTTGAAATTTTGTCCAGTTTGATTTCATGCCAACAAGCTAGAAAATCTCTAATAAAGATTGCTTTGCTCCTGTTAGGGTCAATCACTCAATGTAACTGTAATCTTTCCACCACTTACTCATCCACCCAAAAAAAACCTCTCTCCAACCAAAAAGCTATCCCAATTCATACTATTTACTGATTTACTCATGTGGAACTCCACAGTGTGTGTGCTGTGAGAGAGAGAGAGAGAGAGAGAGAGAGAGGGGGGTGGAAGAGAAAGAGAGAGTTGCTGTGTGTGTGTGTGTGTGTGTGTGTGTGTGTGTGTGTGTGTGTGTGTGTGTGTGTGTTGTGTGTGTGTGTGTGTGTGAGTGTGTAAATGAGCAGCAGCTGAATGAATAAATGAGCCAGTCAGCAGTGAGGAAGGAAAGAAGAGGAGTGCAGATTATAGAGACATAAAATAAGAGAGAAGAGAGAGGGTACATGCTATGTGCATGTGTCTATCTGCCGGCTTCAGTGAAGTTTATGTGCCTGTGTAAGGGCAACTAAAGTCAGTGTTGTCAGAGAAAGAAATCATGGGAAAGAGTTGTGCACAAAAGTTTTTACTGGCAGTTTATCGTAAGTTGACCTTTATCAAGACTATCCCACTGGAATCTCTATCTTGTTCGGAGACTATTTAGATTAAGGAATTGCAAATGCATGTGCTTTTAGTACTGCTCCCACATCAAGGTCACATGGACCAAAGAAGAACCTAAAATCAGCACTTTTTGAGTCAGGAATGTTAATCTTTGAACATTTTTATCAGGAACTTCCAACAATATTTATGAAATATTTTCACTGTTGTGAGTCTGTGAGTCTTATCTTGAGTCTACGCTTCACATGGTTTCCACTGTCCCAGCTTTACACTGTTTTATTTCACCATCTGCTTTTTCATCAGGTTGATAAACAACTACACTATGTGCAGTATTGATTTGAGGGGCTTTTTTGTGATCAGAGACTTAATGGCCGGCTGTTTTTCATTCAGTCCCTTTTGCTTTTTGTTTTCAAAGATGACTCACAGATACAGGGATCATGTAGCCAAGATTGTCCCAATGACAAAGTGATACAAATACCAGTGTAAGATACAAAACTCATACAGTATGTAGGACCTCAGGATCTAGCCAGTTCATGGGTTTATATACAGGTTTAAGGCTTGGCCACAATCATTTTGGATCTTCTCCATCACATGGCACCATTGACAAAGCATATGGAATTCATTTTGAGTGGCAGACATCAGCTTGAGAAACTGAAACAAGGTTAAAGACATCCAAAAGTATATACTTTTGGAATTTCTTAATAATTCTTGTACAAAAAGGGAGATTACTCAAAAAGCTTCATTGTTATATTCCCCCCATCTCCCCTCTCCTACTGCTTAGGCATTTTTCCTTTGCTTTCCCCCACATTTTTCCTTTCCCTGTTTTCCATGCTACTTCAATGGTGCAACTCCCCATGTTCCTCATATTGGTTTCCCTACACAACAAATCTGTTCAGCGGAAATTCTAGTACCATGAAGTCGGAAACAGCCAGCAATGTAGAGGTGTTATGTAGCCAACCACCACAGGAGACTTTGCACCACTGCCAGGTCACTGCAGGAGTTCACCCATACCTGTTCTGATCCCACCTATTGCAGTCTACCTGATAGTAATGATCCTTCAACTAACAACAGTTATCACTCCACTGCAGAGCATCCTTCAACTAACAACAGTTATAACTCCAATGCAGAGCAAGATGAAGTGAGTGACCTCCTTTATTGTCACTGCTCAGTTACCAAAGGCGGATTTTCACAGAATCTGGGTTAAATGTGAAGCCCTTGTAGCCCTTCAGGAAGTCAAGTTTGACTATCACAGACCTATTTTCAAGTTCATGTTTGCACAAAATGTGTTAAAACTAATAAAAGGCATGCAAAATAGAAAGCCTGATGATATAATGAGTTAAGATGGGTGGGGGTGCATGATGATTATTTTATCTTTGTATTGTTTTGTTTTTGAGGGGAGTGATACCTTGTTTGCTTTTTGAAGAAAGGGGCTGGAGATGTCATACCAGACCCTTATTCCTTCCTTTATTCCAAGATAAGTCACAGCATTTACAGCTGCTCATTGACAAGTAATCATGACAAATGCTGTAAGTTTTATTTCATGCTCATTACGCAAGTAATCATCAAACTTCACCAGTATTTTCACTGTAGCAACTGCCTTTCTCAATTTATATTCAATATTTGTAGCACCAGAGATACTCCCACTGTAATACTTTCCTCAATTGTAACGCCAGAAATATTGGTGGACAGGCCTTTGGCTTCAGGGTATTCCGTTTGCCAGGCCTGTGTGAGGCAGTGAGAGACTAAAGCCCATGAATCATGGCTGGTGCCCAGCGAAGAAGAAAACCCCTTTCATACAAAGCTCTCTTGTTTGTACAGCCAGCGTTCAGGCAAGTCACATAATAGTACTAATAATACTAAAGCCAACACCCTGCCTCA
The DNA here is from genome assembly GCA_030674185.1 of Monoplex corrugatus. Lineage (NCBI taxonomy): Eukaryota > Metazoa > Mollusca > Gastropoda > Littorinimorpha > Ranellidae > Monoplex > Monoplex corrugatus. Next base: position 58,306,711 of record JAPXFY010000021.1, read on the forward strand.
TTTCCCTTGCTCAGTGCTGCTGTGTTGTCAAACTCTACTTCTCCTCACTGCCCCAGTCAGGTATTAGAAAGATAACAGGGGAGAGGAGAAGAAAAGAAACGGAGAGAGAGGAGAGAAAAATTGGCACTACCCTAGTACAAGCATGCTGTCCAAGCACAGTTGCAAAAATAATCTGATTCCTATTTACATATATAATACACAAGTATGCTCTCTAAATTCATTAGAATATCTCCGATCTCATTAGAATATCAAATTCTATGTAAACATAGCATTTATCAAATTAACCTCGATTATAACTGCAAGTGTGAAGGTACACCACTTTTACCTGCCTAAGTGATATCATATTATCATTTTATCGGTCACTGTGTTTATCTGGTATCTGCTACTAATAATCATGGTCATGTGATACTGTGATGCAATGTTAATGTGATGATAACATAAAATAGATCTGCAAAAGAGTGAAATATCTTTTCATGTCACATCTCTGCACTTACTTGTACTACAATCCTTGTGTCATGCCTACTGATGGCCAGTATATTTTTAAAACAGGAGGCAAAAGAGGGAGGGAAAGTAGGGGGGGCAGTAAATTGATACCTAATGAGGCTAATCTGTAATCATACCACGAAGACTTCTGTTTACATGCTTACTTTTTTGCTTTTAATAAACAATTCTAAACACCAAAAAATGCACATTTTTTTGTTCTGATGCGCACATGTCTGTGTTTGAACTCCAAACCAAGGTGACCATCCACATTCAAGCAAACAGGACCTACAAAAACACAATGCATACCTTATATAAAAGAACATGTATTTATTTTAATATCTATAACAAAACAACTTTCTTCAGATGTTCAGTCTTTCGTTTCTCTCTTCCACTCACTCTCTAAATAGTACCTAAACCTTCCAGTAAAGTACTGAAGTACACAATGATCTGTGCCCAAGGCCAATAATAAAAACTTTCAGCATTACTCCTTAGCAGCACACCACAAAAGAAACTAAGGCAGCATGTCACAAAAGAACTTAACAGGACAAAATCTATGACACCCATAAAACATTTAACACCACAGATCAGTCCAGGAAACGCCTGGCAGCCAGCTGTCAATGGGTTGGTCCCATTGTATTGATACCCGACCCCCCCCCCCCCGACAGCCCCCCACCCACCCACCCAAAGGCAGGGAAGCCACCTGTCAATGTCAAAATCGGAATCTGTCCCATTCTACTAATAGCCACTCGGTCCTGACAACTTAGAGAGTCAAGTGGTTAGGATATATATCAGTTCCTATCAGAAGGTCTGGGTTTAATCCTGCCTGGAAATGGCCTTGTGGGTCAAGGGTAATGATTTTTCCGGTTTTCCAGGTCAGCACATGTGCAGATCTGCTTTTGCATCTACCTGTTTCATCTATATACACACAAAACATCAAATATGCACGTTAAGTATCCTGTAAGCTATGTCAGGTTTCAGTAGCTAACGACGCATGCACACCCACTGAAGACCACGTAACATGCAGACTGCACAGTATGAGCTATCTGAACAATACATACACACATCTGTTAAAACACTGCTTGGAAAACATACACAGTAACACACGCATCTGTTGAAACACTCCTTGGAACACACACACACACACACACACACACACACACACACACACACACACACACACACACACACACACACACACACACACACACGTGTTCACACACACACACACACACGTGTTCTCTCTCACACACACACACACACGTGTTCACACACACACACACACACACGTGTTCTCACACACACACATACACACACACACACACACACACACACACACACCACACACACACACGTGTTCACACACACACACACATGTTCACACACACACACACACACACGTGTGTCACACACACACACACACACACACACACACACACACGTGTTCACACACACACACACACCGTCTAATATCACTTAAAGTGAAAAGACGTTAAATCAAAGAACGAACGAACTAACTAACACTAACACACACACACACACACACACACACACACACACACACACACACACACACACACACAGAGTTAAAAAAAAAAACACACACACACACCGTTCATGCTTCAGTAATAACCAACGCTTCCTGAACACCAGCAGCTACAACAGCCCCACATGGTAGGTCACGAATGCAACAATCTTCTGAACTCAGCCTACAACACCTGTCGGCCTCAACTGATGGTTCTTTGTTCAGACTGGGACAGAGGAAAAAGCGGGTTGGCTGTAAGGGGGGGGGGGGGGGGGGGAGTGGGGGGAACAGTGATATCAGATTCCACTGTAGGATGTAATCAGTGGCCCATTTCAAGCACTGTCATACTACAGATGATTTTGAAGCATTTCTCTTCAAAAATTGTCAATTTACAACCCACTCCATTTATCAAGTTCTCGGGTTGTACAGCGAGGCTCTTAGTTTTCTGAGTACTGTTTCTGGATCATTTATCCAGTTCTTTGGTTGTACACAGTACAGTGAGGATCTTAGTTTTCTGAATACTGAACTTGAACTGGTGTAGTTTTTCATCCTGTTATCAATACATTGACTAAACAATATTGCATCGACTATTATCAGAGAAATTGTTAACAAGGTTAACAAAAAACAACCTCGATCACAGACTGAATTTTACACCAATCCAAAGTAGGCTCATAGAAGTACAAATAGTGTAAGTGTGATATTATTAGTGAACACAATGAACTGTAGACAGAGCCCTGTTATAATCAAGCAATGGAAAGGTGTGACTGAATACCCCATGAATTTAAAGAGACCGATCCTTAAAAATGTGACGAGCCAAAAGATACGATGAGAATCAATAAGTGAATGATACTTCAACATATGAACTTATGAAGCTTATAATTCTTCTGTAACAAAGATGAACTCTTGACAAAAGACAATAAAAGTATTAATATCTGTATGCACTGGTGGCAGGGATTTGTTTACAACACAGAGTTAAACTTGAAACTTAATATGCATAGATCTTGTTCAGATAATTTATCAATGCCATCAACAGCATGTATCGACAACCATCTTTATTTTCATCATCTCATTTTCTTCTATATCAGGCAAGCAACTCTAAATCAGTAAATGCATGTGTAAGATCAACTAATTCTTCAAGATGAAAACTTTATAAATGTATGATGACAAACCAATTTGTCAGATCATTAAAACAATAAAAGATAACTTGTTTTTTAACCACATAATGCTGTTGGCATTATGCCAGTATCCAAAATTGCCACTCTTGCCACTCTGTGAAATGGCAACATCTACAGATCCAATAGCATCAACTAAAATTTTTGAAAAAGCTGTATTCATTCAATTTCAAACTCTCTCCTCTCTCTCTCTCTCTCTCTCTCTACCACACACACACACACACCACACCAACACACACACACACACACACTTTCTCAATGACAAATACACATGAATTATTCATCCTGACACACACAATAAATACTTCAAGCTGTCCACCATGTTATGCAAACACACACTTTCAAATTTTTTTTTTTAGCATATTCTAGCTGGCGTACCCCAAGTCATTTTCTTCTCTTTCTTATGAAAATGATAAACAGCTGCAGCTCTCAACCAACCAGAACCTCTTATTAGGCTTAGTTTAACTTTAATAACTATAATGCTACCCCCTCCCTTTCCCATCCTTCCTTTTACAATAGTAGCTGAAAAGTTTCTGGGTAGGTGAGTTGGTTGAATGTTCCTGAATGGGTGATACAAGCTGCTTTTTCAATCCCCTTTTTAAAGAAAAAATTTACTACTCAGTACAACTAGACAATCTCTGCATATCAAAATATAAAGTTTAATTTAAATCTTGTTGTAAACAAATCACTGCCACTGATGCATATACAGTCATTTAAAAAAAATAAATAAATACGGGGGGGGGGGGGGGGGGGGTCAGGGATGGGAATTGTTGGAAATCTTTAAAAAAATCAATGGAAAAAAAAAGGAAACGCAACACACACACACACACACACACACACACACACACACAATGTCACAGCACACAATGTTCACACACACACACACACATCACACACACACACACAGTGTTACACACACGTGTTCTCACACAAACACACACACGTGTTCACAAACACACACACACACACACACACACACACACACACACACACACACACACACACACAACGTTCATGCTTCAGCAATAACCAACGCGTACATGAAAACTGGTCTATTCTGAAGCATTTGGGGCCTGAAAAAAGGGTCTGGAAACAACTGAAAAAAAATATTTTCAGATCTCATTTAATATAATGAAAATATGAATCATACACAGTTAACAGTACACACTGTAAGCCAGTCACGAATGCAAACACAGACTGATTTACAAATCTACAGATCTGATAAAAGGAATTAAATCATTTCTGCCTACCTCAAGATGTTTCTTGGATTACAATGAATTCCGTGAACACATATACCGCAAAAAAGTACATACTCGCGGTATCATGAACATTTGAAAACCGACCATCAGTATTTTCACCTTTTTTTTTTCAGAATTTTTTTTTACCAGATTATTGTTTCAATTACATGCATATCATCATGTACCCTGCCACATGGCTTTGGCTACAAATCTGTCTTTTGTTGCAGCAAGTACATATCCCACCCTCTCTGTCTTCATAATCATCCATTCTGCAAATCCATCCAATATCTGGGTCTACCTGGTGCTCTTTTTCCATCCAGCTTTCCTGTTGTGACTAGATGCTCTATTTCTCTTGCCTCACAAAATATCCTATACATGTTGCTCGTCTTTTCCTTATCTTCATTAATTTAAAGAAGAAGAAAGGTCACAGGAACACAAAACTACCCTGAAGTGAAAACTGCTGTAAACATTACAAAATGAAAATCAACATCACCACAACCAAGAAGTTGAAGATCTGCATATCATCACACAACCTCAGCATCAATGTCAATGACTCTGCATAAGCATAACCACAAGCTGCACTTGAAGGTCAGCAGGTCATCTGACAATCTCAGTGTCAACATCAATGACTAAAATGAATAAATCCAAATACCTAGTCAGTATTTGTAAGAAAGATGAACCGCTCCACAGATATCAAAATTAGAAACCAGAATGTAATGCTTTGGTTAACAATTTGCCCCACACATTTTTCTTTTATTGTTATTGTTTATATCCCAGCCAACTGCACAGAGCCATATCAGGACTATAACCGCTTCAAAACATACAAAACTTCAACAGGAAAAAAAAAAGAAAAGAAAATTAAATACACATATCAATGCACTTGCACAGATAATTTAAGAACATGCCCCAGGTGTTGACCATTCTGTTCAATTTATCACACAGGAGATTTAAAAAACACACCTGAATACAAATACCTAAGGACACCAAAATATATATATATAACAGGCATAAATTACCTAAAACTGCTTCCGCATATCTCACATCCCAAGAGCCAAAAAATGCACTTAATACACGTACCCAATTATCAATCCTAAGAAAAAGTATGTAAGACTTTATTGAACACATACAGGTAAATGGACCAGAAAGGCACAAAATGACAGGAAGAAAAAATGACAGAAAGCAAAGGAGGAAGACAGAAACAAGGAGAGTTTGACAGAAAAGAGATTTCTAGTACAGAATTTCCAGTGGGGATACTATTCAGACTGAAAGGGCCCCCGGAATTCCCACGGGGGAATGTTCCACACTTGAAACACCCAAACATTCCAACCACACTTTCACACTCCAGTTCCAAAAATGGACATGACTAAAACCCTTAGAGCACAAAATGACCACCTGTGAGATGCGCCGTTTGAGAAGGAATATGAGTAAAACCAGGAGCACCAAGAAGACAGAAATGGTGGAAACATCACCAGCTGACCATTATATTCATTTGCAGGGAATTAAGTGGTTTGGTCATTTGAACAGAACTGAGAATACAAACCCACCAAGCCACTCAACAAGCATAATAACAAATGATATATATAATATCTCAAGGGGATCTGCCCAGAACTGAAAATACAAATCCACCAACTCGCTCAACAAGCGTAACGGGGCTGGTGAAATCCACTTGCCCAGTTGTTCAAGAGAATAAAACACGTTTTGGGTGAGTCAAAATCAAAAACTACTAGTCCGTTGGGTGAGTGTCGACAATTCTGACCCCAGTGGTTATAATATATTTTGATTTTTCAAACTCGCTGATATGCAGACTGATTTCATCTACAATGATCGAGTCTGCAAACGTTTGCACAAAACAAGGCTATCTAGGGAAAGGCAACTGTTGCTTCCTGCAGCCCCGTCAGTGAAGTGAGTTGGCACAATACAACTGAGCATTTACAGATGAGCAATCTTTCGTCAAATTTGTCAGTTTTGGTCGAATGGTCAGAAGCTTCTAAATAAGTACAGAAACCAGAGAAAATACTACTACAGCACATGTCTTATCGAGATCAAGGGATGGGGAAGGGAAGAGAATGTGTGTGCTAGTGGCAAGGAAATTCGAGAGACAAGAGCAAATTTGATGCATCACTTGATAAGATGATACGTCAGAGAAACTAGTTTAGAACTAGAAGGCATCTATAGATGCTTCTGGATGATTTTTCTCACATTATCTGCACTTGTCTCTCAGGACATCAATTTCAGTTAGGGTGGTCAAAGTGTTTTCCCTTCACACTGAACTGAAGTCAAGAAAATGCACACACACACACACACACACACACACACACACACACACACACACACACACACACACACACAAAAACACACACACACACTAAAGAGACACAATACTTATACAATAACAAATAGAAACGTTTGAAAAAAAAACAAATATCAAATAAACTATAAAAAAAGCAAACAAAACACACACATCATTAAAAAAAGAGAAGACAATGTAGCTCTATGTGCATGTTTACATATGTGTATGTTATGTATGTGAGCATATGTTCATATGTGCGTGTACGATTGTATGCACATGCATATTTTTTACTGAATGGCCATAACCTATTATACAAAGTTTTAACTGTATTTATAAAGACCAGCTGACTGCACCGAGCCATATCAGGGCTATAACCATTTCAAAATGTACGCAAGGTCTGGTTGAAAAAAAAAAAAGGAAAACAATTTTTTAATTAAGTACATGCATTCATACATAATCTAAGAACATCCCTCTGGAGTTGATCATTCCATTTATCACCACAGGTTTTCAAAAAACAAACCTGAATACAAATGTTAACATGACTAAGAACACTCAAACACATACAAAGAATGGAGTAAATTACTTAACATTGCTTCTGCACTTCACACTTCCTTACAGTCATAAATACAGTCAATACATGTACCCAATTATCAATCCTAAGAGAAAAAGTGTAAGGCCTTACAGAACATGTTCACGTGAATGGACCAGCAAGGCAGAAAATGATAGGAAGAGATGACAGAAAGCAAGGGAGCAAGGCAATTAAATAAATAGAGTGACAGGATTGTGAGGAAAGAGGACATTTCTTGCACAAAATTCCCAGACGGATACTATTTATACCGAAAGAACCCCCTGGCATTCTTATGAGGGGGGGGGGGGGGGGTACTCATCAGCTCACTGTTTACATTCTGTTCACTGACGAAAGACAAGCAAGCAAACATACAAACAAAAGCAAATATACATGACTGATAGAGTGACGCTGAATACCATAACTTCATAATGATTTTCGACTCCGAGTGGTTACAGGCTTGCTTCTTTCCATCACTCATCCCGAGGTGGTGGTATCGCCATCCTCTACGACTCACTCCATTCCCGCCTATCTTTCTCGCAGTCTCTGCCTTTCTCCCATCCTTTCGAGCACGTTGAAGTATCCTTCCAATCCACCCCTCACCCCATCACCTTCTCCTGTGTCTATCGACCTCCACCTAGCTCTGCCAACAAGCTCACCACATCCATGTTTCTCTCTGACTTTGACCAACTACTTGACTACTACTGCCTCTTTTACCTGGAAATCTCATCATTCTAGGTGACATCAATGTCCACTATGACAACACTCACTGTTATGACACAAGACATATCATCAACTCTCTGTCCAATCACAATATGACACAACATATTTCTGAACCAACCCATCAAAAAGGTCACATTCTTGACTGGATCATTTCTCGTGATCACCACAATTCAGCTACTGACAACTGCCTAGTTCTTTCTACCCGTCTAACTTCAGCCCTTCCATCTGACCACTCTGCAATTCTCTGTTCTCTTCACATTTCTCCTCCTTCCCGTTCCACGCGCACAGTGACTCGACGCAATCTCAAATCTATCGACCTCTCCACATTTTCATCTGATGCCTCCCGCCTCCTTTCTGAAAAGTCACATAACCATGCCGATGAATTCTATACTACTCTCCACCATCTTCTGGACACTCATGCTCCAGCCACAACCCGTCTTTTACCTGACCGCCCCCCTACCCCCTGGCTCACTCATGAGATTGCCTGTGCAAAACGTGCCCGCCGCAGAGCAGAGCGCCACTGGCGCAAATCCAAACTCACTGTACATAGGCAACTTTTCCAAGCCTCTAAAACAAAAGTATCCACCCTCATTGCATCTGCAAAAACAAGCTATTTCCAAACCAAAATCCTGAATGCCTCTTCTTCAAAAGAACTCTTTACAACCATGAATCATCTCCTTGGCACATGAAAAGATTTGCCTCTCCCAACAAAACACACAAATGAAGAACTCCCATCTGTATTCTCCAAGTATTTCACCACCAAAATACAAACTCATCATGACAGGCTTGACAGGACACCCTGTCAACCATGCCCACCTGACCCTTCCTTCTCTGGCACACCTCTTACTACTTTTACCCCAGTCTCAAAAGAAGAAATTCTCAACACAATCAGATCCATGTCGTTCAAAACCTGCGAACTGGATCCTCTTCCAGGTTCTCTCTACTCTGACTGTCTCCCTACTCTCCTCCCATTCATCACTGACATCATCAACACTTCTCTTCAAACTGGAACTGTCCCAGATTCTTTCAAGTCTGCTATTGTTCACCCTCTCCTCAAGAAATACAATTTAGACCCAAATGAACTGAAAAATTACCGGCCTATCTCTAATCTCTCTTTCTTGTCAAAACTCATCGAAAAAGTTGTCCTCAACCAGCTGAACTCTCACCTGTCTGCCACAATCTCCTCAATCCTTTCCAGTCAGCCTACGCCAGTGCCATAGCACTGAAACTGCCCTGCTACACATTCTCAACAATCTCCTCCTTGCAACTGATACTGGCAAAGTCTCTCTCCTCACACTCCTTGATCTGTCTGCAGCCTTTGATACCATTCATCATGGTATTCTCCTTTCTAGACTTCATCATACTTTTGGCATCTCGGACATTGCTCTCTCCTGGTTCACTTCCTATCTATCAAACAGAAAACAAACTGTTCTCATTAATGGCACTTACTCTCAACCTGCATACCTTGACCTGTGGTGTTCCACAAGGATCTGTCCTTGGCCCTGTTCTTTTCACTCTTTACACCTCCCCCCTGTCCACCATCATCAACTCCATAAACACCACTTCTATGCTGATGACACCCAACTTCAAGACAGTGACTCACCTGACAATATACAGCGCCTCTTGACTCGCACCACTGAGTGTTACTCGGACATTAAGAACTGCCTCCTCTTTCTCTCCCATTATGTAACACATCAGTCCCAATTTCTCATTCAGCTAAAACCCTTGGTGTCTGCATTGACTCTACCCTCTCCATGAACAACTTTGTTTCTCAAACTGCCAGATCTTGCTACTATCACCTCCATCGTATAAGCCTGATTAGGAAGTATCTCTGTCGAAACAACTGCAAAACTCGTTCTCTCCTTCATAATGTCTCGCATTGACTATTGCAATTCACTCCTGTCTGGTCTTCCTGCCTCCACCATTCACATCCTACAGCGCATTCAAAACAATGCTGCACGCCTTGTACTCAAAAAGAAAAAAGCTGACCACATATCTCCTCTCCTGGCACAACTTCACTGGCTCCCTGTATCAAAGCGCATACAGTACAAACTAGACACCATGTGCTACAAAAGCCTCAATAACGCAGCCCCCGATTACCTGTCAAGCCTACTTGAGATCTATGTTCCCTCACGTACCCTCCGCTCTGCCTCCGATCCTCTGACTTTTTCGCACTAAGCTCAATACCTATGGTCCATGAGCCTTCTCTGTTTCTGGTCCACTTTCCTGGAACAAACTTCCTCTCTCAGTCCGTCAGCAACCTACTTTTGTCTCCTTCAAGTCCGCTCTCAAAACTCACCTTTTCTCCTCTGCATAAAATCCTGACCTCACTCAATCCCCTCTGCAGCCTGTCTCCACTCGGAGGGGAATCGCATTGTAATATATAATTGTATATAATATGCTCTCTATAATTTTCCATTGCTTTTATTCTTTCTCCCCATTTATAGCCGTGTGCGTGTGCGTGTGTGTGTGTGTGTGTTGTGTTGTGTGTGTGTGATGTGTGTGTGTGTGTGTGTGCGTGCGTGCGTGTGTGTCTGTTTTAGCGCTTAGATTTGATTTTATCAAGATTTTGCGCTATATAAATAAATAGTATATGTATGTATGTATTGTATTGTATTGTATTGTATTGATTGTATAGAAAAGGTGGCAGCTTTTGTTTTGTGCTCACCACATTTTCTGAACAAAATTTCAAGTAAACGAATTAGTTTTAGTTTCTTTTGATGGTTTTGTGGAAATGCTGCATTGTAACTAGCTATCATTTCATGATGAATTGTGTTTGGTAATCTGACTGGTCCGACATAATGTGCAGGCATTACCATGTTAAGAAGTTCTGTTTGTGTTGCATCTATAGTTGCATTACTGATGTCTTCATGCTCTGTTAGGGCTACCAGACAATAAACTACAGGGTCATATCAAGTAGCCCTTTGAATTTTTACTCATTGGCATTTAATTTACAAAACTATTCAGTCACTGATGGCAAAAATTTCAGTTGCCAACACAAGTGATCAACTCACATTGTAGAGGGCTGATTTAAACTCTTACCTAATAACATTAGTAATAAACAAGTTAATACACCACAAGTAAACTATTTTATATTTAACTGGGATAATATGCTAATACACCAATGATACCACTACAGTACAACCATAAAACAGAATATCATAATTACACTAAAACAAAAAAACAAAATTACCTCCTTGGCAAAAGAGTCCAATCCATTGTCTTTGTAGTATTTGACAATATCAGTTTCCACACCTCCAGCAGTCATCTTGGACGGGGTTGAGGGAGTAGCAAGCTTGATCGGACTACCCTGACCTGCAAGAAAAACTGGTTTTATTGTTGTCATATTTTTAAAATAATGACAAGTTAATGATTCCAACAAATTAGTTGATAAACAAATGATACTCTGAAGAATTAGCTTCAGTTTCCTCCTGGTAAATTTTTGCTCTCCTCTCTTATTAGTAATATATGATAATCAGGGATCCCAATACCAAATGAAAAAAAATTGATAATCTAGGGGGTCCAAAAGAGCAAATTTTGTTTGAATGTAGAACTATGCAAAATAGTGCAATCTGATGCTGTCTGGCACAAGTTTTGGCTTGTTTCTGATCCTTTGTACTGAAACAAATAATTTATACATAATGGTGTCAGGTTTCAAGAAAAACAATTTAGTGACTATTTTTCCAATGTATGCTCCAACAAACATTCAACAACAACTTAGACTGAACAGCTTCAAAATTTTTTGCAGTTTTCTGCCTCATCTTGTGCTTCTTTGACTTGAAATGATCTGAAAGTTTGTGCATGATGCTCAACTATAGTTATTTTAATTGATTTCACAGTGGCACAAGACACACAGTAGGCTATGCCATAAGCTCATTTCATGACATCAATTTTTTGTAAAATACACTCCTAACATTGCTTATTTTTGCAGTTTTTGTCAAACATTTCTGCTGCGGCAGACCCTCTCTCCAGAATATCGGCTTGAGACATGGTCACATTCTTCGAAAGTTTTGCACTCAGTTCTGAAAACATGCCACGCCTGACAAACAAAAAACACCAGAAGTGACTTTAACGAAAAATATTACCGGATTTATCCCCCTTACAGAAATTCCGTCGTCTGCTGTGAGAGATCAACAGACTGACAAACAGCCGACTATTTCGCAGAAGAAAAAACTATCAGTCAAATTTTTTTATTTTCTCCGAAAGCACATTTTTTCCTCCGAAGCAGCCTGTGGATTTTCGCGGATTTCCGAGAAAAATCCAAAAATTCGGAGCCCTGGATAATACAACATGGCCTCTCTCAGAATAGTTTAACCCTTAGATCTGTATATGATCACCTGCCCTCAAATGCAAATCCGGTGAAATGGGGAAATCGATGACCCTGTGTGCCCCCTTTTCCAGAGCAAACAAACTCTGGAACATGTCCTGAACTCATGCAAGGTAGTGCTAACCCAAGGAAGGTACACATGGAGGCACAATCAAGTGCTTCAAAAGATCACAGGTAAACAATCAGTACTGCCAGAGAAAAAAATATGCCACCAGAAGCTCCAACAACCAAGGCAGGAGGCAGCTCACTATGGTCTAATAAAGATGTAACATCCAGAGCATGGAAGCGGGGTCTGCTGGATGGGGCGAACAACTGCAAATGCACGACAGATCTTACACAAACAGACAAAAAACATCCATCTGCAAGTGTGGCATGAGACCAGACATGGTTTTCCACTCCTATTCATCAAAACATGATTCTGATTGAACTCACTGTACCGTACAAAAGTAAAATGGAGGAAACCTGTTACTACAGGACAGAAAAATATGCCAGACTAGGAGCAACTTGCGGAAATCTGGCTTTCAAGCCCAAGACCTCACTGTTGAGGTAGGAGCAAGGGGGTTCATAGACACATCAGCCTATGCCCTCATGAAACAGCTCTCATGTTTCTGTTAGACAGAGGACCAGAGCACTAAAGGCAATGGCAGAATCAGCTGAAAAGAGGTCCAAATGGACCTGGTCAAGGAAGACCAAAAGTGAATTTCATGAAATTTTTCCTAGATATTGCTGGTATCTGACAGCTTTGTGGTTACTATAAGACATCCTCACAAAAAAGGGTGACTGGGCCTGGAGACGCTTCATCACCATAAATGCACACGTTTCAACCAAGGCAGAGGTCAAATTTCTTATCAAGAAAAAAATGGCGACAGGAGAAGGGCATCCAGGAGTCATGACCCAGATGAAGCCAAGACTCTTTGAGTGTAAAGAATTAAGACTTAATAAGAGCCATTTCACTTGCATCACGATAGTTTCTCCTCTGTGGTTTCTGCTGGCTATTCCCAGAGTTTCTTGCTACTTATCACTATAAGGAGGGCAAAGAAAGTTTACAGCTGTTTTAAGTATATTTAACACATTCTGTACCGCGTCACGAGATCCTCATGACTCAGCTTTCTCTCTCCGTGGATCGCGTCACGAGAATTTCGTGCCCTGAACCGTAGCTTCAGTTTCGAGTATATAAATAGAAAATGACCGCATTGCATGTGTAATCTTTTTCCGGCAAAGGGAGTATACTACTGTCATTTCCTTTCTGCATTTACACGACATTTGAAGTGGCAAAAATGGCAAAAAACAGGCGTAATTTGAGTGTGTCCGAAGTCATCTCCTAACATTACTTGGTCAATAGTTAGTACAGTGACCTATTTTCTTGGTAGCATGTACTTTGTTGCTTAGTAATTGGTCAAGACTCAAGGGGACAAAAAAGCATGATTATACAATCTTATGTAAGCAGGTTGTAGTAGGTTAAGGCACTCATCAGGTGTCATTAATTCACATTGGTTTAAATAAGATTTTTCAAAAATTATATACATAAAGTATTAAAACTATTAAAACATACTCACCATGTCTTACTTGCAAATTCACACAACCCAGCTAAGCATCTTGCCACAAAACTTGCCTCCCATTCCCTCCTTCCCTGTAAAATTTGTTCTGAGTTTTCACATAGCAAGCATATATGCAGGGTTGATGAAATCTACTCGCCCGCTCGCCCAAGCCAAGTAAAAAACCTGTTAGGCGAGTCAAAATCAAAGACTACTTGTTCGTTGGGCAAATGACAATTCTGATCCCCTGTAGTTTTTTTTTTTTTTTTTCAAACTTTCCAATCTGCCGATTGATTTCGTCTGCAATGACCCAGTCTGCCAATGTTCACGCAAAAACAAGGCTATCTAGGAAAAGGCAACTCGTTTCCCATAGGCCTGTCAGTGAAGGAAGTCGGCACAATACAGTCAAGTATTTACAGATCAGCTATCTTTCACCCAATCTATCAGTTTTGGTTGAACAGTTAGAAGAGCTCTTCTAATTATGGAAAGCAGAGAAAATAATACAACATATATGTCTTATCAAGATCATCGGATGGGGAGAGGAAAAGAATGTGTGCGCTACTGGCAAGGAAGTTCAAGAAACAAGAGCAAATTCGATGCATCACTTGATAAGATATATATATACACATATGATATATCAAAGAAACAAGTTTAGAAGGCAAAGAAGCTACTTCACTATTTTTTGCGAATTATTTTCACTTGTCTCTCAGGACATCAATTTCCATTAGGGTGGATTAAATATTTTCAAAATGTTTTCCCTTCACACTGAACTTATGAAGTCAAGAAAATGAACACACACACACACACACACCACACCACACACACACACCACACACAGTATGTACACACACTAAAGAGACATAATATTTATACAATAAATAAAAAAATTGGACAAAAAAACAACAAAAAAACAACAAAACAAAACACACATACACACATCAACCAATCAACAAAAGCCAAAAGATACAGCTTTCAGTACCACTACAGACCTAGCCAATAGATAAGGTGTGGCTGGTGATCCAATGGAAACATGATTTTCTTTAATTAAAAAGCTACAAAGTAACTATCTTTTTACATAAAACTGCCAACTGTTCTGCTAGATCTGCTTTTAACGAACATACTTAGAAAGTCTCACCAATGCCATAACTGATCACTATTTGTGTTACACGCGTGTTACACACATATGTATACATGTTATGTATACACATCATTCTCTCTCTCTCTCTCTCTCTCTCTCTCTCTCTCTCTCTCTCTCTCTCTCTCTCTTTCAATGGTTTCATACTCTGTCTCATTCTCTCCCTCACACACACTCACATTTTAAAAGTGATTAAAATTATGAAAGGGGAAAATACTGCAGGATGACAATGACAATGAAGTAACTTGCAAAACATAACGACCAGTTGCATTAACCCCTTCAGGGCCAAAGTGTAAATAAAAAGGTAAATTACCTGTGCCACGAAGTTTTAAACGTCTTGACTAAAAATCATAAAAAAATTAATATCTCTTCATCCAGCCCAGAAAACCCCACAACACTGTATATTTTCTTGTTCAGTATACTTTACAACACACCAGAAGCAGCAGTATTTTCATGTTTACGATCGCCAGTGCTAGTAATGTCACTCCAACTCTTGCCTGGGTCAAGTCTGACTTCGGAAAACAACATCGAAATATCGCCCGCATGCGCCAAATTATCGTTATTTTCACTCTTATCGAGTGAATCAACAGACTGAAAATCAGAATCAGCTCCAGAAGTGATGATTTCTGCAACTTCTTTTGCTTATGAGTGTTTTTCGGGCCCGTTCGATGCTCGGTGTTGAAGTGAGTTCGTCCGCCATTGTTTGCAGTCGCTGAATAGTAGGGTTTTTTGTTCGCACTGGTGGAAAAGACCGTAAAACGTCTCACATACATAATTAGCATCTATTCATTGAGGGAATCTCGAAGTTTCCGTTGATATCTCACACATCATTGAAAGTGTTGGGGTTTTCTGACTAAAAATAGGAAAGGTTGAAGACTGAATATTTGGTCGGTGGCGTTGGAGATGTATATTTCTTCCGACCGAATATTCGGTCGGAAGTAGTGAACAGGTTAAAATAAACTTTGGCTATGCCAGCAAAAAGATAATGATCATAAATACATATTAAACAAAAGAACTTTCTCTAACTTACACAGAGAATCCATGTAAACTTTGCGATCAATCATCTGTCTTTTATATCTTCATGTTATCACTAGATGTCCCACTGTTCACCTCCGCCCACCCCAATGAAACTCTCCAGAAGAAATGTTTGACTACCTTTTGTTGTGACAATGGCTTATTCTGCTGGATATTTTTGGTCATCATCATAAAGAAAATTTACCATTTTCCAGGGCAACATGTCGGACAAGTGAAAATATGTGTGGGCTAGTAAATCTTAAAATCCACAAATCCGTCTGGCTAGTACTAGTAGTAGTAGAAAATTTTAATCTTCTCCAGGCCTGTAGTGTCATCTCTGCACCTCAAAATGTACTTGCTTCAGATGTGGAACTAATGCAGTGTCAAGAAGACAGTAAGACAGTTTACTAAATATACTCCAGGCAACTGATGACATGGCATGACATACTATGTCAGTATGTGGCCTGATTTGGTGCTAAGTCCACCATGATGATGCAATGCTCCCTGGAGAAGTCCAAAACAACACAATATTCCACACAGATTTAAAGCTGAATTCCCTTGACTTGAACATGATGGCAAGCTTGTTTATCTTGAAAAGCCAAAAGACAGAAAGCAGCCCCAAAATGGAATAATATGCAGAGCCTGGGCAGATCAGAAATGGAACTAGTCATCTCTGAGATTTAAAGTATGCTGCCCAGTTCCAAGATGCATCTAAAAAAAAAAAAGTTTCCACTGGAATCGGGCTTCCTTGAGGAAACAGTTCATGGCCAGAATGTCACAAAGAAGCGTCTTCACCCTTTTCTTCTCCTAATCCTTTAAACCACAATATTTAAGTTTCCATAAAACCTGATAGAGGCATGGTCAGTGATTATCTGCACTGGCTACTTCTGCAGAAGTGGGAAGTTCTGAAAACAGGAAGTATCTTTGATCTCTGGCAGCAACTTATTTGTAGGATGGACAGAAACACCAGTTGGTCCTCATCTATATCTGCTCTCTAAAGACTAGCTATACATGCCACACCTCAACTGGAAGGCTAAACAACATGAATGGATGTTACGCAGTATCACTGGACAAACTTCCTGGAAGAAGTCAATAGCCAGGGCTTAACAGCTTTGTGTTTATGACCAGAATGAGCCACCTGGATGGAGAGATGATGATAACTTGGGTCAACTTGAGATCCTCTGTGTGAGAGGTAGGGATGGGGGGATACAGTACGGATGACTTAAACGTCACATGGTGAACAGGCTGTGTAATAATAGTCTATAGCTTAGCATCCTCTGTGTGTGTGTGTGTGTGTCTGTGTCAGTGTGTGTGTGTGTGTGTGTGTGTGTGTGTGTGTGTGTGTGTGTGTGTGTGTGTGTGTGTGTGTGTGTGTGTGTGACAGAGAGAGAGAGAGAAGAGACTCAGAGAGAATGAAAACTTGGGTCACACTTCATGTTTCTGTTATCATTTTCAGCATCCTGTATGCCTATAATTTAGATGTGTTCGCATTTGTGTAGGTGAAACAGAGAGGATGACAACTTAGTCAAGAGTCATGAGCCTGAAAGTGCAAGGCTACCCTAGCTCAAAGTTCTGTGTGCCTGTATGTTTGTGCATACGAGTATACTATGTGTGAGCATATTCACTAGTGCATGTGTGTTGTGTTGTGTTGTGTTGTGTTGTGTTGTGTTGTGTTGTGTTGGTGTTTGTGTTGTGTTGTGTTGTGTTGTGTTGTGTTGTGTGTTGTGTGCGCGCGCATGTGTGCACATATGCATGTGCGTGCACACATTGTGCACTGCTAGTGTATGAACGCTTGTATTTTATACTATACGCCTATATTTGTATTTAATTATGAATATCACTCGGTTCTTCACTTTCCTGGGGTTCCTAATAGCGAACTTCTGTTACTATGATTGTAATAGGCCTACTTATTTTCATTTCAAGTTTTGTCAGTAGGCCTAACTGCTTTTACTTCACTGAAAACTTTAATAGGCCTACTGTTTTATCATACTGCACCATACCCACAGACCCCATGATATTCTCTTCAGCAAACTTTAACTCAGTGTGTTACCAAAATTTTTGGAGCATGGTCAGAGAAAAGTTATCCTTTTCCAACCTGATCAAAGAAAGCATTACATAATTTGAAAAGCACTCAAAATAATAATGTATCATTCATTCTCTGCATTCAAAATGAATGACACCACCAAAAATGTAGGCCTATCATTCATTCTCTGCATTCAAAATGAATGACACCACCAATTTTGCATCTCACACCTGAGCAGTTCTGATCAACCCGGCTCTTTTCAATATATCATCCATGATTCATCTGAATAACCCATGATAGACATGATCATGATGGACGCAAAGATGGCATGAACTGGGGAATATCATTCTGGGTCCTAAATATTATTCCTTTGCAACAGGTGACCGGATGATTCGTCAAAATGTGAAACAAGCGTTTGATCATTCGATTATATTATCAAAACAAGGGTGATTAATCAATATGGACGGTCCACTATGAATTTGTCAAGTCAGCAACGAAACACTTTCGCCGCTTGCCTAATCAATCGCTCAGCATGACATTAGTAGATCTTGCAGTTTCTAGCAGCAGACGAACATCGTCTACCTGTACACTCGAATTAAAAATGAATTACACACACAAATTTAAAAGTAAACACTTTCAAGATCAGAGGTAAACAACACAATTACTCAACAATTACATCCTCTAGTGCGTAAAATAATGATCGACGTGCGTTGATTATGTTCCGAGAGTATTGTTGATATTTGTGCAGAAAATCTGAAGTTCACAATCACAAATGGGTTGTTGCTTACCTTCGTCCACCCAAAGACTGGCTAGAGTCGTGTTGGAATTGGCCATCACGCTTAGAATGGATCTTCAGCTGCTGAACAAATGTTGTTTTCGCTAAATGTACCACAAGCTGAAGCCGATTGTTGTCTAAATGCAGTTCGTTTCCTCTTCAGAATTTTGTTTAAAATTCCAACACCAAAATGGCGTCCGATCACTGGCAGTGCTCGACTTTCAGAGTAAATGGGGCATGATCAGATCCGCAATCTGTAGTGAGTGTGTCACTCTCCATCCAAACCAACAAAATTCGTGTGCCACATTTTCTTCTCAGAATGAGAAACAAAAGTAAATAATTACAGAGTGAAGAAAACTTCGAGCCGATCTCTCGTCTCCAACATACGAAGCTTGGCGGCGTCAGCCATCTGCTTCGTTCGATTGGTTGATGACGGCACGTGGGATAGCTAGTGCGCTTGCGTGCAGCTTATGCTAAGGGGTCAGAGGGCAACTTTGTGAAAACAAAGCAGGGAAAGTAGAAGATTTTAGGTAGAAACGAAACAGACGATTATGCTCCAAATGGGAAACAAAATTTTGTTTTGCATTGCCAAATTATCTTTAGTTAAGTCTTCAAAAAATCAACGGAAAATAATGTAAATACCGGTGCATGCAACTGCAGGGCGTTACACGCGATGTAAACAATCTACATTGTACTGCAAAGGGAACCGGGCGGCGCAACTTCACCGAATATCGAGGTTCAAGGTTGCTTGCACACAGCTGTTGCTCCGTGCAGGGAAAATGGTATGGTGATTACGAACAAATTAATAGATGTAGAAAATAAACATGTACAGAATATACATATCCAACGTTGGGAAAATGTATGCACACACTGAACCTTGCCAAGTCTGGAAACAATGGATGGTGTAGGACACGATCTGTAATAGGTGTTAAAAAATAAATAAATAAAAAAAGTTTTTTTAAAAATGTACAGGTAGTCCCATAACCTTAACGCAGATCAGGGGAGTACGTGTAGTGCTAGAGACCTCATTTCTCATGGGTCAGCTAACGTTGTGATGCGGGTCTGGCTTCTCTTCCTCGCTGCTTTATCATCCTAAACCCTAAACAGGATCGTTTGGTATCAGTTTCAGTATCAGTTTTGATCAGAACTGGGTGGACGAGAGAGACCACTTGCGTAATTTCATCGATCCAGGGTCAAATTCGTGCAGTCGATCAGGCTGGAAGGCAGGTGATTTACGTTTACACCAACCATGTAGGCTTCTGTAGCGGAAGGATTGGGGAGGGTGGGGGTAGGCTACTACAGCAATCTTTCTTTCCGATTCCATCCTCAAAGCAGTCAAGAAAGTTCATGGCCACAGTACGAGAAGGTCTCAAGCAGCGTAAAACATTTTCAATGTATTTTGTTATCCCTCCGCCTTTTTGTATGGTCATCAGTTTGTGCAGGGATTAATGGGGGGGGGGGGGGCTTGGGGGGGGGGGGCTAGGTAGAAGATGTTAATTCAGTAATCAATGTGGTTTTTGCATTTGTCTGCTGAGGCAAAGAAAAAAAAACTAGGGAAAGATGTGCAATCGTTGCTCGGCGAGTTGCTATAGCTGCAACTGACCTTCAAACTTTACGATCTGTTTTGACTGTGGAATTTTCTTCTTTTTTTTTTCTTTTTTTTTCAATTTCTCAAGATAACGTCTCCGAGCTCGGAAGGAGTTCCACTTGATTGATGCTACTGATGCCATCAGATGAAGAACCATGTGTCTAAAATGATCATGGCCGTAGCCCTACACGTTAGCAAGGTAACCGAGGTCCTACTGAGCAGATTTCTCGAGATACTACACGGAGTCAATCAATTTTGATAAATCAATAAAAAAAAAAAAACTACGTACAGTTTACGGTTAAAAGAAAAATGCATTTCTATTTGTAATCGCTCGAGAATAAACATGTTAATCAATAGTGGAGTCAATTTTCCTAAAGCCAGTTTGGTATTCATCGGTGGTGTTATTTTGTTCTACCCACTGAGAGAAAAGTAGGGAGAGATAGAAAAATGAAATGGCAAAATTATCCATTCCACAGATATCCACTAATCACTATCGAAACAATCATATTTATTTCTTTAAGCAGAACATAGGTCCTTGCGAAAAGAGCATTTTGTGGAAAACAAAACAAAAGAAATATTGCAAAAGACAAATAAAAGAAATGGGCAGCGCTAAATATTTTAAAAAAATATATTTTTAACTATTAAAAAAGTGTTCCATGTACTTGCATGCAACAGGTCGATTAAAAGAACAAAATCTCTCCTCTTTCTCCACTAGCCATGTGGAAGTGCTAATGTTTTCCCATGCTGCGTCCTCTTGTTTTTTCGGTCCCTGACTGAAGCCACTGAAGGGCAGAAAGTGGCACAAAATAACACGTGTTCCGGGATTCAAGTATAATGCACACGAGGTCATTGAGAGCCTCTCTGTGTCTCTGTGTGTCTGTCTCTGTCTCTTTGTCTCTGTCTCTGTCTGTGTCTGTCTGTCTCTCTCTTTCTCTTTGTCTCTGTCTCTGTCTATTTGTCTCTGTCTCTGTCCTCCTGTTTTCTGTTTCCTGTTTCTGGTCTCTGTCTGTCTATCTGTCTGTCTGCCTGTCTCTTCTCTCCTCTCTCTCTCTCTCTGTGTTCTCTCTCTGTTCTGTGTCTCTCTGTGTCTCTCTCTGTCTCTCTTTGTCTCTCTCTCTCCCTCTCTCTCTCTCCCTCTTTCTCTCTCTCTCTCTCTCATTTTCCATACCATCTCCTATGGCTACAGAATTTGGGACAGTGTTTGTAATAACATGATGAGAATGACGACGATGAGGATGACAACCATGATAGAGTTGGGACTGCGTGACAGGGTTGCACTCTACGCTCACTATCATAATGTATCCTGGCATCAACCAGATCCCAAGAGATACAAACACCTGCAGTGTTGGTCAGGCGATTTGATCAACACCCTCAATGACACATCTCTGAAGTGGATGAGACATGACTGTATGGTCCCAGTCTTCCCAATGAGCCTGGAGCACGCTCAGCCCAGGGTAAGAGCCGGTTGGACCAAAAAATCCCACAGTGATTCTTGAAAGGACTGATGGGGATTCGAACCCTTAGTCCGTTGTGCTGACCACTTCACCATGACGACAGGTGTCATTGTGAGGCTTTTTACTAGGAGAGGATCTACCATCACTGTTGGTGAGTTTCGTTAGATTGCAGCCTCGCTGGCAGTCACTTGAGCAGTAAAGGTTGATAGTGTCAGGATAAGGTCGATCGAGTTTGGAGTCTGACTGTGTTCAGGAAGGGATTCATAGCTCTCGGGTTGTTCCATACGAACTCTATCCAGATCTTCCAGCAGTTATCCGGCAAACTCTTCAGCCTGCATAAAACCTTAACCCTTTGACTGCCGCACCCTGTCCACCAGCATCCTGCATTGTCAACTATGCTAGCGAAGCAAAACCTTAACCCTTTGATTCCCTCACCCTATCCACCAACTTCCTGCAAGAAGCTGGTGGATAGGGTGAGGGAGTCAAAGGGTTAAGCTTTTGCAGTTGGTGGATAGGGTGCGGAAGTCAAAGGATTAAGTGCTTGCAAGATCTTGAAATGGGGAGAAGGAGGAAGAGACCTATGAAACTCTAAGATGAAGGCAGAAAATGATCAGAGCATTAAGATGGGCAGCAAACAGGCGAGTTTTTATGTCGCAGACAGGGACTAACCTCGGGACATTAGAGTTTGAGTCCTTGGCTCTATCAAAACAATCAACCAGCTCGCACAGAGGTTGACGAATGCTAGGAAGTTCTGATGCTTCTATCCCCGTCTCCTGTTTGACTTGCTGCTAGTCAAAGGATTGTGGTTGGTCTTTCCGGTCAGGTAGCTCGTACACGGCCGTCTTTGGTAAAGTCCACTCTGTAAAGGCTGCTTCTGCTTCCATCCTGGCTTCTTGAAACACTACACTGAAATCGGACTGCAGGTGGCTTCCAAAACGTTGTCCCCAAAGTCTAAAACACGCCCCCTCCCCCTCCCCTCCCTCAAAAAAGAAAAAAAAAGTACAATTTGGGTTTCGAAAGTTTCAGTTTCAGTTTCTCAAGATGACGCCTCCACGCTCGGAATGGATTTCATGATGCACAGATGTCACAGATGCCTTGTAATGGAGAAGATGAAAAATGATTATGGCCCAATCTTTGAGCACATATAGTCATGAGCTCGCCAGGTACTGAGGTCCTACCTAGCGTAATGCGTTTTGTATTTTATACTAGTATTTGTATCAGTCTGTCATTGGGACAATCTTGGCTACACTGTAATGACATGTGTATCTGCGAATCTCATCTTTCACAAAAAAACAAACAAACAAAAAACAACATAGAAATAGAAATGAAAATGAAAACAAATTAAAAAAAATTAAAAAAGGACTTAACAAAAACACAGCCGGCCACTAAGTATAAACTGATCTCATGATGCAAAATGTTCACCCACCCACCCACCCACCTACCAGACAATAATATACATACTACAGTTTCCGTTGTCAATCAATGTGATGAAAACAGTTTCTCCTTTATCATCGCTCTCCCAGCCTATCGTCTGAGGAAAAAAGAAAGAAATGCGTAGGTGTAAAAAAAAAAGAAAAAATAACAAATAACAAACAAGAATGAGTACACACACATACAAACATATATATATATACACATATATATATATATACAAACATAAGTGTATATACCCAAATAAATACACGTAATAATGCCAGAAAACAATACAATGAATCACACGAGTAAAAAACAAAAACAAAACAAAACAACAACAAGAACAAAACAATAACAGAAACAAAAAAGGAAAACACACACACACACACACACACACACACACACACACACACACACACACACACACACACACACACCCTCCCCAAACAAGGGTTCTATCTCCATCGATCAAATCCAACATTTCAATTTACCTGACCAATCCTTCTCTGATCTCCAATGATTTAATGTAGAAAAAAACAATATTCCAGTTCTCGCACTCAGCGTCTAACCAGAGAACATGTTTTGGATGAAGAAGATGCACATAATCTCTCCAAATGGTTTTAATACCACCCATTTGTAAAATCTAATGTGATCGACGTGATTTTCACAGCTTAATCGACTCTTTTGGTCCTCAATTTACCTGTGCTTCTATACCAACTATTACTTTGTGTACATGTGCATGTGCATGTAATGGAGGGTGGGAGGTAGTATGTATCTCCTTGTGAATGTGTTGGCGTATGCACAGGTGTACATAATAGTGTGCCGCGGACTAGTTGGCAGAGCCATGAACTCAGGATCTAATACATTGAGTTCAATCCCAGCCCGCATCATTAAAAACTGGCATGTTTGCTGCCCATCTTAATGTTTACATCATTCTGGTGGTGTCAGCTCAATGTGTTATAGGTCCCTCTTCCCCCTTTCCTTTGCCATCGCATAGGGTTTTGCGCAGGCATGGGAGATCTGTCAGATAATTGCTGGCAGATTTGGGTGGAGCGCATATGGAGTTTTCCGAGTGTAGTGAATCTCTCTTGAACAAACGACATACTACAACAGAGGACCAACATTAATCTCAGCTTTCATTTTTCAAAGTGGCTATGTTGGGTTTTCTTTTGATTGCTT
>JAPXFY010000021.1:58333646-58463646 GCA_030674185.1 Monoplex corrugatus
ACACCAAAACATATATAAAAACAGGCATATATTACCTAAAATTACTTCCGCATATCTCACCTCCTTAGAGCCAAAAATGCACTTAATACATGTACCCAATTATCAATCCGAAGAAAAAGTACGTAAGACTTTATCGAAAAAATACAGGTGAATGGACCACTGAGGCAGAAAGTAAGTAGAAATGACAGAAAGCAAGGCAACAAGGCAGAAACAAAGAGAGTGACAGAAAAGAGGAAATTTCTAGCACAGAATTTCCAGAAGGTGGGGATACTATTTATACTGAAAGAACCCCCGGCAACCCAACGGGGGGAAGATAGATAGATAGATAGATATAGATAGATAGATAGATAGATAGATAGATAGATAGATAGACAGACAGATAGATAGATAGATACATATGATAAAAGCCAATGCTCACACGCTTTACAAAAACATGAGAGATAAAGATAGACATGTAAATAAATACATGTTGTCAACTCTTAACAATAACAATAAGAACAATGACAATAATATAACAATATTTCTACTAGTTGTATCCATGTTTTGTTATAAAAAATAAGCCCTTCCGGAATCAAAGGAAAAGAAATAAGTGAAGGAAGCATTAAGAACAAACTACAAGGGAAGGAAGGTTGAGGGGAGGATACATCTACAAACGTAATGATGAAAACGGACATATATGCCACGTTGTAGAAATCATAGAAAAGAGTTCTACTAAAATATCAGTTTCCATGTATACATTTATCAAGTGCATTACAAAAGCATGAGATCAAGGCAGACACACGTAAAGCAAACATGTCAACCCTGAACAACGGCCATGTATAGTACAAATTACTAACGTAGAAGCATAAGAGAACAAGAAGATGAAAGAAGCACCAGTCGCCGTGGTGTAGTGGTTAATGCAACGGACTACCGACTGGAAGGCTGTGGGTTCGAATCCCCATCAATCCCTTCAAAAATATATCATTGTCGGATTTTTCGGTTCTAACCGGTTCCTACCCAGAGATGGACGTGCTATGGGCTCACTGGGAAGACTGCGACCACACAGTCGAGTCTCACCCACTTCACGGATGCGTCATTGAGGGTGTTGTTCGAATCTTCTGACCAACAACGCAGGTGTCTGTATCTCTCGGGCCTGGGTGACACCAGGATATGTTATGTTAGTGAGCGTAGAATACAGCCCTGTCACACAATCTCAATCCTAGATGGAACTCCCGTAGCATCATGATTATCATCCTCATCGCCATCATCATTCATCATATTGTAAAAACTGTGCCAGCTTCTGCAGCCATTAAGATGGCGAAGAAAATAGGACAGGAAAAAAATACGAGCACAAAGGTAATCTCCCTGAGTGCGATGATCCTAAAAAAGAAAAAAAAAAAGAAAAAGAAAAACAAAAGAAAGAAAAGAAAAGAAGCAATAACGAACAAACAAGGCTGGAGGGAAGGGTGGTGGTGAGTGACATGTCAACTGTAACACCCACTGTAAAAAAAAACATACAATAACCAAACAAATCATAAACAGAAAAATACTATCAAAATAGATCAACAGAAGTAAAGAAAGGAGAGATTCAGCATTTTTAATACAGAAAGCTGGTAGCTTGAAAGTGTTCCTTCTGGCTGCACACGCTGAAGACCCCACGACAGATGAAAATCATGAAGAGCAGAGCATTGCCTGGCTGCTTTGGTATAAAATATTGGAGAGCTAGGTTGATTTCCTAGGTCCCACCCCTCGAAGACCAATTAGCCATCTTGCCTTTCTGAAGTCTTGGTTTATAAAGAAAATGTGAATTTGATTTTGAATCGAGGGAGAGGGGATGGGCGCCGCCCTCCTGGTAATAATAATAATTACAATATAATTAATAATTACAATATTTATGTAGCGCAAAATCTTGATAAAATCAAATCTAAGCGCTGAAACAGACACACACACACGCACGCACGCACACCACGCACTCACCCCACACACACACACACACACACACACACACACACACACACACACACGCACACGGCTATAAATGGGGAGAAAGAATAAAAGCAATGGAAAATTATAGAGAGCATATTATATACAATTATATATTGCAATGTGATTCCCCTCTGAGTGGAGACAGGCTGCAGAGGGGATTGAGTGAGGTCAGGATTTTATGCAGAGGAGAAAAGGTGAGTTTTGAGAGCGGACTTGAAGGAGACAAAAGTAGGTTGCTGACGGACTGAGAGAGGAAGTTTGTTCCAGGAGAGCGGACCAGAAACAGAGAAGGCTCGTGGACCATAGATATTGAGCTTAGTGCGTGGAAAGCGAAAAGTCAGAGGATCGGAGGCAGAGCGGAGGGTACGTGAGGGAACATAGATCTCAAGTAGGCTTGACAGGTAATCGGGGGCTGCGTTATTGAGGCTTTTGTAACACATGGTGTCTAGTTTGTACTGTATGCGCTTTGATACAGGGAGCCAGTGAAGTTGTGCCAGGAGAGGAGATATGTGGTCAGCTTTTTTCTTTTTGAGTACAAGGCGTGCAGCATTGTTTTGAATGCGCTGTAGGATGTGAGTGGTGGAGGCAGGAAGACCGGACAGGAGTGAATTGCAATAGTCAATGCGAGACATTATGAAGGAGAGAACGAGTTTTGCAGTTGTTCGACAGAGAGATACTTCCTGATCAGGCTTATACGATGGAGGTGATAGTAGCAAGATCTGGCAGTTTGAGAAACAAAGTTGTTCATGGAGAGGGTAGAGTCAATGCAGACACCAAGGTTTTTGGCTGAATCAGAAATTGGGACTGATGTGTTACATAATGGGAGAAGTTGAGGTCTCTGTCATCTCGCTCCCTTACTTCAGGGTTATGAAACTATTAGGTAGGACCTCAGGACCTAGCCAGGTCATGGGTTTATGTGCAGGCTTAAGGCTTGTGCCACGGTCACCATACATGTGGCACCTGTGACGATAGTGCATACGGAATTCATTCCGAGCGCGATGACGTCATCTTCAGAAACTGAAACTGAAACTGAAACTATAGATCTAGAAAACGGGATCGCAATTAAAATACTTATTTACGATATTTCAAACGGGTATTGGCGAAGTTTTCGTTTAAAGCTGTTTGGTAGTTTGCATTGGTAGGCAATGTATTCTAGAGATACGTTCCAGAAAAGGAAGATAGATACTGTATCTTGTATTTGTCGTATGGTCTTGATACTGTATCTTGTATTTGTCGTATGGTCTTTTGTTTGAGATAAATATTTCTGTGAAATATTTTGTGGCAGATCTGTGCAAAATGTTATATATTTGTGTGGTTTTGTTGTAGGCCCTACTTAATTTTGTTTTTGAATGATATTTTCGCTTTTTTAAATTTTTGTTGAATTTGTCGTAGGGTCTTTTGTTTGAGATAGGTATTTCTGTTAAATATTGTGTGGCAGATATGTGCAAAATTGTGTATATTTGTGTGCTTTTGTTGTACTTAATTTTGTGTTTGAATGATAATATTTTCGCTTTTTTGTTGTTGAATTTTTGGTCGTGGTTAGGGATCTCTCAGTTAAAAGAAATTTTCCTGTTTTGTTTTTCAATGGAGCTTTACAGTAGCCATCCTAGGTCACTGATGCATGGTCAATATAGGATTCGACATGGAGAAAGTTGACAACAGCAACAACAACAACAGCACAGAAACTACATGAACAGCAACAAAAATATTCATAATCACGTATGTATGTATGACTCTCCGCTAATGATGTTGCTGTTACCTGACACACTGAGCAACAACTCCAGTGCCTCGTAGACAGATTTTCTCAAGCCTGCGAAGACTTTGGTCTGATCATCAGCTAGAAAAAGATGAATGTGCTGAGCTAAGACATAGACACTCCATCTGTAATCACTATCGACAACTACGAATTTGATGTCGTTCACCTGTTCACATACCTTGGCTCCATCATCAGCAACAATCTGTCCCTCTTAATGCTACCAATTTTGAAGAACAAGGTCTCCCAACAGTGTAAAAATCGCTACTCACAGTTCCGTAGCTTTCGATGGCGTTCTCGCCATCTTCGTCAGCGCTCTAATGCTGTCTGCGTGAATCTCTACTCAGATCTCGCGAACATGGGATGAACCCAGTTCACGAGATCGAATCAGAGAATGGTACACCGGGGGCAGGGTGTAACGGCCCCGGTCCCTTTTGAGCGGGGGGTTGGTGGCTGCGATGTAGATGGCCTCCTTGACTCCTCGCTGGAACCACTTATTTTCTCTGTCCAGGATGTTGACATTGTCCGCACTGAATTGATGTTTTTCGGCGTGTAGGTGAGCTCCTACTGGAGAAGAGTCCCTCTTGTGTTCTGTTAGTCTCTTCTGAAGGGGGCGTTCAGTTTCACCGACATAATGTTGGTTACAGTCCTGGCAGTCTATTCTGTATATAATGCCAGCTTTGTCGAGTTTGCTGGTTTTGTCCTTGGGGGTGACCAGCTGGCTGCGTATGGTGTTGGAAGGTTTGGAATGTACAGCCACCCCCAGTTTTCTGATCTTTCTGGACAGAGCGTCACTCACACCTCCTACGTATGGGATGGTGATGTGTCCCTTGCGCTGGTGTTGTTTCACTGGCTGTTGGGATGCGGTGTTGGATTTCCTGCCTCCCGGGCTGTTCCAGGCCCACTTTTTGTAGCCCGAGATGGTGAGCACTTTTTTCAGGTGGTTTGTCTCCTTGTCTTTTGCCTCTTGGGTACTGCATATGGTGTTAGCTCTGTGGGTAAGGGTTCGAATCACTCCCAGTTTGTGTTCAAGGGGCTGGTGGCTGTCGAACTGTAAATATTGGTCCGTATGAGTTGGTTTACGGTAGACCGAGAAGGATAGAATGCCATCAGTTCTGGTGATGAGGGTGTCCAGCATGGCTATGGAGTTGTTCTGTTCCACTTCCCTCGTGAATTTGATGGCTGGGTGTTGGTTGTTCAGATGTTCTGTGAACTGTTCGACCAGTTGCTGGGGGAGGATAGTCATGGTGTCGTCTACGTAGCGCCCCCAGTATCGTGGTGGGGAGTGGAAAGAAGCCAATGCTTTCTCTTCAAAATCCTCCATGAACAGGTTGGCTACTATTGGGCTTACTGGGGAGCCCATGGCTGCTCCTTCTTTTTGTTGGTAGAATTCACCTTGGAAGGTGAAGTAGGTGGTGGTGAGGCAGCAGGACAAGAGTTCACATACGTCGTCCACTGTGAGAGATGTACGTTGGTGGAGGGTTTGGTCGTTTTGTAACCTTCGGCGTATGATCTCTATGCTTTCTTTCACTGGTACGCTGGTAAATAGGGCAGAGACATCATATGACACAAGGAGTTCATCATGAGCGAGGGTGTAGTTACTCAGTTTTTCCACTAGGTCAGCACTGTTGTGGATGTGATGATCTGTGTGTCCTACGAGAGGTGATAGGATGTCCGCCACAAATCTAGCCGTCTCATACATGATGGAACCTCTGGATGCGACTATGGGACGGAGGGGGACTTCTTTCTTGTGGACTTTGGGTAGACCATAGAACTTGGGGACGTCGGACACAGTTGGGTATAATTTCCTGTACTGTTCTAATGACAGGCGGTCCGTCTCTTTCAGGCGTTTCAGTGTGTCTTTCAGTTTGTTGGAAAACTTGGAAGTAGGATCTTTCTTGAGGCGTTCATATGTGTCCCTCGATGCCAAGATCAACAAGCGCATTGGCATGGTTGCAGCAACCTCTGGCCGACTTACTGCTCGTGTCTGGGAGAATCCAAAGCTGAAAACTCTGACCAAAATGGCAGTGTACAATGCCTGCATCATCAGCACTCTACTGTTTGGCAGCGAAACATGGACAACATATGCCAAACAAGAGCGACAGCTGAACAGCTTTCACTTATGCTGCTTTCGCCATGTCCTCGGCATCAAGTGCAGCAACAAAATACTAAACGCTCAGCTGGTCTCCCCACTACGCACACACTGCTCAGACAATGCAGGTTGCGCTGGCTTGGCCATGTGCGCCGAATGGAAGATGGACATACTCCAAAGGGTATCCCTCTACGGTGAACTAGTCTCCGGCAAGAGATCTGTTGGTTGCTTCAGTTATGATATAAAGATGTCTGCAAGCGCGATGCGAAAGCTCTGGACATAAGTCAGAGAGCTGAGAAGACACAGCAGCCGACCACAACAGATGGCGCAGTGTGCTCCAGAAACAACTCAGGTTGGGGGAGAAAAAGATCCAGGCCTCAGCTGAAGAAATCAGAACCAGGCAGAAAGCGAGCTTCTGTGAAGGCAGTCCCATGGCTAGTATCCATACGTGCATCCAATGTCGCAGAGACAGCCTTTCCTGCATCAGCTTTATCAGTCACAGCTGACTCTGCTCCAGAGGTGTCAGTCAACTCAAATCAGCACGACACTAGGTCAACGCCGACTGACAGATGGAAAGCCATGATCGCCAACGCCATGTGGCAAGGCACCTAATGATGATGATTATGTGATCAACTACACTAAAAACCAACACACAACGAGAAAAAAAACAACAAAAGATGGCAACAGAACATTACAACTAGAGAAGTAGGACACAGAGATGGAAAAAGTCGGAGAGACGAAAAAAAAAAAAGACACCTCCGACGGGACTCGAACCCGCAATCCCCGGCTTGCACATTTTTATAGCCGATCCGGCATTTAGGAGGCCGATGCCTTATCCATTAGGCCACGGAGGCGCTGAAGACAAATGCAGCTTTTAAAATAT
The DNA here is from genome assembly GCA_030674185.1 of Monoplex corrugatus. Classification (NCBI taxonomy): domain Eukaryota; kingdom Metazoa; phylum Mollusca; class Gastropoda; order Littorinimorpha; family Ranellidae; genus Monoplex; species Monoplex corrugatus. The sequence goes on from JAPXFY010000021.1 coordinate 58,340,340, forward strand.
TTATCCATAAATTTTGGCTGGCATTGTTTATTTCTTTTCTAACACCTTTAATAATTCGGTGCACCCTTTAATAATTCGGTGACAATACACGTTGTATTTTCTTCGTTTTATCGATCAAGTTTTATCAGTCGTTCTTTAGTCAACGTTGAAGTAAAACTGATGAGATATGCCTATGTCATGTAGTTTGCCGTGTACGTCTTTTTAACAGTCACTGATCATCATCTGGTGGTGTCAGCTCTGAATGTTTCAAAGCCGATAAAGGTTCCGGGTAGGGGAAAACAGGAGCCACAAAACACGAAGCTGGCACCATCAGAAAAATTGGAGCATTAAAAATATGGGCAACGATCGAGACAGGTTTTATGTTACTGTCTGGGACTGGACTCGTGACATCATACCCTGAATACATGGCACTTGTGGCAGTGTTATAAAAGCCAGTCAGCCCATTTAGTAACAACACTTGTGGATGTGAAATAAGAAAAGTTGAGGGAAGAGGAAAATGCCTCATTCTTTCAGTCATTGTTGTTTATTATGCTCTAATTCAGAGGTCAGTTAACACAGCAAACCAGATGTTAGGATCATTACATTAACATTTAGCCTACGCATGTGTGTGTGTGTGTTTGTGTGTGTGTGTGTGTGGTTGGTTACGATTGTTCACCATTATAGAGTTTAAATTTATTCAAGGGGAATTCATTACGTTTGGACAATACCATATGTGCTGCACTCATTCTCCCATTTCTGTTACCTGGCTGACTCCTTGAACCCGTGCAAAACTTATGCACTGGCAAAGTCATAAAATAGAGGGGAAGGGAGTTAGAAACGGGCCACAACGATTAAAACACTAAGCTGACACCACCCGAATAATCGGAGCATTAACATAAGCAGTGAACAGACCAGTTTCCATCTCTGCCAATTAGGATTGAACTCAAGACACCAGGTCTTGAATCCACAGTTCTACCTGCAAGAGCCAGCTAATCCATTCATCATTATGCCAAGACGAGACTGACAGGCCAGCTTTCAAGATGAATGCTGCTGCTCTGTCCATCTTCTCCCTGCTGCCACATAGTTTCGAGCCCAGTGGGTCTGCTGTTGGACACACATAGTCTGAATCTGAGTAGTAGTTGGCCCCACTTTATCTTGAAATTAAGTACCCACATGGGAAGAAAATAAAACCAGAGGTCAAGGGTTACTGGGGTCATAAGCTGGACATGGGGCCCCACTTTATCTTGAAATGAAGGACCCACATGGGAAGACAAAAAAAGCCAGAGGTCAAGGGTTACTGGAGTCGTAAGCTGGCTATGGATTTGTCCCCCACTTCCCCACTCCCTCTTTCTGCCCTTCCACTGAACTGAGAGGTAATCTTATCAGGTACTGGTCTTTTGGATGAGATGATAAACCATGATCTTGAATCATGCATTTAACGCAACACTTTAAAAAATCACAAAGAAGAATGGAGAGAGGATGGAAAGGGTAATGCACACTGTTTTTACAGTAGTGATGCATAGTCTCATGAGAGCAGCTCAAAGTTCATGCTGTAAATATCACCAGCGTGAAAATTTGCTGCAAAAGAAAAAAAGATTGAAAGTAGGACATGGCCCAGTGTGATGCTCAACACCATCACAGGTACAGGGGGATTATTTTGTTGATGGTACCAGCTTCATCTTTCTATGCATATGGGCAGTGAGTCAGTTGTAGCCAGTATATGGTCTCATTATCGCTACAAGTGCTCTGTTTCAGTTTCTCAAAGTAATGTTTCCTGGAATAAATTACATATGCACTGAGACCACTGATGTAATGTGATAGTTAAAAGAAACTGTAGCCTGCTCCAAGGGTCAAACTCACAGCCCCTGTATTATGAGCATAGTGCTCTAACCAACTGAAATAATAGGGCAACAAGTGCTGAGACTCAAGGCATGCCATACATGTAGTATTCATTTCTTCCTGTGCTGTGTCTGGTCAACAACCTTTCTGATAAGTCGTTCTTTTCCTCAAAACTGAACTATTTTTTCCTGCTGTTTGTTTTTCTTCTCCAAGTTTGGGGATCTTATTAGCTTTTTTTTCCCTCCATTTTCTGAAAATTTACAGTGGGCTGATATTCACTGCAGGACCACTCACTTGTCTTAACCCCTTTTGACTCCCGCACCCTGTCCACCAGCTTCCTGCATTGTCAAACATGCTAGCAAAACAAAAACTTAACCCTTTGACTCCCTCACCTATCCACCAGCTTCCTGCAAGAAGCTGGTGGATAGGGTGAGGGAGTCAAAGGGTTAAGTTTTTGCAGTTGGTGGATAGGGTGCAGGAGTCAAAGGAGACATTTTGAAGGGTTTCATTACAGAATGTTTTGTCTTCTACACTTGCCTCTGCTCTTGCAACTGCATCACTCTGACCAATAAGTAGCCACATTCCTCTGACCACCAAGCGCCATTGCAGCTGGCAAGAGAGCAAAAAATGGCTACATTCATCACTGAATGTGTATGACCATGCAGACTGCAAACATAAGGAGACAGCAACACATGGCTTATGTTTGAATGGGTATGATAAATTTCTTGATCACAATGACCCCACTTGTTGGAGTACATTTGCGATGATTTTTTTTTCTCTTAATCTGATTTGAGATTTCATGGATAAAATGCAGTATTGAATGATGCATTATGTACTACTTGAAATATGCATCTGATAGGTGAGATAACCAAGTGATAACGATGTTGGACTTAAAATCCAAAGACCCTATTGAACCCTGTTAGGTAGATGGTGGAGATTTTTCTTATCTCTCAGTTCAACATGTGTTGCAGATATGCTAGTCCTTGAAATCCTCTTTTTGTATGTATACACACACATCATCAAATGTTTAAGATTCTCTCTAATCCATGGTTTATGTACACAAGAAAATACCTATCATGCACACCCAACGAAGATGGAGCATCTAGACTGCGCAGCAAGATAATGCTCGCACAGAGTGGACAAAACAACACACATACATGCATCCAACAAAATACAGCTTGGAACACAGAGAGATTTTTTATATATCTCCCCGAAGAATGCTGCATCACACACACACACACACACAAACACACTCACAGAGACACACACATACACATATACACGCATTCTGTCTCTCTCTCACACACACACACGTACACACACATATACATTTACTCACTCTCTCTCTCTCCTTCAAAACAGAAAGCATAATACATGGAATAAATTTTTTTTTATTTCACTCCAAACATTTCTGTGAGTTTTTTTTTTTTTCATACAAGGATTTACCAGAGTCGGATACATATCCACTCAGACTGTGGTCAACTAGACCAGCACATTCCACAAAGAAAATTCACTCCACAAACAGGACACTACTGTACTGTAAGATAGGGATCAATAAATCACACATTCATAAAAGATAAAAATAAAAAAACATGACAGACAGATGAAAGAACAAATGGTGTAATGATACTATCACGACATTGCTCTTATTTGTTTCCACTCTGAATAGGAAAAGCAAAATGTCTCAGTAACTCACAGTCAGAGAGTTATGCGTTCACCCCAAACTGATAGATCTGATCTTATTTCAGTTTTTGTCATAGTTAGTTCGTAGTTAGAAACAAAGAAGCATATCCTTATGACTCTGAGAGCACTCAAGTTTCTTGCTTGTTCATTCTACAATTCAGATGAAAATGGTGTAGTATGATATGTGATACCATGGCAAACTGGGAGGGACAAAAGATTGAACTGGCTTTAAATTTAACTCTTATTCGTAAGTTACATAATCACTAAATCAATAGGAAGAAAATGATACTTGATGGTAACCCTGAGGCACAGTCAAGAAGGTTGTCATTAATTAAATAAATTATCAACAGCATAAACACATTTCAGTCATGCTAAATTCTGGTATACTCTCTTCAGAAATCAATAGGAAATAATGTCATGTTCAAGCAAGCATGCAGACACACTCCAAACTAAACTAAACAGCCCTCAAAATCACATACATATAAAAAACAACAACAAAAAACCACACTATTTCCCTTGGGTAACAGTACACATTATCATGCCCACATTAACAGAGCAAAATGGGCAATAGTACACATTATCATGCCCACATTAACATAGCAAAATTATTACCTTTGGTTAAATGATCAAAAACTGCAACCCTCATTCACTGTACTCATTCTGCATTTAAGCTGCTACTTCATCTTGAGCATTAGCCATGAAACAAATAAAAGGTGAAACACACCCAGGTAAAATGATAACAAAAACCTTCTAGGCCTACAATACCTGTTTCAAATTATGTCCCCTGACTGATTGATGTGAATGTTGTCTTTATGAATAGGTGGCAAGGGAAGTGTCTCTTAAATGATGAAAAGAAAATACTGAAGTTTTTCATCTAACTTAAAAAAAGAAAAAGACGGCATGATACAGACAAGCTTTCATTTCCTGCATTCTGCACACAGCTTCAATTTACCCTGAGACAGAATTTTCCTTGTGTGCAAAAAATGTCATATGCCCTGGATCAGAAATTTTTGGATATAATTATTAGCACAAAGATACAATACATACAAACAAAATAATAACCACCATTGTTTGCACTTTCAAAGATTCCTTGCAATCTAACAGATGCAAAGAACCCAGTTAACACCTTCCTACTTAACCACTGTGAGTCGAGAATCAAACTGAGCAAATCATCTTAAGTTTCCACACCAACAAGTTTTAAATCTACTTTGCTGCCTCTCTCTATGACAATCACAACGTAAGTTGCTGTTGCTAATTTTTTTTTATTTTATTCAAATGACTACCTGTCTTTACAATGAACAATTCCGCTCATTTAAACGACTACCTTTCTTTACAATGAACAATTCCAAAATAAACATAACAATCTCAGATAGTTATCAAACAAATGTCACACCAGTTTAGCCTCTTGCTTTTTATTCATTTGTTTGTGCATTTGTTGCTACTGTTGTCACCATCTTTAAATCAATAAGGGCACTGCATTTTATGAACCATCAACTTTTTTGTCTCTGTGCAATAATATTGCAAAACTGCAGCCTTGCATTCAGTAGCCCTTACATCATTTGTGTACCTTGCAGATAAAAACTGAATTTGAAAGACCTACCTGAATTTGAAAGATATATCTTGACCCTACTGTTATCCTGAAGAGTAGTAAAAGCACAGAGATAGCTAACAATTATGTGCATAGATTTGTCAATGTCTAAAATCCGTTTGTGTGTATACGCATACAAAATAACAAATATGTGTGTTAAAGATCCTGTAAGCAGCACACGCCCATCAAAGATGCAGACATAGTAATAAGATAGTGGAGTGTGGTCAGCTCACCTTACAGCTTGTGTTATGCATGTTCCACTTAAATGTCCAGGTATATATATGTAATGTGCAATCTGTCTAAATGAGATTGGAGAAGAGCACTTGACAAGAAAGCTTTTTAATCTTAACAACAATTGGTATGGTAATGGTATGAACCACAGATATCTTCTCAAGCTTTGAGTAGTCTTTTAAGTCATACACCTCTCAAGCTGTTTTTGTTTTCATTCAACATTAGCTGGACTTTTATTCATAATTTATTTATGATCTACACTGGCTTCTAACAAAGCAATGTGTGATATTCAATGACTATTTGTTTAGGGTGTTGCAATTGACAGTGTAACATTTTTCAGAGGTATGGTATGGACTTCATCAAAATCAAAGGACAAAACACAATTTAAAATACAGTGTTCTCTTTTGTAAACATTTATATTAAACATGATTGCAACTGCAAGTCAGTAAATTATCTCAAAGAATATCAAAGCAAGTGAATGGCTAACAATGTGAACAGAAACACTCTGTGGTGGTTACACTTATGTATCATAATATGCTGCTTACGAGTTCTGCCTAGTTTCAGGATGTAAAAATAACAAGATGCACAGTTATTCACATCATGACAGTTAAAATAGTCAAACTGGACGATGAAATCAAAATCTATCAGGGCAACCTCTAAGGCACATTTTAATGAAAGAAATGTCATAATGTCAATGCTTGAATAATTTCAACTTGTGCTTATCCACATCCAGAAATTAAACAGAAAACCAAACTCAAGTAAACCTGTAATAAGCACAGAATATTCATAATACCTTCTGAACATGAGCATGTGACAGTAGTCCAACAATATCTGTTGGTGTCTTGTCGGTGGAAGAATGTGCATGCAAGGTCATTTACATATAAGATGTACGTGTGTGTACAAGATGAAATATTTTAAATAATTTCAGATTATTTCCAGAACTTAGTGTTTAACATTTCAGTGCTGTGTATTTTTGTGCACACGTGTCTGTAATTTCACCATTAGACTGATACAGACCAAACTCATTTTCATATTCAGCTTTTCTCAAGTGGAGACTACTTTACAAGGTTACTTCATACTTTACATGATTTCAGAGTCTATGTGTGTTTTTATAAAAAAAAGAACTATTACGTTAAAATGTGAGGCAAGCTAAGGTCAGTGGTGCAAAAGAGCTCAGGTGTGAGGTTTGTCTCCAAAACAAATTTTTCCTTTCATTCTCTCATCTGCTGTTCATGCAAGATGCTAGTAGATGGACGGGGTGAAAATGACCAAGAATAAGTTTGTTTCCTTTGTGGCAAGGACTTTCGCAGAGAGAGGGGTGTGTGTGAGAAATCATTCAAAACACTCGTATAAAATCTGGTTACTGAATATACACACGCAATGTGGAACAAAAACGATTACTTTGCGGGAAGATGTTACAAAGATGTCCAAATGCAGCTCACTGACTGAGTCAGATGCTTGTCAGATATGGTTCCAAAAACCAGATGAACACATTGCTGAAGGAACATTTTTTCCCACATAGGACTTCTGTACCGATTTGTTTTCCAATGTTCAATTCATCAGAGAAAAGGATAGTGTTAATATAGTTTGACCATTTCAAATTTTGCTTTGGTTGTTGTTGTTGATGTGTTTTGGTTGTTTTTGTCTGTCTGCCTTTGTTTTTGAGGCAATTCATTATTGCAATTTAGATCACGGTACTGACAATGAAAAAAACTGCGGACACATATATATATTTTAAAAACCTATGGTAATAGCACCACAGTAACTGATGATCTGAAACGAATTGCATGCTGAAGAGAAACTAATTACTGTAGTGTGTTGTATGTATGCAGTCTTCCATTAATCTAAAAGTACAAAAAAACCCAAACACAACAAAAGCAAAGAAAGCCCTTTTAATCTGTGTATTTATCAAAATCTAAAGCATACATAAGCATGCTGTTGGGAATTGGTGTACATGAACAATAGCATTAACAGGCATTATGCACAATCACAATTTTCCACAGTTATGTCGTTCCACTTTCACCTGCTGTAACATTCACTTAACAAAGTGACTTATTCGTACACACACACACACACACACACACACACGCACGCACACACACACACGTATGCACACTCAAATGTACACATGCACATGAACACACACTTCACACATGCAAAGATAGTGCCACACATAAGAAAGTGTTCAATAAATGGCGCAACCATGGAATCAAAAACAAACTCCTCATATTCATTCTATAAATAACAAGACAAAAACAAGTCACAAGCTCTTGGCCTATAACTGATCAACTGATCAAATTATACACCCAGCAGTGCTCAGCTTCAAGTACATACATGTTACATACAAGTTTTGTCATTTATACACATATTCACATACCAACTTGCAACCAATTGTTTAAAAACCACACTATTATCACACCACACAAGATAAAATGATGGATTTGTCATATAGTTCATACGTACATTATATTGCTGTGGCAAGCAATACTAGCAAGCTGCAGAGAGATCCACACTTGAAGCTGGGAGGGACAGGAAAGTAGACTCGTCTGCTGATGAAAATGTTACCTCACCCACTGCACCCCCCCCACCCCTTTCATATAACACACTACCCATATTTTCCCCTCTTTTACAGATTACTGGACAAATTTTAAAATACTTACCCAGCCCACCTATGAGCATCTGTTTGAATCAGGTTCAAGTATCAGATATTAACTTACTAATTACTAATTGAGGTAATCTCTATCACTATAGGCTTTCAAGAGGCACACATTTAATCCACAAAATTTTACCCGCTGAATCAGATGCTTGTGTGTGATATAGACAGATTTTTCTTGCACACTGCATGACATCCTAATGTTCCATCTACATGTGTGTTCTATGAATGAATTCTTACAAGTTTTTATTATCAATTTTTACCTCAAACGTTGTGAATTAAGAATCCTAATGCTTCACTAAGATTTGTGTTCTATGAATGAGTTCTTACAAGTTTTGGTCAATTTTAAACTCACACATTGTATGCACAGTATCCAAAGGTTTCATCTAAAATTTGTGTCCTATGAATGAATTGTTGCAAGTTTCGGTTAATTTTTAAACATTAAGAGCGCCTACTCTATTATTAAAGTCTGCTCCCTAACATGAATTATATGTTGTCTTCTACTCTTAGACTCAAAACTGCTAGGCATTGATAACTGGAAAAGATAAACCATTTTCAAATTCAGAGTAACATTAGACAATGTGAAGCCATAAACAAATCTGCTTGAACAATCAAAATGAATAAATGTAAGTTCAGTTAAAAAGACTGACAGTATGAAAACCAACAGATATTTAACCCATTCCTGCCAAGTGTCTGAAGAATAATTCAAAGCTATGTTCACCCTATCTCATCAATTATTTGAAGTATAACACTAATATTTTGCCCATTGACTTGAGATGGTAGGTTGCGTCTAAGCAGTATCATTATTTATTATCATATTTCACTCCAAGCATAATAAACATTATGTCATATCACAGAAAATATCTGGATTGTATGCATATAAAATGCACTTTTGGCCCGGAAAATTTCTGGGCCGAGGCAGTGTAAGTATTGAAAAGGAAGCTTTTGCTTACAAAAATATGGAAATCAAATCAACATATGTGGTGCTGCATCTGAATTTATTTGTTCATATTTAAACAAACATACAAATCTTATCACTAAATTCCTCTTAAAAACAGGCAGACAAGCAGGAAAATTGCATCCGTGTACATTCACCCTTCTCTTGTATTCACTTCTGTTGTACTCAAGCTTAATGCAAGTCCTATATCACACTTCTAAATCTAAAAGTCCTGCAGTGTATATTCACGTAAATCCCCAACTACTTTTCTTAAACCACTGACAAACCTCAAGGCAAATTAACAGATATGGGAAATGCTATGCCATTTTAATCATTTTATAAAGGAACTCCTTATTCCTATCAGACTGATCAATGAAGCTTCTCCTGATTATTGAACACTGCACACATGTATAAATGATTAAAAACGCAGCTGACTTTGACTTTCAATTCACAGATGTCCAGGACACTTGAACGGTCTTCCATCGCTCTCCTCTCAAATGAACTAACCACAACTCAAAATACAACTTTGCAAAATTCAAGGTTTCTTTCTGTTTTTTCTTGTCCCATTTTCTACGGTACCTCAGTGGCACTGTCCTCACACTGCTCATTTTGGTTCTACAACAAATCATTAAACCCAATTCATCCAGTCTCTTTAGCTCTAATATACACTGAATATACCCATGACAAGTAATCAATTACTATTATACATGGGTTTTGCTGCAAAATCTTTTATGGATTGTTCCAGGTTAGTCAGTCTCTCAAGAAAGTACTGATTACCCCATAACATCAATTCTATAATATTCAAAAGAAAGTATTGATTACCCCATTAAATCAATTCTGTCTATACTATTCAAACACAATGTGTATTGAAAGTCAAACACCGTATGCATTTAAATGTGCTACAGATGGTAAGACCAAACCCATGAAATTTATTGAAAGAATTTAAAGTGTGCATCACATCAGACTTCCTTGTGGCTGACCATCCCAACAACACTGACCCAAATGACAAAAAGCGTGTATCACAGTATCACACTAGTCTTCTTTGCAGCTTGCAGGGTGTCATTTAGGCTTGTGAGCCGAGTGGGGCATTTTTACCAGACCTCCACCCTACCAATCTCTAATCACCCCTTCCTTAGTCCCAAATATCAATCCCCTCCACCCCCACCCCACCCTTACCCAATCCCTTCCCTCAGCCGACATCTTCTATTATGAGTTTTTCCACTTTGCTTCACAAGCCCTATGTAACCCCATCACAGTCTTTAATTGAAGTTGAACTTGAAGTTGAAGCCTCCAGAGCCAAAGGGATTGAACCCTTGCTGGAAGAAGAAAGGATGACCACCAAACCCGTTTCCTTGCTGCTGTTCAGGGTCCAGTGGATCTTCTCCCTGGTCAAAACGTTTCCGCATTTCTGAAAACACACCAGAAGCAAGCACAGTCACTAACTGTTTCATGAGACACCCTGTCCATCAGCACCCTGAATTGTCAACCATGCAAGCAAAGCAAAAACTTAACCCTTGGACTCCTGCACTCTATCCACCAGCTTTCTGCAGGAAGCTGGTGGATAGGGTAAGGAAGTCCAAGAGTTAAGTTTTTGCAGTTGGTGAATAAGGTACAAAAGTCAAAACGTTAAATAAGCACACACATGCATCCACACACAAAACAGATCTTTTCATAAATTTCACTCTTACATTAATCAAGCATGATACAGAAATGCAAATAACATTTCTTTCTTCCCTGTTTTGATAACTTTCATTTTCACATGCAAGAAAAACATAAAAGGCATAAAGAAACAGTTTTTTACTACTGCTCTGATCCTTATCTGCCTTGCTCACTTTTATCTCTGTCCTGTTTTCTATGTTAGCAAAATTTTTTCAGCTTTCTTTGGGTGATGGACTTTCACCAAAATTTGGGACAAGGGTGTAAACACTGAGGAGTCATGAATGCAGTAGTTGAGAAGTCATACTACCAAAGCCAAGGTCATGACCATCGCTCCATCTGTCTGACTAGACAATGGATGCACACAGCTGAAGACTCGGTTGGATGTGGAACAGTGCTGACTGTGGCTGAACAGACCAGTTCCAGAGTAGCATTCCTTGGCACGGTTGCCAAGTCACACTGACCTAACAAATGCCTAAAATCAGCACCTTTTGAGAAAGGTGCGTGAACAGTTCTCAGAAACTTCTAACAATATTCATATTCTGCTTTCATTGTTGTGACAGCCTACCATTGTCCTTGTTTTGCATAAAGCTTTATTTCATCTGATGCTTCTTCATGGTCACAGTGACCTTAAGAAGCACAAGAAAAAAATTTTCTGTAATAATTTTCAATCCAAAGAAAGGAGAATGCTGAATGATTTGACTACCTTGGCTGAAAATAGTTTTCAATTTATATGTGGAATTTTTCATTTATTTCTTTTTCCCCCCCTACATAATGCAGAGACAAGCAACTCACCAGGATCTGTGAGCACCTCCTTAGCTGCAGCGATGTCCATAAACATTTTCTCTGCCTTTTCTTTGTCGTCCCCTTCGTATTTGTCAGGGTGCCATTTCACTGCAAGCTTGCGATACGCCTTTAGGATCTCTTTCTTCCTGGCAGTTCTGCAAAACAAAAGCAAAAGATAAAAGGTTGTCCCATAACCCCAACCCCAAGCTCACAGGGGAGTGATGAGCTAGAGACTTAGCCTTTTCATGAGGCTGGTGTTAAGAGGACAGTGCTCATCTCCTCCCTCTTGCTGATTCATATTCTCCAACCCTGATCAGGACCAGGAACCGATTCACAGAAGGGTGGACTAAGGTATGCATACACACAATTTTCCCAAGCCAGACAGAAACCCGTGGTCAGATTGGAAAGCAGGTTTTAGTTTCAATTTCAATTTCTCAAGATGATGTCTCCACACTCAGAATGAATTCCATATGCACTAATGTCACAGGCGCCATGTGATGGAGAAGATCCAGAATGATCACGGCACAAGCCTTAAGCCTGCAAATAAACCCACGAGCTGGCCAGGTCCTGAGGTCCTACCTAGATAGTTCCATAACCCTGGGGTCGTAGGGGAGTGAGGTGGCAGAGATCTCAACTTTTCCCGGGGCCAGCACCACAAGGGGAGCACCCATCCCCTGTCCCTCGCTTAAAATTCACATTCATGGAAGGCAGGAGATTTACCTACAATGTACCAGGCAGAACATCGCAGACATGGCTTAGAAACTCAACGCAGGTGCAAGTCCGCTATACACTAGTGCACCTTGCCATGAAACTTTCAATGTGAATATCTACAATGCTGGTCTGGCTATCTGTGAATCAGATTATGGATGGACGATTCTCTAGCAACAGTGTTGCGCTATAGCTGGAAACAATATATTACATTTAGTGATAAGAAAAGATTCCAACAGCTTATACAAATTTGGTCGAAAGGTGGGACGGGCACACATACACACACACAAACACATGCACGCACACACACATGCGCGCACACACACACACACACACACTCACTTCTTCAATAAACAGTATCCTATATTCTGTGCCCCTGTGCAAGGCTCAGAAGTGGGAAATAACATGAACAAATAGTTAAAAGAATAAATGACTACATAATAATACAAAATATGTGTACATACCTTTTGACACCTAATATCTTGTAGTAATCTTTTTTGTTTGCCTGCTTCTGTAACTTCTGTGCTTTGTTAAGACCCTCTTTTACACGTCTGGAATCTGACTCTATTTCGTTGGCTTTCTGATAATCACTGACAGCTGAAAACAAAACAAGAGAACAAAGTCAACATTTTCTGTTTTGCAAACATTATGTTTAATTTAAAGAATGAAAAGTAAACACTGCCTCTAACCCCTCAGGTTGCTGGAGAATGAGATGACACAGACCTAACAATTCTCGAAGCCACCAATATTGTTCCATACCTACAATAAAAAACAACATTCTAGGTGAAGTTTGTGAAGTTTTGTCATGATGTCATGAAAGGGAGAGGATAATGCATGGATGCTGTGTGCATGTAATGTTTTTGTATTACATTCTCATATATAAATGTAAATATATGTATGTGTATATATATATGTGTGTGACCTCCCACCACGAATTCAGTCTTAACTCGCAGTCTGTCAAACAGCACTAGGAGCTGAAAAAGTGACTGAGGGTCTATCTGGGGTGTTTTTGATTTTTTCTCAAAATTGATTTCTGTGGACTATAATCTATTCCCCACAGAAATTTTTTTCTTGAAAAAATATCATTAAATCAATGAAAATGATATTTCAATGCACTGATCGTAACAGAAAGAACGCAATTTCTTACCAAAAGTACCTCTTTTTGTCTTATTGCAAACTGTAACCTGTACAGATCCTCACATATAATATACCAACAGAAAGCTCTTTGGCGCACCTTTCTGATAGTGACAGCTAAAATTAGAAACAAATCGGGTCAAAACCACCAAATAAACAAATTTTTAAAAATGTGTAGGAAAGTACATAAAAATTTTAGAGGCCATTTTCTCATAATCGCTGTCATATAACTTAATGACTTTAAACATACATAATGGCAACATTTTTTTGAATACAAGCTTTATTCAAGTACCAAAATAATCAGCAGAATGTACACTTTCCAGTGATATGTATATCTCAAAATACCTAAATGCTAGTTAAGACTGATTTCGTGCTGGGAAGTCATATATGTGTGTGTGTGTGTGTGTATATATATGTGTGTGTGTGTGTGTGTGTGTGTGTGTGTGTGTGTGTGTGTGTGTGTGTGTGTGTGTGTGTGTGTGTGTGTGTGTGTGTGTGTGTGTGTGTACAGCACAACACACACACATATACATATACATACATACATATGTATGTATTATTTTTAAGCCTTGTCTTCTGCACTGATCCTGTGTCATTACCCCCATCCTATTCACTTTGGTTTACCAACCCAACTCCAAACTCCCCAAAACTGAGATGTCATTATGACAGCAGGATATACAGGGTCACAGAATCTGGAGCAATTATTCATAATGTTATTCTAACGTGAACGTGGACGATATGATGCAACGAAGCTCCACTTTGGATCGATACTATGACAGGGCTGTTACCCTATGCTTACTTTCCACATCCTGGAAATCTCACAAATTACAGACACTGGGATGTTGGTCAGGAAATCTGAACAATACCCTCAATGATGCATCATAAAGGAGCCTTGACTGTGTAGTCCTGGTCTTCCCAGAAAACCTATAGTACCAAAAGAATCCCAAAATAATTTTTCTGATTGATGAGAGTTCAAACCTGTGAGCTCTCAGTCAATAGTCTGTTGCGCTTACCACTTCACACCTAATACATTCAGCTTCAAATCCTCATAGTATGCGAAGAATAAAAAGGCAAAGGTACTTGCCAGTCCAAAACCACATGGTCCATCATCAGTCCACCCAGCTATACGGACACCTGACCCTTTTTTGGATGAAAGTTTAAGCAACAAGTGGACTTGCCTACCAAAAGTGCTTGACTGAAGAGTAGTAATAAATATATCACCTGAAGAGTAGTAATAAATCTATCACCTCTAACAGTAATAAATCACATGAAGAGTAGTAATAAATCTATCACCTCTAAGAGTAGTAATAAATCTATCACCTCTGAGAGTAGTAATAAATCTACTGAAGGAGAGTAGAAATAAATCTATCACTTTATTCTCTGGTGACCTTATGATAATAGACCTACCAACACCGTGGATTCAGACAAACAAAGGAGAGTAGAAATAAATCTATCACTTCATTCTCTGGTGACCTTATAATAGATCTACCAACACCATGGATTCAGACAAACAAAGGACAGTAGTAATAAATCTATCACTTCATTCTCTAGTGGCCTTACAGTGATGGACCTACCAACACCATGGATTCAGACAAACAAAGAAGGACAGTAGTAATAAATCTATCACTTCATTCTCTAGTGGCCTTACAGTGAAGGACCTACCAAACCATGGATTCAGACAAACAAAGGACAGTAGTAATAAATCTATCACTTCATTCTCTAGTGGCCTTACAGTGAAGGACCTACCAAAACCATGGATTCAGACAAACAAAGGAGAGTAGTAATAAATCTATCAACAACAAAAGACTCACCTTTATCATAATCTTCGTTGGTTATATGTGCCTCTGCCCGGTCTATTAAAGCATCAACATTCTCTGGATCCATTTCTAGCACAGTGTTGCATGCCTGTAGTGCTTTTTTCACACTGTCCATCTGGAACGCATTAACAGAGAAAGAGGCCACCGGTCAGTGACTAATCATATACACAACAATCATTCATATATATATATATATGTGTGTGTGTGTATGTGTGTGTGTGTGTGTGTGTGTGTGTGTGTGTGTGTGTGTGTGTGTGTGTGTGTGTGTGTGTGTGTGTGTGTGTGTGTGTGTGTGTGTGTGTGTGCATGCATGCATGCGTGCGTGCGTGGTGTGCCTGCGTGCGTGTGTGTGCCTGCGTGTGTGTGTGTGCCTGCGTGTGTGTGTACGTGCGCGCCTGCGCACATGTGTGCGTGCACACATGTGTGTGTAAAAAAAAATCATACACAGATAAATCATTAAGCGTAAGCATGTCTGTGTTGTGTTATGATGCACAGATTTTTATCTGCAAACCAAACCATGACAAAGAGGGACAGAGGTGGGAGGGGGATAGAGTGGGGGGGGAGCAAAGACTCTCTAGCATTATCAGGACAAGGTCATCTGTTAAAAAAAACCCTTACTGTTATTGTTCTTTAAAACCCATTCGACTGCGTAGAGCCATATCACGGCTGTAACCATTTCAAAACATACAAAACTTCAATAGGGGAAAAAAAAAAAAGAAAAGAAAAGAAATTAGGTACATATCAATGCATTCGGGCACATAATCTAAGGACATGCCTCTAGCGTTAACCATGCTGTCCAATTTATCCACAGGGGATTTAAGAAACACATCTGAATACAAATTTAAGCATGCCTTAAGACACCAAAACATACATAAAACCGTGCCCAAATTACCAAAAATTGTTTCTGCATATTTCATCTCCCTAGAGCCAAAAATACACTTAATACATGTACCCAATTATTAATCCCAAGAAAAAGTACGTAAGACTTTATCGAACACATACAGGTGAATGGACCAGCAAGGCAGAAAATGATAGGAAGAAATGACAGAAAGCAAAGGAACAAGGCAGAAACAAAGAGAGTGACAGAAAAGAGGAAATTTCTAGCACAGATTTCCAGAAGGTGGGGATATTATTCATACTGAAAGAGCCCCCAGCATCCGCACAGGGGGAAAAAATTACCTAAATAAAATATATCAATAATCATTTGAACTGGACTAATGAAAAGAACAATTGAACAAGAACAAATAAACTACCCAAAGATCAAGTGATGGAACTAGAGCACAAGGGGAGAAACGAAAAACAAACAAACATGCACTCCAGTTGATGGACAATCTCCCTTAAAATAAGTTCTTTTTTTCCTTGTGGAAAAAAAAAGGCAGAGCATTTTGGAAGACTACCAAAGGACTTTATACTCCCCTGTCCCCCCTTTTTTTCAAGCAGTCTCTCTCAAAAGTTTCGGTTTCATCTGTTTTGTTACATAGCAAACAGTTAATTCTGCCCTGTAAAAGATCTTTTTCATTTGCTTGTTTTTCTGTTTGTTTGTCCTTACTACCGCAAAGCAGACACCAACATTTCCTTCTCTTTGTGCTGAAGACACATATCTGCATTTACTCTTTTCCTGTTCATCTTGTGTACTTACCTTAGAATAACAATGGCAGAAGAAAGACCTTGCCCGGAGGACAAAAGAGACTATTTCTGACTCTGTCTTCAGAATCTGGTCTGCTTTGTCTACACACTCTTGCCACTGCTCGCCTTTCTTGAAGTCATTGGCTGATGTAAACTGTTTAGCCAATTTCTTCACTTTTTTGTAGTGATCAAAGCACTCTTTATGGTCAGGATCCAGCTTCAGGCATTCACGGATCTGTCTGCAAACACAACATCCAAATTGGGGGATTTTAATCCATATCCCATTTCGATAAACATACTGATGTATCTAACAAAAAATGCAAAAGCTAGTGACCATGCTATCAGCAAAATAATCAACCTGTTGGTGAGAAAACAGTACAAAAGACGCCCACCATCAGATGTTGATGCTGCACTCACCCCAGCCTGTTAGCCAGTTCCAGTCCAGGTGGCTACCTTTCTCCTGGATGATGTAGGATCCATAATCATTATTGAGGCAATTCTGTAAACATTGTTTCCTTTTTATTTCTTTTTCCTGACAGAACACATTAATGTTTTTCATAACAGGGATAGGGAAGTAAAGCAGCAGAGAAAGATGATGAGCACTGCGTGCACAATGCTAGTCCCAAGAATTGAACTCTTTTTATTTCTTTTTCCTGATAGAACACATTAATGTTTTTCACAACAGGGACAGGAAAGTAAAGCAGCAATAGAAAGATGATGAGTACTGCCTGCACAATGCTAGTCCCAAGAGTTGAACTCTCTGATACATTGCTCTCCAATGACCACTCAGGTTACGGGAAAACCTATCACCATTACTCTGATCACATATGAGCAGTTCTGTTGCCCACAAGTATTCATGTGAGTGCAAGGGTTTTGAGATATATTACTTAGACTGCTGTATAGGTACCAACAGCCTGTTTGAGAAAAAAAAAATATTGAAGCAACAGGACAACAGAACCAGACTAGAATGAAAATACAAATTCAAGAAAAGAAACATTCAACAACAAAAATCATTTATCTCACTATATCCAAAGTTAAAGCAAAATGAAATCTGCTTGAAATAAGCATTTTTCTCCCTTATATGGAGGCTTTAGGTTGTTGTTTTTTCTCAACAAATTCCCAAATTTTGCACTGTCAATGCATGCGAACTAATCAATACAAAGGGGTAAAATCTGAAAAATCAAATATTCTATACACACAGATTAAGTCTAATTTTTTTCAAGAAACAAATCTTTATAATATTTGAGATACTGGGAGGCAAAATCCAACTATTTTGTGATTAACCCTTTGACTCCCGTACCCTATCCACCAACTGCAAAAACATAATCCTTTGACTCTCTTACCCTATCCACCAGCTTCTTGCAGGTAGTTGATAGATAGGGTCAGGGAGTCAAAGGGTTAAGTTTTTGCTTTGCTGACACAGTTGACAATGCAGCATGCTGATGAACAGAGTGCGCGAGTCAAAAGGTTAAACATACAGCAATTTGCCAGCATGAACACATTTTCTTCAATTTTAAAGATATCTTGATGAAATAATGTGATTTGAGTTCAGCTTGCCAAGACCTTTAAAATGAGATGCAGAAATGGCACATTTTGAAGAAAAAATTCAAAGCCTTCCTCCTCAACCCCTCTATTCCAAACAGCTTACTCCCACCCGTACTGACCAAAGATGCTACTTATCTGCCAACATAACCTTGACCACTATGTGTTGTTCCCAGTCGATGAAGTTGTGATCATGATTACTGTAAACATATATGGTGATATCAACCAAAGCTTTTCTAAAAAGAACTGGCGCCAGGGAGGATCTAATTTCTGACAATGTTGTATGCACTAGAAAGTCTTTAACTGATGTCAGATCTATAAATAGTCCAGTGTGCTGCTTGACAGTATGGCACTTCTGAACATTTCGTGATAATTATGATCAGTATTTCTGATGTCAAGTATTTTGCGGTAACATCTCATTCACATGGCTTGGAGTCGTCTTTACAAATCTGCTGTGAGGATCCATGTCTCCTATGCATACAAAGAAATGGAACATACCAGTGTACACAACAGGTTGATAAGTTTAAATTTCTGGGAACAGTCATCTCACCAGACAGCAGATGCACATCAGAAATAGCCAGCAGAATTGGCCAAGCCAAAACAGCATTCAAGAAGATGAAAAGCATTCTCACCAACAAATGCCTATCAATTAACATCAGTTCTTGAATGTTACATAGAACCGATAGCATTATACAGTTGTGAGGCATGAACAGTTAACACACAAAGCCAGAACAAGATTGAGGTGGTTTCTAAGAAGAATGTTGTGAGTTCCACGGACAGCAAAAGAGAACAAAATGAGACAGTCTTGATGGAGGCAGACACAAGAGCATTGATAAGGAAGATTAGGAAAAGACAAGCAACATTTATAGGCCATTTTATGAGGAAAGGGAAATTAGAGCACCTGTCACAACAGGAAAGCTGGAGGGTAAGAGAACACCAGGTAGACCCAGGGAGAAAATACTAGACGGACTTGCAGGTGGCTGAGGATATAGAGGGTGGAAGATGTGCTTGCGGCGACAAGGGATAGATGCATATGGAGGGCCATGATCGCCAACACTATGCGGCAGGGCACATGATGATGATGAGTGTACACAACAGCCTTATCTTGTTTTTCATGGACATGTTCCTCATCCTTCAATACAGGTTTCCTGGACAATGTTGTCATTGTCTTTGTTGCCTTGGAGAAATTTTCGGCTTGGATCACCCACTGTTAATGATAGATCCCAGATAAATGAATCGATGAACAGTTCCTAGCTACAGTCCATGAACAGGTACATTAACAGTGATGGTGATTGTTACAGGCCATCAATCTGTCTTCTTGACGCCGATTTCCATTCCCTATCTTATCAAGGTTTCATCTAGTCTTTAAGTCTTTTAACAAGCTTGGTGAGTTCTTGCTCATTGCCTGCTGAGCCATCAACGTACTGTAGACATGGACATCAAACGATCGACCCTGCAGTTGATTTTAATCTGCTTTTAAACAGCAAAGTCAGGAAGCAATCTTCATTTTAACATTACAGACATGTTAACACCATCACCACCACCATCATCACCACCACCACCATCAACTCACTGTAGTGAATCATCCTCCTCTCCCATATGGTAGTGCAGTAGACTAAGACGCAAATAACCCTTGGTGTTGTCTGCTGTCATCTTCACCGTCTGTCTGAGTTCTCCAGTTGCCTTACCCAGTTCACCCAGCTCCACAAATGACTCCGCTCGCATTTCACGCAGCTCTGTGTACGATGGACATTGCTGCAAGACGACAAAAGACACTTTTATTCACCTGCAGAAAAATGTGACACAAACACTGTCAAAAACGATAGATACAGATAATGAGAAGTCACCACTTTTATTTGAAGGCAACAGCCAAAGCCTGGTTGATGGAGAGCAACAGCTGCCTTACAGTCTAAATGTACAAATTAGAGTCTGGCCCATGAATAGTTGTGTACTGCGAAAGGTTAAACCTTTTCAGCCTTTGCATGTGAATCCAGAATTGCCAAATACTTTCTAGTGTTCAGGTTATTTTGACAATAATACAGAAGGTGAACCTATGCCTTTTCTTTTTGTAATGTCGTATTTTCTCACCAATTCAGAGAACACAAAGTCTGGGATGATTTTTCATGATGCTGTGATGATGCATGACAATGGAAATAATAATACTAATGTATGGAGTGGAGTTCCATGCTGGACTGAGATTATGACAGGGCTGTGCTATAAGTTTCTTTTTATAATATATCCTGACATCAACCAGGCCCAAGAAATATAAACACGTGCAGTGCTGGTTTGGGAAATATGAGCAACACCCTACATGATGCAACCAAGACACAGATAATGCTCAACTCAGTGATCCCATTCTTCCCGATGAGTCCACAGCAAGCTCCACTCTGAGTAGGAGCTGATCTCGTAAAGCCATGAGAGGTGATATTCCTTAGACAATGTTTGTGGAGTCAGTTCGGTGAAGCTATGTCAACTGGTATTCATTACATGTTTGTAATGTTAAAGATGATAATTTTAAAACAATTTTCATTTTAAGTGTGTAAAAACACTGAAAATCAGAATGACTTGGAAATGTTTAAAGCATTTATTGCAATTTCCTGCAGTGGTTTTAAAATGACTGGATGGTTCTGACCAATTTGAATGGACAATCTGGAATTTGAACACACCTCTATTACAGGCCCCAGAAGGGTGACAACATCTTGAAAGCGTCCTTGCTTGTACAAAGCCTTGGCATGCTCTATCTGCTGCTGCAAGGGCTGAATCAGTCGAGCTTTCTCTGCAGCCTCTGCATTGCTGGGGTCATTGTTCACCTGTTACAGAAAATGTATCACAATCATCGAGCCACATGACAAACCGTAGAGTGAATAAAGTATACATTACACAAACAAAAACCCCATAAACCAGCCCATAGTATCTATTCCAACCAGCCAGTTTATCAGACTGATCTTATCATGATACATTCAATAAGATCTCACACAAAACTATACAGTATTACTATTAGCTGCTATTCTCAAACACTGATAAAGAAACAATACAGCACCTTCACTGCAGTCCACCTACACAAGCATTTACTTCATTTCCATGTGTCTAAACACAAAGATGGAAAACACAACTGAAGAGCCAATCTAGTTCATTCACAGTCTGGAACATGTTCGATAAATAATTTATCCTAGGTAAACAGATACAGTAGATTCTGAGGTTAAGTCTATATCTGCATTATCAAAATATCTGCTTAATCAAAAGCAAGTGTTTTGCATTCATAAATCTACTTTATTATCATTTCACTCTTAAAGAAGCTGCATTAAAAGATTCTTATTCGTTTCAATAAAATGCTGCATTAGAGGATTCTGTTTCATTTCAATAATCATATTTTATTTCAATCATGTTTCATAACTTAAAACACAAGTCACACTCTCCATGATTAACCCTTTGACTACCACTTCCTGTCCACCTGCGTCCTTCACTGTCAACCATGCCAGCAAAGCAAAAACTTAACCCTGTGACTCCATCACCGTAACCTCCAGCTTCAGGAAGCTGGTGGATAGGGTGAGGGAGTCAAAAGGATATGTTTTTGCAATTGGTGGATATGTGCGGGGGTCAAAGGGTTAAGTGACAGACAGAGTGTGAGTGTGTGTGTGTGGAGAGAGAGAGAGAGAGAGTGTGTGTGTGTGTGTGTGTGTGTGTGTGTGTGTGTGTGTGTGTGTGTGTGTGTGTGTGTGTGTGTGGGGTGTGTGTGTGTGTGTGTGTGTGTGTGTGTGTGTGTGTGTGTGTGTGTGTGTGTGTGTGTGTGTATTTGTGCGAGCATGCGTGTATGCATGTGCGTGCATGTTTATTGAAAAGGCCACTGGCCTATCACAATAGGGGTCAAGGAAAGAAAACAAATCAATCATCAAGTATACATGTACAAGTATTCGTAATTAGCTATCACTATGAGATTTTCTTAAGTCCAATGTTTAAAAAATTAACATTGGAAATTTTTGTTGTTGTTACTATTTCGTTAGTATATCCTGTTAATAACATAAATCTAAACACCAAAGGATGTCAGTAGAATTTCAACAAAATCAATTTAGTTCTCAGAAGTTCTTATTTAGGGCAGACCAGCATGAAACGAATTTCAGTTTCAATGTTATCTTCATAAAATGGACAGTTATGATTTGTCATTATTGCTTGTATTGTACAAAGTGACAATTCAAAGGTGACATTTCTATTCTAAATCTAGTTAAACATTTCCTTCATTAAAGTTTAGTTAGCTAGTTAGTTAGTTAGTTAGTTAGTTAGTTAGTTAGTTAGTTAGTGTGTGTGTGTGTGTGTGTTGTGTGTGTGTGTGTGTGTGTGGTGTGTTGTGTGTGTGTGTGTTGTGTGTGTGTTGTGTGTGTTTGTGTGTGTTGTGTGTGTGTGTTGTGTGTGTGTGTGACAGCATACAGGGCACACATGTTGTGCAAATATGTGAACACATACATCTAGTTATAAGTTCCCAATTTATTACATAACAAAAAATCTAGAATATCAAAGGATTCTCACCACATGCTGAAAATCTGCTTGTGCTTCTTTCAGGTTACCTTGTTTCAGCAGCACGTTACCTCTCTGAATACGAGCCTGCCACAACAGAAACACTTTATCATTGATGCACAGAATTTACCATTTCTCTAAGGCCAATACTGTGCGTAAAAGCAAACTCATTTCTCTGTAAACAATTCCTTCGTAAGTCTTGCGTTCTTATACAATATAAACTGGAATTGTCTGGCATTCGTGGACTACACCAACCTCATGCATCTACATTCTTCTTCTTATGCATGGCATGCCCCTTTCAGCATGCAGCTGATCATGCGCCACCATTCACTTCTCTGTTTATATCATCATCATCATCATCAGGTGCCTTGCTACATGGTGTTGGCGATCATGGCCTTCCATCTGTTTCTATCTCTTGTTGCCTCAAGCACCTCTTCCACCCTCTTTGTCTTCAGCCACTCTGCAATTCCGTCCAATATTTTCTCCCTGGGCCTACCTGGTGCTCTCTTTCCCTCCAGTTTTCCCATTGTGACCAGATGCTCCAATTCCCCTTTCCTCATAAAATGGCCTATAAATGTTGCCTGTCTTTTCCTGATCTTCCTTATGAATGATCTTCTTGTGTCTGCCTCCATCAAGACTGTCTCGTTTGTTTTTTTTGCTGTCCATGGAACTCTCAACATTCTTCTTAGAAACCACATCTCGGCTGCCTCAATCTTGTTCTGGCTTTGCCTGTGGACTGTCCAAGCCTCACAACTGTTGTAACAGTATTGGTTCTATATAACATTCAAGAACTCTCTTCCTTATGTTAATTGATAGGCATTTGTAGGTAAGAACACCTGCCATCTTCTTGAATGCTGTATTGGTTTGGCTGATTCTGCTGGCTATTTCTGATGTGCATTTGCCGTCTGGTGAAATGATTGTTCCCAGGTATTTAAACCCATCAACCTGTCTCAAGGTTGTGCCTTTTCCAAGTCCATTTTCTTCTATTAGGCTGCTCAAACCAGGTGTTTCTTACAATGAACTCATTCATCTGTGCCCATTCTACAAGTTTCCCTCCCCTTTCATTTTGTGTACCAAGACCATGAGATCCAACTATATCCCCTACCCTATCCTGTCCCACTTTAGCATTATATCTGTATATATATGTATAAAACTACGAGTTGGCTTTTATGTATATGGCTGTTCTTTACTTTGCCATGCGGACAGTTATACATTGGTTTTGGGTGTATTCAATACAGATAGCTTTAAGTTTAACCTGTTACAGAGAATAGAAAAAGAAAGAAATGACATTGACATCTGCGGGGTATGAGAGAGAAGGAAAAATAAACAGGAAAAAAAACAACAACAACAAACACACAAAAACAAATCAAACAGAACATTGCATTTGACTTCTTGCAGTTCCAAAATGAATCTTTGTGAAGAACAGGATAATTCAGAAGGTACCGGATAACACCAAACGCCAAGATGGTCAAGCCATTCAGATAATTTTTCCCCCAATAAAGGACAAAAGTAAACATCAAACAATCAGGGCAAATGAAGCAACTATGAAATACAAAAAGTAAAATCCCATTTAAATTCATATTAATGTTATTATACATCTTATGAGGAAATACTACAAATGAACAAATTAACAAACTTAAATATGAAAGAATGCAGAAAATTCATGAATGAATGAACAAATAAATGAAAACCATGAAAATAAACACTAAATTTTAATTCACTGTGATAAAAAAAAAAAAGTTTGACCTTCCCACTGAAAATTATGTTAATCTTATTTTGGTCAAAATCCATTCATAAGATAACAGAGAAACTGCTGATGAAACACATTCACACCATCTCATGTCAGTGTGATTAAAGTATCCCCCGTCTCCTATCTTTTTTAAAAAGAAACCTGAAAACTCACAGCAGTGAAGTCGGGTCGGAGTTCCAACACTTTATTCAAATCAGGGAGTGCGGACCGTGACTTGCCCAGTGCAAGGTACACGGTGGCCCTTCTGAAGTACGTCAAGTAGTTCTTTGGGTCACCATCTGCGCAAATAGACACAGTTTTATGATTTATTTCTTGGTATGCAGTATGTCAAGATTTGTCTGTCAATGGCATTCTCAATCACACTGTCAATGGTACTCTCAATCACTGTCAACGGCATTCTCAACTGTCAATGGCATTCTTAATAAGATTTTTAATGGCAGTCTCAATCAGACTGTCAATGGCATTCTCAATCACTGTCAATGGCATTCTCAATTAGACTTTCAATGCCATTCTTGATGACATTGTCAATGGAATTCACAATCAGACTGTACATTGCATGTTCAATCAGACTGTCAATGGTATTTTCTATCAGACTTTCAATGGCATTCTTAATCAGTTAATGGCGGTCTCAATCAGACTGTCAAATCACATTCTCAATCACTGTCAATGGCACTCTCAATCACTGTCAATGGCACTGTCGATGGTATTCTCAATCAGATTGTCAATGGCACACTCAATCAGACTGTCAATGGCACTCTCAATCAGACTGTCAATGGCACTCTCAATCAGACTGTCAATGGCATTCTCAATCAGATTGTCAATGGCATTCTCAATCACTGTCAATGGCATTCTCAATCAGACTGTCAATGGCATTCTCAATCACTGTCAATGGCATTCTCAATCAGACTGTCAATGGCACTCTCAATCACTGTCAATGGCACTCTCAATTACTGTCAATGGTATTCTCAATCAGACTGTCAATGGCACACTCAATCAGACTGTCAATGGCATTCTCAATCAGATTGTCAATGGCATTCTCAATCACTGTCAATGGCATTCTCAATCAGACTGTCAATGGCACTCTCAATCACTGTCAATGGCACTCTCAATCAGACCGTCAATGGCACTCTCAATTACTGTCAATGGCACTCTCAATCAGACTGTCAATGGCACTCTCAATCAGACCGTCAATGGCATTCTCAATCAGACTGTCAATGGCATTCTCAATCACTGTCAATGGCATTCTCAATCAGACTGTCAATGGCACTCTCAATCAGACCGTCAATGGCATTCTCAATCAGACTGTCAATGGCATTCTCAATCACTGTCAATGGCATTCTCAATCAGACTGTTAATGCCAGTCTCACACTGTTCAAGGCATTCTCAATCAGACTGTAACTGTGTAAGGTGCCTGATAATGATAAGAATATATGTAATTCTTTCTCACTCTCAGTCTCAGATTATAAATGTAACCAGTGAAGTGTCTGATAATTTAGAAAAAACAACAGCAACAACAACAGCTATAAAAATTGATAAATGATCTACTGTGCACATACAATGATACATTTATTGAAACAGTATTTTATCATTTTCATATCAATTATCATGTTCAATTTTTTAAAATTTATCAGTTAAATATGAATGTACATACGCCAGACCTCTGTACATACTGTTACTGCTTTATTAATTTCCGTGCATCCTAAATGTATGACTGAAACTAAAGTCAAAAGTCACACTGTGGATTATAGTGTAGTGCTGACTGCCATTACAAAATGCACAAATAAAAAACAACAACATTCAATTCCAAATTACTTTTTTTTTGCCTGCTCACACTAACACTCACATAGGCATGCTGACAATAATAATAATATAATAATAATAAAGGCAATTTATATAGCGCTTTCCAGAGCACAAAGCGCTTCACATAAAATCAGTATATAACTAAATACAAATAGATACACCAACATAAAATTTAAACATACCGCTGCTAACACTATATAACATAAAACATAAAATTTACGTTCAACAAGACATATTAACATAGTAAATTCAAATATTACTAAAAATAGTGACAATCATACAAAAATATTTTCTCTCTCTTTCTCTTCACACACACACACACACACACACACACACACACACACACACACACACACACACACACACACACAGACCCAAACACACTCCCTCTCTCAACCACTCAGTTTCTCTACTATCAAATTCTATCACGCTTACACATACTCTTTCTCATACTCTCACTCTCTTGCCCCACCCCAACCATACTCTCGCTCTCTACCGTGCTCCCGATATTCCTTGCTCACTCTCTCTCTCTCCCGCACAGCCTCTCTCTCTCTCTCTCTTTTCCTCTCTCCCTCTCTCTTGCTCGCATAAACATGCTTCAACACACACACACACACACACACCACACACACACACACACCACACACACAAACACAACATATATGTAGGAACGATGATCAGGGCTGAGAGAGAAGAGAAAGAGAAGATCAATGAAAGTATTGAGTGAAAAGATAGGTCTTCAGACTAGACTTGAAAGAAGGAAGACATTGCTTATGGCGAATATGATAGGGAAGGGAGTTCCAGGTCATGGCAGCAGAGTGGGAGAAAGCTCTCTGACCATGCAGTTTCCGGTTGAAACGGGGAACACAGAAAGTTCTTGTGTCGGTAGAGGATCGGAGAGTTCTGGATGGTACATACACTTGAAGAAGTTCAGACAGATAAGAGGGAGCGGAGCAAGTAAGAATTTTGTAACAGAGACAGCAACATTTGTATTTGATTCTTTGTTCAACTGGAAGCCAATGCAACTTTTTCAGAAGAGGAGAACATGACTGGGATCTAGGGGCTTTACAAACAAGCCTAGCTGCTGAATTCTGAACACGTTGGAGAGGTTGAATGACAACTGAAGGGCAGCCGATTAGAATAGAATTACAGTAGTCCAAGCGTGAAAGAATATAAGAGGAAATAAGAGTTTTAGTGGCTTCCTCAGTAAGAAAGGGGCGGATAGAAGCAATACGTCTTAGTTCCATATAAGAAAGCTGGCATATCTTAGTGACATGTTTTTGCATAGAAAGATCATGATCTAAAAGAACTCCTAAATCCCGGACACAGTCAGAAAATTCAATGGAACTAGAACCTATAGGGAGAGAAGAAGAAAGTGTGTTGATATCATGATGTGAGAAACGTATAGCCTCCGTCTTGTCACAGTTAAGTTTCAGCTTATTTGATGACATCCAGAGATCAATGTCAGAGGTACAGTTTTGGAGAGAAGAAATTGCATCAGGATAGTCATCAACAGAAGCTGAATGAAGGAGCTGAGTGTCATCCGCAAACATTTCATGCGAAATGGAATGGCCGCGGATGACATCAGAAAGAGGGGTAGTATACAGAATGAATAAAACAGGACCGAGCACGGAGCCCTGAGGCACACCAAAATCGAGGGAGGTTTCATTTGAACGGTGACTATCCACTAGCACAAACTGTTTCCTGTCTGAAAGATAAGAGTGAAACCAATTAAGAGCTAAGTCTCTAATACCAAATGTATGTTCCAAACGGGAGAGAAGAATTTCATGGTCTATGGTGTCGAAAGCAGCTGAAAGATCTAACAAGAGGAGGACAGAAATTTTATTTTTATCTAACGAATTGAGAATATCATTAAGGATACGAAGGATGGCAGTCTCTGTGCTGTGCTCTGGACGATATGCTGACTGATGGGGAGATAGAAGGTTGTTGGCAGTCAAATGAGCTGAAAGCTGGTGGAGGACAATTTTCTCGAGAATTTTGGACAGAAAGGGGAGGTTGGAAATGGGGCGGTAATTTTTCAACACGTTGGGGTCAAGGGAAGACTTTTTCAGGAGAGGCTTAACAAGAGCAGTCTTAAAATCAGAGGGAACAGAAGCTGAAGATAGTGATTCATTTAGAATGCGAGTGATAGTGGGGAGAAGGGTGTCGAGGTGGTCATAGAGAAGAGGGGTGGGGATGGGGTCGAGAATACAAGAGACTTTGGGGGACTCAGTAATCAGCTTCCGTACAAATGATTCAGAAACAGGAGTAAACTGACAGAGTGGTGTACCTTTATAAATAACGGACTGGTCAGTTGTGTCAGAGGATGACAGAAACCCATCACGGATGGTCAGAATTTTCTGGGTAAAAAAGTCCGAAAACAATTTTGGTAACTGAGATAATTCATGTGTGGACGGCAGAGTAACATCGGAAACCTTTCCCAGCATGCCTGTGACAGTTCTAAAAAGATCTTTGCATGATACTGCTGAAACAACTTTAGAAGAATAGAATTTAGTTTTAGCATCATGGACGAGATCGACAATTTTCTGTTTTGCGGTTTCATAAATCTGCTTATGTACCGTCAGGCGAGACGATGCCCAGCGACGCTCAGCTTTACGGCGCTCACGCTTAAGTTGCAAAAGATCATGTGCCACGGAGCTGTACCACGGGGCAGAGCGACGTTGCTGCACCCTGTGCTGACGTAAGGGCGCGTGCTTATCCAAAACTGTTCGCAAACCGAGACTGAGATCAGAAAGAGAAACATCATGAGTAATGACACTTTTTAAATCTTGAGAAAATGCTGCCTGATCTATCTGGCGAATGGCACGAATATATTTGAATTGGGGTGTTGATTTTTGTTTTAGAACACTAAGATGACAGACAATACAAATATGGTCAGACATAAGATAATTACTACACTTTGCAGATTGTAAAAGATTATCATTGTCACGAAAAATTACAAGGTCTAAAATATGACCACTGCTAGGAAAAGTAGGTTCGTTAACAGCTTGAGACAGACTAAACATTTGCAAGAGTTCCCGAAACTGTCTTGTTCTGGAGTCATGCTGATCTTGATAATGGATATTAAAGTCACCAACAATCAAAAGATTACTCTCACACGTGATGGAATAGTCAAGAAAGTCTGGGAGCTCATCGAAAAACATAGTGTGGGTCAGTTTATTTCTTTGACTGGGGGAGGACGGTAGACACAAAGCAATCGAAGTTGCTGGCGTTGCACAGTCAACATTAATTCAGCAACCTCAAACGAGGTGTGGGTGAAGGAGAACGAGGTGTTGACAGAGGTGTGAGATGCAAGACAATCTTTCATGATGACGGCAATGCCGCCACCACCTTTAATCAAGCCAGTCAGCTGATGGGGAAAAGAAAACAGTTTATATCCCGGTGGTGTCAAGTCCGCCATCTTGCTCTCATCGCCGGACTCTTTAAGCCAGGTCTCGGTGAGGACCATAATGTCGACATCGTGATCTGTCAGAAAGTCTACGATCGCCGTACGCTTCCGGGCCACGCCCACAGACTTGGCGTTGAACAGGCACACACAGAGCTGGTTTAGTAAATCGGAGCTCTGTAAGGGAACCTTGATCAAGTTATGCAGGTTGGCTCGGGAGGGGCGGGCTGTGGAGCAGATAGACACATTGGGGAAGGGTGAAAGGATGGAAGAGCTGCATGGTTCAAAGCCTGATACAAAGAGGGACTGATGGGAAGGTTGTTAACTGGCAATCACTGGTATCTGCCGCAGTTTTCTACTGCCGCCACGGCAAGAACGGTAACGCAGCAGACGGTAGCCAATCCTTAAATCTTTGAGACGGCTGATAACAGCAGGGAGAGACGTGTGCTGGTTTGTTTACAAGCCAAAAGTTGATCCCGCGTGTAGGCAAGACGGGCGACTGCTTTTTCCGCATTCCAGGGGCCACCGACGTCACTCACAGGGCCAGCGCTGGTGTGCTCACAGTAGAAAATAGGTCGCACGGGAAAAGCGTTCGAGTGCGCGGGAAGGAAAAATGGCGGCACTCGTGGATTGTCAAGACTAAAAAGGAAAACTCTTACTGACAGAAGGAGGAAGAAAAAGAACGTCCTGACGGGCAGCGGAGCGCAGAAAATCCAGCACCAGTCCATCCCGAAGTACATCGACAAATCACAAAACAGTCCATGCACACTACACAACCGAAATTGACGAAAAATGTCAGAGCGTTGACCGGTCATGCCTGTTAGGCGACCAAGGGCAGTCACTCCATGATAACATGTACACACAGAACTAAATTTTATCCAATACAGACAGGGAGAAGATTAAAATTTTCCACTAGCCAGCCAGGCTAGTGGATTTTAAGATCTACTAGCCTCCAGATATTTTCATTATTCCGACATAGTAAGTATTTAGTAAAATTCTCTTTATGATGATCACCAAAAATATTTACCAGAACAAGCCATTGTTACAATAAAGATGGTCAAACTTTCTTCTGGATACTTTCATCAGGGTAGGGGGAGGTGAACAGTGGGAGATCTAGTGATAACACGAAGATGTAAAAGCCAGATGACTGACCTCAAAGTTTACATGGATTCTCTGTATAAGTTAGAGAGGGGGTTTTTGTTTGATTTTTTAGTTTAATATATATTCATAATCATTATCTTTTTGCGTAAGTAGCCAAAGTTTATTTTAGTCCAACTCGTCATTTGTTATGTTTTGCAAATTACTTATCGTTATCCTGCAATACTTTTCCCGTTTCATAATTTTAATCACTTACTTTTAAAGTGTGAGTGTGTGTAAGGGAGAGAAAGAGATAGAGTATGAAACCAACAAAAGAGAGAGAGAGAGCATGTAACACACGCATAACACAAATAGTGAGAATTTTTGGCATTGGTGAGACTTGGTAAGTATGTTCACTGAAAGCAAGTGTAGCCGAACAATTGGCAGTTTTATACACAAAGATGGTTAGTTTGCAGGCTTTTTTTTTTTCTTTTCCAAGAAAATCATTTTGTTTCCATTGGATCATCAGCCACACCTTTTCAGTTGGCTAGGTCTGTAGTGGTACTGCTGTTGGCTTTTGTGTGTGTTTCGTTTTGTTTTGTTTGTTTTTTATTATTTACATTTTTGTTTGTTTTTCAAATTTTTTTTAATTGGTTGTTGTTGTATAAATATTGTATCTTGTCAAAGGTGTGTGTGTGAGCTTGCGTGTGTATATGTGTGTGTGTGTGTGTGTGTGTGTGTGTATGCGCATTTTCTTGACTTCAGCAGTGTGAAGTGAAAACATTTTGAAAAGATTTAATCCACCCTAACTGAAATTTATGTCCTGAGAGACAAGTGAAGATAATACAAGAAACATCGTCAAGTAGCGTCTATGTCTTCTAAAGTAGTTTCTTTGACGTATCATCTTATCAAGTGATGCATCAAATTTGTTACAATGTCTCTCAAATTTCCTTGCCAATAGCACACACATTCTCTTCCCCTCCCCATCCCTTGATCTCGACATACGTTATTTTCTCTGGTTTCTGTACTTAATCAGAAGCTTCTATAGTTCTAACCATTCGACCAAAACTAACAGATTGGGTGAAAGGTCGCTGTTCTGTAAACACTCGATTGTATCGCACAGACTCCCTTCACTGTCAGGCCTACGGGAAGCAAGAGATGTCTTTCCCTAGATAGCCTTGTTTTTGTGCGAACGTTGACAGACTCGATCATTGCAGACAAAATCAATCGGCAGATCGTAAAGTCTGAAAAATTGAAATAAATTATAACTACGGGGGTCAGAACTGTCACTCGCCCAACGACTAGTAGTTTTTGATTTTGACTCGCCTGACACTTTTAACTAAATTTAGCCTTAAGACTTAAGTACAAAAATCCTTGTTACTTGTTAAGCCTTAGATTTGGGTTCTATCTGTCACACAAGTCAACAGCTCTCTGTCAACAGGTGACACTGCGCAAAAAAACCACCACTATATCAAATGTAACAATAATAATTAATATTGTAATAGGCCTACTAACAGTTTAAAAACGTTAACCCTTTGACTCCCTCACCCGATCCACCACCAGCAAAAATTTAAACCTTTGACTTCCTCACCCTATCCACCAGTTTCCTGCAGGAAGCTGCTGGATAGGGTAAGGGAATCAAAGGGTTAAAACTTAAATGTTTGTTTTGCTGCCATGGTTTACAAAGCACGATGCTAATGGATAGGATGAGGGAGTCAAAGTGTTAAAAATTGTAAAGACAGAACTGACAGAACTAAGATGTGTAGAGTGTACAACAAAGAAGGTACTGACCGACAGCAGCATGATAATGGGACAAAGCATCAGCCAGCTGTCCAGCAGCCAGCAGTTTCTTCCCCATCTCCAGATGCTGCTCCACCTCACTCTGGCCTGCTCCAACCACAGCTGTTACAATACACATTTGATTAAAATACATCAATGAACATACACAACATGACCAAAACTCACAACGTACCTCACTCACACCCTTCACACACACACACATGATACATACACAGAGATGATTAAAAAAACCCCAAAACCAACAATGAAAAATAAATTGTTACTAATTTCCTTGAACAAAAACATACAAGTGATAACATATGTTACTATGTAAGTATTGTAACAGCCTTCAACCAGGTATAAAAAGAAAATAAATAATTATTAAAAAAAAACCCAACTTCATAAACAAACTTATCATAAAGTAAACGTGTCACATGTATTGTTTCGAGGGCAAGACTGATTTTCTACATAAGCATGATCAACAGACTTTAAATTGTTAATAAAACTAAAGATCAAAAGTTATACTAATTTAGTATAAATCAATACAACAATGTCTAGAATAGTAGAAACACATCCTAGCTCTCTTCTGTCTTAACCAATGTATTTCAGTATCCGTCACTCAAAGTCAAAACCAGCAATTTAACAGGCACAATAAAAATAATCAAGACAGAAACTTAGAGAGAAAAAATCATAGAATGTGAGTTCTTTAGAGTCTTGTTGCCTAGAAATGACATATTGCTTGAACCTAATTTAGTAATAAGACTGTCTTTTGTTTCACACATAAACACACACACACAAACACACACACACACACAAACACATACACACATAGACTATCATAGAGCGAGAGAGAGTGAGGAAAACAAGTAGAAGCAGACTGATTAACCATTTTAAGTGTAGCTCAATTCTTTTCCAATAACTGGTAAGTTCTGAACTCAGTAATGGGCAGGAACATCACAGACCTCTTTGAAAGAGATTAGTCACTTCTTGTCTGGTAAACTGGATGAGATTCAATCAAAAGCTGTATCACTTGATAAATCTGTTGTCACTTACGGGTTTCACACCGCAAATAGATTTCTTATACTATAGGCCTATATCATGCTGTATGTTTACCACTAACTCCTAGTCCTACATTTTACAAAAAATGTCCTTTCCAACTACTATATTGTACAAACAAAGCATAAACTGAAATCAGAAAATTGCATCAAACATGTTTACATTTCTGCACTGCAGCAGCAAACTTGAGTTGTAAATTTGCATATGGTAGGCCTATACTATTAAATTTGCATATGGTAGGCCTATACTATTTCAATAGTGTCTGATTCTTACTCTGTTGAAATGGACAGTATATTTAATCTTTAATGAATAAAGTACATAGAGATTATCAGTAAACTTTGTTTTTAAAACAAAACACTTTTTCTTTTCTACATTATTTTGTCTGATACTATGGCAAGAAAACTATGTCACGAAGTGACGCAAATAGTGACTGACAAGTACACGTATACTGAGACAATCATCAAGAATGCAGCATTGGCTCTAACTTAAGAGTAGCTAAGTAGGCCTAGTAGGTCCACTCCCACAAACCACACCTTCTGACATGTGGGCAAAAAAGTAAGGCACAAGTTGAAAATAAATAGTTAAATGTTTTCAGTCTGCTACTACTGTGCTAGAGCACTAAGTAAGAAAAAAGTAAACTATTTCCATGACAACTCATGAGGTGGTTGTCCAAGTTTCAAGACTGCCTCATGCCTGAAATATGCGACATGTGTAAACAGTGAAAACACTTTCATCGCAAAACGATCATATTTCTGTTGTTGCGTTTGGAATCAATGTTGAATGCTGCCTATCAAATAACACGTCAAATGTTACTTAACTTATTGACCACTACCTAGACTGTAGTCACTGTCAGTGTCACAGTCACAATATGAGTGTGCATCATCATCACGATCTTCCAACACTAGTCAAGTTCTCCACTTACCATCATAGCAATAGATATCTAACGTCAGCAAGAATAATGCGAACGATCTCATTGTTCGCATCCAGTCCGGAGTAAGAGATAACCTCATCACTGATGACTTCAGTACAAATGAGACTATTCTAGCATCCCAGTCAACCGTTTCAAAGTTTTACAGTGTCGTGTCCCACTCACTGTAACAACACATTACACATCGTGGTTAACATGGATTGGTTGATATTTTCTTCCGGGTCAAATTAACTGTTGACCTATATCACGTTACTACGTGGACAAAGAAAAACCAAACACTTTACAAATTGGTAAATAGTACAATGTGTATTACAAAATAATATCACCAATGAGGATACAATCATAACTATATGTCACCAAGACTAATATTCTGTTGATTCCCCATCGTACATCATGGCATCTAAAGATGGCGTCCGTTTGAGTTGACAACCGCGAAGCCAAGACTGACAACTGCAATATTTTGTGAGCGTAAGCTCTTTGTAACCATCTGGAACAATTATTTATGACATCAATGCTGGTTTAGATCGTACATAGAGACTGTGTATCGTTGATACTTTTCAAAACCGTGTTTCTGTTATAGTGTAGTTTTGTTTCTTCATGGCGAACTAGTCTAATCATGTTTTGCCGTCTGCTACACGCCTACAGTCAATCAGTGCTTATGCTACTGTTAGTCTGCTATTGCTAAGCTGCTATCGAAGTCGAATACACTTTACAGGTTTGTGCTAGTTCATTGCCCCACATAACAGTTGGGGTTCTATGTTGTCTTAACTCTTAAAAAAAAAAGTCTTAGAGTTAGAGCCTGCAGTGTGAATTTGCTTCATCAGTTCATGTTCCCAGCAACCGTAGTCTATAGGCCTAAATGTAAATAAATAAATTATAATAAAGCGCTTGCATTCCCCAGCGTGTTGATTTTCATGCTTAAAAAAAATTATGGGCCCTTTTAAATCATTCTAAGAGGAAAAAGCTAATTGTTCCAACATATTGGAAAGAAGAAACTGTTGTCTGTTCAACCACATATAAATAAAAAGGAATGTAGTAAGTAGTAGTAGTTGGGACTGGCTTTCAACGGCCTAGGCCTTACGGCCTATTTACGTCCCCTCTTTCTCAGCTATTTATAAAACAGGTGTTAATGCGCATTTTCTTTTTGTTTGCACAAGCCTAATCAGGCCTTTAATCATCATAATCTAAGAAAAGTTCTCTGAATTTTGAAATTTCATCCAAAACATTCTTGAATTTGTTTTATCTTGTGCAAATTTTATGTTAGTTGGGAGTTTATTCCACAAAGGGGCTACTTGATGTGAAAAAGAAAATTTTCTTGTGTTAGTACGACAGTGCTGAATAAATATCTTTCCTTCCTTGTTTCTTGTGATATTACATTGTGAAACAGAAAAGAGTGATTCAACACAAATATTATCAACTCCATTAAATATCTTATACATTTGAATAAGGTCACCTCTTGTCCTTCTGCCTTTAAGTGAGTATAATTTCAAATACTTCAATCGTTCTGCGTAAGATTTATCTTTGCATTCTTTTAATAGCTTTGTTGCATGTCTTTGTACTCTTTCTATTTGCGCTGACTGTCTTTTCAAGGATGGACACCATATTGCATTTGCATATTCCAAATGTGGTCTAACAAAAGATTTATATACTATAATATAGTCTTAGAGTTAGAAATATATCCTTATCTAAGTAAGAAAAGCTTCTCCTAATAAGTCCCAACATTTGATTTGCTTTATTAACTATTTTACCAATATGTAAATCGAAGGACAACATGCTGTCGAAGGTTACTCCGAAGTCCTTTTCTTCTTTTAGGATTTTTATCTGCTTTATGCTGTCATTTTGTCTCATATAATATGTGTGTTCTTGGTTGGTTTTACCATTATGTAGAACACCACACTTAGAAATATTGAAATATAGATTCCATACATCTGACCAATCTTGGAGTTTATATATATCATTTTGTATACCCGCGAATTGAGATGTGTTGTCATATAGTTTTGTATCATCTGCAAATATTTTGCAGGTGCTATTTAGTGATATTGGCAAGTCATTTATAAACACTGTGAATAGTATTGGGCCCAGGATACTACCCTGAGGTATTCCACTTAAAACCTTAGCTTTATTAGATCTTTCACCACCTACTCTCACATGCTGTACTCGATCTTTCAAAAAATCTTGTATCCAGTTTAATAGTTTGCCAGATATACCATAAGCAGACAATTTGACTAGTAACCTTTCATGGGGCACAGTATCAAAGGCCTTCTTAAAATCTAAATATATAACATCAACATTATGACCATCATCTATTCTTTTTGTCATATCTTCTACTACTTCAAGTAATTGCGTTACACAGGATCGCTTTTTACGAAACCCGTGCTGACATTTTGCATACAATTCATTATCCGTAAAGTGAGTTACTATTGAATCTCTAATTATGCTTTCTAACACTTTACATATCACACAAGTCAGGCTGACTGGTCTATAGTTTCCTGGATCTGCTTTAGAACCCTTTTTAAACAAGGTTGTTACTTCAGCTGTCTTCCAGTCTTGTGGTAGGGTACCTGATTCTAATGTCTTGTTGAACAAAGAACATAGTGGAACTGATAGTTCATCACCTAGTTCTTTTAAAACTTTTGAAGGAATATGGTCAGGTCCCTGTGCTTTATTTGGGTTTAAGTTAACTAATTTATCACTCACTACTTTTGGGGTGATTCTTACCTCTGACAAGGATACACCATTTGAATATGCACATTCAGCCAGTGAGGGTATATTTGTTACAAAAAAACTTACATCTTCACGTGTAAAAACACTAGCAAAGAAGTCATTTAGAGTTTCTGCTTTTTCCTTATCATTTATGGCCAAGGATCCATCTGGTTTAATTAGAGCACCTACATTTGTATTGATTTTTAACTTATTTTGGACATACTTCCAAAATAATTTAGGATTATCTTTACTATCTTTAGCAACCTTTTTTTCATATTCCCTTTTTGTTACCTTTAACAGTTTTGTGCATTTATTTCTTTCCCGTATGTAATTCATATAATTCACTCCTGATTTAGTACTCAAGTATCTTTTAAATAATTTGTACTTCTTTTTAATGCTTCTCATAGCTTTTTTATTCATCCAGATTGGGGTATATTTCTTCCTAGCATTTTTCCTTATTTTGGGGATACACTTCTCCATTCCTTCATATATAGTATTCTTTATATACTTCCAGGTTTCCTCTATGTCCATATCTGATATAACCTTCCAATCATATTCAACTATCATACTTCTTAATTTAGAGTAGTCCCCCCGATTCAAATTATAAATAAATTCTACTTGATCTGTAACTTTAAGCTTTTCCTAATTTAAATGAAATGATAAGACGTCATGGTCACTTTTACCCACTGGATCGAGATGTACAACTTCTGAAATAAATGTGTCATCATTAACTAAAACCCAGTCATCAAGAGTTGGGTTTTGTCCTGGTCTTCTTCTTGTTGGTTTAGTCACCTTTTGAATTAAGAATGAATCCTGCACCTGTCTCATGATCTCATTTCCTTTTATCCCGGACCATTTTCCATCCCAGTGAACATTAGGAAATTGAAATCGCCCATAATGCATATCTTACCATATTTTAACATTTTGTCTGATTTTAAGACTTCAAATAGTTTATTATTATTCTCTACGGTACTGGTGTTAGGATTTCTATACACACATCCAATCAACACTTTACCATTACACACACAATCAAAAGTACACCACACACTTTCTTGATACTTATACTCATCAAATTCATTACACTCTCGAGTATTCAGGTGTTTATCGACATATACGGCTACACCTCGCTGGTGATCCCTATTAATGAACATGTCAAAATTAGGGATGCAAAACTCTTTCTCACAAAAATTTTGTAAATTCTTAGGTATTAATTCAGTTAATGCAATTACACTTGGATGAATATTATCAATCCTAGAAAATAACTCTTCTTTTTTATTCAAGAAACCACCAACATTAGAATATAACACCTGGAAAAAATCTGAACTTTTGTTATTTACACTATATACATGTTTGCCTTGTAGTCAATTGCCAGAAGAACCGGCTCTATGGGTGGTCTCAGCGCCCTCGACAGCGTGTGATTGGGTTTTTGAGCCTGGTTTAAGTGTTACTATTTTATAGTTTATAAATAGCCAAGTTTAGTTCTCCTGCCTCAGTTCTCCTTTGTTTCTCTTCTCTCAATGTTTTGTGTTTGTCTCGCTGGTTTTTCGTGAGGTCGTGATTGATATAAATCTTTGTATCTCTGGGAGATTTATCTTTGTTCAGTTGGGCAGCTTTATTCATAATTTCTTTCTTCTTTTCCTCCCCTCTCACTGTCACCCTAAGCATTCTTGGTCTATGACCCCCTTCTTTCCCAGCCTTATGGGCTCTACCAGGTCATCTTCTTCTAGATCTACTATCTTCCTTATCACTGTTTTAGCAGCCTCCAGGTCATCTTTCCTTTTTTAATGGAAAATGGAAAGAGATTTAATATTTAGCACAGAAATAAAGGCACTGGCACACCAGCAAGAGCAGTGTTTACGTCACTACCAGTAACATTCTTACTGTTTGTATCGCAAGACGCGTTACCATTAATCTCATCTGACACTTCTTTTGACTTGCTTTCAACAGAAATGTCTTCAAAGTTTGAGATATCAGTCTCCTCTTCTGAATCTTCTTCCTCATGATGATCATCATTCAAACCCTCTTCAGTGACAATTTTCAGTGCTTGTGAAACAGAAAACTGTGCATGCGTTTGAACCCCCCCCCCCCCCCCCCCCCTGTCTAATATCACCTATAGTGAAAAGACATTAAATCAAAGAACGAACATGCCATTTTTTATGATTTTTACAGCATTAAAAAATATGTCTGCCTCGTAACGTTTCTAAATACAAACCACTGAAGTTTATAATGATTAATTGGCAGGAAAATAAGGGAAATAACAATGAAAACATTGCAGGTTTTCCTAAACATGTTTTCTTCCCTTTGGCCATACCGTAGGCTGAACTACAAATTTTGTAATACTAATAGTGTTGCAATCAGAGTTGTGACGTGAGGGTGAAGGGTTGTCAGCAGCATTGCATCTGTGCATACAACATGGAATCAACCGCTGTCAACAGTGTCACATCTATACTCTCTGTAGCTGAAGAGCATGGTTTCTCAGAAAAGAATACTGATGTGCGGTTTGCATGTTATGCTCTGACTGAGTGTGAATGTCAGTCATCACTGTGTTTGTTACACTCATATCGGGTGGGGTGAAGAGCAGTAACCTAGGCTGTGGAGATATTAGCCCACAGAAGTAAAGTCCTGGGTGAATCATTCTTAAGTCCATGCTGACTTTGTGTCACAGTAGCCTATAGAAGCAAAGTCCCAAGTGAATCATTCTTAAGTCCATGCTGATCTTGTGGAGGAAAGCTCATGAACAGATTGACCAACAACCTTGTCATGTAAGTTTCAGCAGCTTTCAGTGTACATTGTGAATGCAGTGAACAGTGTGGAGTAATGACACCATTTGTCCTGTTCCATGACCTCACACTCGCCATCCCTTCCAGTGGTGTAGTGCCAACTGACCACAGATGTATACACATACATATCTGTGGTCCAGACATATCTAATCAAACATTTTATAGAATTTTGTTTTTGTTTTTTGTTGTTGTTGCATACCTACATTTGAGAACTTTGCACAAATTGAACACTTTTTACCTCTAGTAGCCTCATATCCATGTTGTATATGACATGTAAAATACTTGCTAGAACAAGTTTGTTAAGCCAAGCATTGGACAGTGTGTGAACCAATCCATATTTTGACTAAACGCAAGTTTCCCTTGCAGTTCTCAACTGTAAGATCGTCACATTGTGTAAATGTAATTTACTTTTTTAGGCTTTCAAGCCACTGACCATTCTGAAATTGTGTTGAAGCTGTTTGGGTAATGTCTGCTGTTATACTATTATAGTCTCATTTAGGTGGTGTAAAGTTGGGATGCTGATCCCGTCTGTCAGTGTTCAGTCTGAGTATGTGACTGGCCTATTTATGAGATGATAGAAAAGGTGATTCATGTATTACTAGCAGGACAGTAATGTTTTCAATGATAAAAAGGTAATTCATAAATCAGCAGGACAGAAATGTTTTCAGCCATTGAAAAAAAAAAAATTGTAGATGGTATCCTGAGCAAGCCTGACATGTCTGCTTCTGTCAACTACGTTTAGACATTGGGGAGGGTGAAGAGCAGTAACCTAGGCTGTGGAGACAGTAGCCTACAGAAGCGAAGCCCGTGGTGAATCATTCTTAAGTCATTATCATTCACCAAAGCAATCATCCAGCAGCAACCAAAACTCGAGGGCACAAAATACATGCAAACTGGGAGGGGGAGGGCAGTAGGGCAAAAGGATGGGCATGTAGAGGAGGAAATCACTGGTTGTCAAAAAGGTATGTCTTCAAGCTTGACTTGAGGGAAGAGAGAGATGTGACAGTCAGATAGATGGAGGAAGATCATTCTAGTTGTATGGACCAGACACATAGAAAAGTGACAACTACTGTGGAACACCCTGTATCAAGGAATTTGTAAACAAGTAGTATCAGAATCCAAAACAAGTGTGACTGCCTGCGTTCAAGCAAACAGGAACCAGAAAAAACACGAAAGAAGAATACGAACGCGTAAATACGCATTCTTATTCTTCTTTCGTGTTTTTTAAGTAGTATCAGAACCAGAATGGAGAGGTCAGGCAGGGATGTACATTAAGAGGTGGACTCAAAGAAATATAGGTGCAATGCTGTTGGTACACATGCATGCTGTATTGATTATGTGTGAAATGTTCTAGAATAGTCCATTCCTATTTCAGCATTTTTTAATCTTGTTCAGGTACTGTATTCACTTTGCCATCAGAAAATATGTATCTGTAATTGCATCACCACTGCCACCACCACCAACACACACACACACACACACACACACACACACACACACACACACACACACACACACACACACACACACACACACACACACACACACACACACACAGAATTAAGGAATTGAGAAGGTTTACAATCAGTCAGTTCTTGCACACATGAGACAAGCATGCTGTGATTCAAGATCTCTCTCTTTCTCTCTCTCTCTCTCTCTCTCTCTCTTTCTTTCTCTCTCACATGCACACACACACACAGATGTAATTGGCATTTAGTAGTTTAGCAGAAATTGCTCAGGGGGAATTCACTAGTAAACATAATTATGGCTGATGATTTATTTAGTTTTACTTTTATTATTTTGTAAAACATCGGTACAATGTTACTAAAACCAGTCGCACAGTTGTGCCTCAGTCATGAACCTAAGTGTGCATGTAAGTATTGGCCTATCATTTGATTTTGAGTGCATTACTACATGTCGTGCTTTAAATTACTGTAGTGTTTGCCTCTGCCTGCAGTTATTTTACTGGACATTTACCAGGCATTAAAACAATAGATATTGAACTTCCTGTTAGTATTACTCATAGATTCATCCCACCCAGGTAGCACCAAAGTTTGTCTTAAAATATCTGCATATTAGAAGCTGCTGTTCAACTTCATTTACCAGAGAGGTAAAAAAAAACCAAGAAACAAAAGCAACCTGCTGACAAAAACATTTAGAAACAAACAGCCAAAAATATAGTGACAATAAGCAACTAAAGCGATGGTGCAATAGCCTATGTTTTCCTCTTTATTATGTATGTATACATGACTTGTTGTAAGTAAATTAGTCTACATGATTCATGCTTGTATTGCAGGTTGGATAACAGGCCACCATGGCCACCCAGTACATGTACTCCCCCCAGATGAACTACATTAATCAGCCAGCTTCACATGCTCCCCTCCACCAGCCACACCAAGGAAATGGCTTCAAAAATGGTGGATTTGCCTTCAGAAAACGTTTTGAGCGAGTGGACTGGCGTAAAATGGCTTCAGTTGATGTGGAACAGATTTCGCGTACTTTGGATTTTAACGCTTTACAAGAAAATGTTATGAACATCACATTCTGCAACATTGAAACAGAACTGGTAAGTGGTATGTGTTTTTAACTTTTATGTTGTCAGAAGAATTTCAGTAAAATGATTGCCCTCTAAGTTGAGGAGTTAATTCTTGAGCCTGACAAGTGATTCAGATATTTTGGTTTTGTATTTGGTTGAAAATTAACCTTAATTGGATAGAGTGTAATGCAGTGGTATCTTTGGACTATTTCAAGTATATACTATCACTTTTTTTTTAATGTTCAAGAAAAACTTTGGAAAATTTACATTGAAATAACCTTCCAGAACATGCCTTTTTTAGCATTTGTAGGTGTCAAGAAGGATATTAAAGTTTTCAAGAGTGCAGAAGTTTAACAATCTCCTGAAGGCTTGTGTCTGAAGATATTAAGTGTAATGAAACTTAATCTGTTTCTTTTTAAATCTCTCAGTTGAAGACTGCTTTTTTTTTTATATTATCTGGGAAGGATGTGTGTCTGTCTGTGTGTGTCTGTCTGTGTATGTTACCAAATGATTTTAGCAAGATTGTCAAAGGTGTGAACCATCGAGAAGTCACAAATGCAAAAGTTTGGAGGACAGTATGTTATGGTCAAGATCACATGACCAAAAATGTGCCCCAAATCAATGTGTTTTGAAGATTTGTGATCAGCACTTTGTAGTTTGTCAGGAACTCATTACGATACTGGAATTCTGCTTCCACTTTTATGATATTCTATCACTGTCCTGTAAGCAAATCAAGTTTTATTTCAACTGAAGCTTCTTCAAGGCTGCAGTGATGGCTTCTTAATGTCACTGCGACCTTGAGACAACAAAATCTGGATTTCTGTAATAATTTTTGTATAAAATAGGAGATTGTTACAATGTCTGACCATCTTGTTTTGTCTTTTTCTCCTCTTTTTCCTCGTCTAATTTCTTGAAAGTCTGAATGTTAAGTGTACTAAAACACAAGACTGTTGAAATAAAGTTACCTTGCGTGAGACACATATAATATACCAGTTGAATCAGAAATCTGAATTAAAGTGACTGCCAGTGTTCAAGCAAATACAAACCAGAAAAACTCAAAAATAGAACTAGAAATTCTAGTAGAATGCATAATTAGTATAAAAGAACAAGACAGGCACACATTTTTGGCTAAAGGACATTTTTCCAGTGTATCTAAAAGACCAAAAGACAGGCACAAATTTTTGGCCAAATAGTCTTTGTCCAGAGTGTCTAAAAGACAACAAAGAATGTATGCACAACGCTAAACAAGAAAATGATGGACAACTTCCCAAAAGTGGCATCCAGAAAGAGAAAATGGCAGATGTAACTGCCACAAAATTGTGTGCATGTGTTTGTTTTTAGCCATGCTATGTCAGATGCATGTAT
The DNA here is from genome assembly GCA_030674185.1 of Monoplex corrugatus. NCBI lineage: Eukaryota > Metazoa > Mollusca > Gastropoda > Littorinimorpha > Ranellidae > Monoplex > Monoplex corrugatus. The sequence goes on from JAPXFY010000021.1 coordinate 58,384,208, forward strand.
GCACATTGCTTCTGTTGTTTGGCCACTGAGCAAGCATTATACTGCTGAATAGTTTGCGTACTGCCGTACTCTGTCTTTGGTGGGTTACCCGGCCATGTGATGGAGGCAGTCATATGCCCTTTTTAGGGAACACATGCTGGATTTTCCTGTTTTCCTAAGCCACAGAACACTGACATGGCTTATAAGATTTGTAACATGCGTGTTTGATGTTCTGCTTGTGTGTAGGCGTGAAAGGCTCAAGTAAGTCTGCGCATATGTTGACCTGGTAGATCAGAAAAATTGCTTTTACCCAGAAGAATGGAAAAATTGCCCTTTACCCATCAGGCAGTGCTCAGGCAGATAAAACTTCCTCTACATTTGAGCTTCAGATGTCAGTGTCCCCATCTGAGGTGTGTTTATTGTAGCATAGATGCATGTATTCACCTTTTTTATGACCCATGCTGCAGGCAAAATAGTGTTGCTCCATGTTCTTATCAAACTGACTGTCTCTTCCACTTGAAAATGAATGAGTACTGTGAAACATACACTTACTTAGAAAGTTTGATTCGAAAATATGTAAGATCGCATGTATCAAAAGTGGTTATCCCTACTGTATCAGTGTATGCTTTGTTTAATTGATATTATGATATATTAAATTGTTTTCCCCAGGATGTAAGAGCGGTGGACCCAAATTTTCTCAAACTGTTCAAATTGGCACAGCTGACCATTGAATATCTGTTGGTGAGTATACAATTCACATTGGCAAATATATATGATTCTTCCTCTACATTTGAGCTTGGTTATGCCTCAGATGGTCAGTATACCCATCTCCGGTGTGTTTATTTTAGCATCTATATAGATGCATGCATTCACATTTTTGTGACCCGCACTGCAGGCAAAATAGTGTTGCTGTAAAATGTGAAGATGAATGACTTGCAAGGCAGACAGATTGAAAGAAAGGGGGATAAAAGAAAAGAAAAAATATTTTCAGTAAGCTCTTCTCAGTGTCTTTATCATATGCAATCAGTTGGATTGAGTAGTCTTACTTTGGTAATACTGAATCTGTTTCAAGTTCAGCATTTTAGAAGAAAATAAAAACTTTACAATCTATATGTTTATTGTGTTTTTGTATTGAATGAAATATGACATGACATTTTCAAATTAACCTTTGGATTCTGGTAGAGAAGGTCAGTGTAAGCCTTTGTTTTATATGGTTTAAGGAATGCTGCAGTGAGAAATAAATTGATAATGTCACACTCATAATCATATAGAAATGTATGAGTGACATTTTTATACTGTACTTTAGGTGGTTATATTTGTTTTTTTTTAATTCCAGCTGTCAATGAAAGTATGTACATGTGTGCATATGCGTGTTTCACTGCGTATGTGTATAAGCGATCTGTAAAGATAAACCAGACAGGGTTCCATTCTTCATACACTTTGCCATTCTATGTAGTTGTTTGAAAGTTTGGATTTGTAAAGTGTAAAACTGGATGTTGAGATGTTTTTTTCTAGACATGCATACACACATGCAAATAATCATATACACATGATGACACATGCACACACAAATTCACACACACAAACACACGCGCGCACACACACACGCACACACACACACACACACACACACACACACACACACACACAACAAACAAACACATGCGCACAACACAACGCACGCACCACACACACGCACGCACGCACACACGCACGCACACACACACCACACGCACGCACACACACACGCATGCACACACACACCACAACACACACACACCGCACGCACGCGCACGCACACACACACACACACACACACACACACACACACACACACACACACACACACACACACACACACACACACACACCACACACACACACACAGTGACACACACACACACACTTGCGCATGAACACTTGCATGCATGTTTACACACACACATACATTGTAAGTACACTCATGCATACTCACACACACATGTACACATGTTCATAGACCATTTTATTGTCAGGTTGATATAAAAGTTGTACTGACATATCACAGACACACACAGAGATGCATGTGGGCACTCGCGTGCACACACAGAGAAATGAATTGTGACTTTCTTAGAAAATCAAAATGTCTCCCGTGAGAAGCAGATTTACTGTATAAAATTTGATTTATCATAAGTAATTTCTTTTCAGTTGTTTTGTTTTGTTGTTTTTGTTTGTTTTTTTCTCTGTCACCCAGTCTCCAGTGTTCTTTCTGGGGTGATTAGATGAATACATTTAAGATCTTCACAGTTACTTTAAAAGACATTTCCCTCAATTTTCCCCTCCCACCAGAAGATGTTGGTTGTGGTTGGTCAGTTGGTTGGTTGGTTTTAGATAAAGTTGTAAAACAGTTGATTTAATTTAACTTGTTTTAATTTGAATGATCATCTTTCTTTTGACAAGTTAGGAGAATACTATCAAACTGTTGTCGTACTTTTAACACAAAGAGAAAAGAAAGTATAAGGAAACATTACTGGTCAATGAAATGTTTAGCCTGAGGCTGATTTGAACAAAACTGTCACACCAGATTTGAAAAAAACTATCCAACCAGACTCTCCAAACTAACCTTTTTGAATAACCAGTATTGGTTTTGAGCTTCTCCTTCCAGTGTGACTGCTGAGGTTCGAGTCTGACTGCAGTGGCATGAGAAAATCTCTATGCCCATAGCCTCCAGTCCACCCATCGGAGAGTGCGTACCTGACCCTGTTCAGGGTTGGGGAAGGTAAAGCTGTGAGAGAGCAGATGGGTGCTGCCCTCATAATGCCATCTTAAAGAAAATTGAAAGTTTCCACCACCTTATTCCACTATGACATCAGGGTTGTGGGAAAACCTTGACCATCATACAGCCTTACAATCAGTACCAGGATCTGTCATTTGTTTCAGTATTCTCAAGAATATCTGGCTGGGTTGTGCACAACTCTAGAGGAAAAGTCCAAGAAGACAGATGAGGTTTGTGTTTTTTGTGTTTACACACTCTTGCTCTCTCCTCTCTGTCACACACACACACGCACATGCACACACACACACGCGCACACACACACCACACGCATGCACACACACACGCACGCACGCGCACACACACACACACACACACACACACACACACACACACACACACACACACATACACATACACACACACACACACACACACACACACACACACACACACACACACACTGTCTCTCTCTCTGTGTCTGTCTCTGTCTATCTGTCCCTTTCTTTTGCCATCACTTTCTCCATCTCTGTCCTGTCGTCTTTCTGTCTGTGTCTCTTTCTCTCGCTCTCTGTCTCTCTGTCTGTTCTCTCTCTACATCTCTTTCTTTCTCTCTGTCTCTGTCTGTGTCTTGTCTCTGTCCCTGTCTCAGTCTCAGTCTCAGTTTCTGTCTGTCTGTCTGTCTCTCTTTCTACTTGCCCCACAGGCTAAACTACTTGCCCATCCAGTCACCTTGGTGTGGTCATTATTGCAGTGGACTACCGACAGGAAGAGAGTGTTTGAATCTCTGTCAGTTCCTTCAAAAATCATTGTGAGATTTTTCAGCTCCAATCAGCTTATACCGAGAGTTGCACATGCTATGGTATTGGAAAGACTGGGACCACACAGTCGAGTCTCATCCACTTCACAGATGCCTCATTGAGGGTGTTGCTCAAAGCTTTTCTGACCAGCAATGCAAGTGCTTAGATCTCTTGGACCTGGTTGATGCGAGGATATTTTATGATGATGAGCGTAGAGTTCAGCCCTGTCGCGCAGTCTCAGTCCTAGATGTAAGTCCATAGCATCATGATTATCATCGTCATCATCATCACTATCTTCACATTGTAAAAACTGTGCTAGCTTCAGTGGCCATTAAGTTGGCTTAAAAATTAAAGAGCCCCCTCCCCCCCCTCCCAAAGAAAAAGAAGAAGAAAGGTTAAGCACAAAGGAAATCTCCCAAAGTGACATGATCCTAAAAAAAAAAAGAAAAAAAAGAAAGATGAAAAAAGGAAAAGAAAATAGTTGCCCACGAATTGGCAACAGCTTCACAAGATATTGAGAGAAAAATAGGAAAACAATACACGCAACTAATACAGACGTATTTTCAACACACACACACACATGCACGGACACAGACACACACACATGCACACACGCACACGCGCACACACACACACTCTCATACACACACACACACACACACACACACACACACACCACACGCACGCACACATGCACGCACGCACCACACCTCCTACACACACCTTCAGACATAACTCACTGGGCTGGCTGGCTCTTGTAATAGAGATGTGGACTTGAGGATTCATATCACAAGTCCTAATCCAGCACGCAACATAAAAATTGACTGTTCATTGTGGAGTGTGGTGTCAGGTTAATGTTTCTTAGGTTTCTCCCACGCTCTTCCCTTCCATTTCAAGATCTTGCCAGCGCATAGCGTTTTGTGCAGGCTCTGGAGTCCTTCAGATAACAGGTGGCAAGTTGGTGAAGTGCATATGGAATTGTGCGAGTGTGATGAATTCTTCTTGAATAAGCTCTGAACACCTGAGGATTTGGCTGCTTTATTGATGTATAATGCATTATTGGGTTCACAAACCAAACATTCTTCCAGACTGATGAACAAAGAACTTAGCTGGAGAAGCAAACTCATTTCCAGCCTTTCGGGTTACGCCTTTTCTGTCCATTATATTTGAATTGCATGCATAATTGTCTGGGCCTACAGTGGTTACATGATAAGCTTGGACAGTTTTTTTATCCTTTCATTGTTGAAAAGCCTCCTTTGCAGCAGCTTTGGACATAAGCAGCACAAGGATGATGAGTGTTAATTCCAGTAATATGGAGTCATTTAGTCTGTCCTCATCTGCCAAGATTTGCTTCCACATTTCTGGTTTCTGGGAGCTCAGTGGCAGCCTTTTTACAGCTGTCTTCAGCCTCATCCACCATCACCTCCATCCTTGCTTTCTAAAGTTGGCACCCGTTTTCTGTCAGGAGCTCCTCAGATTGGATGAGGAGAGCGTTAAACCCTTGAACTCCAAAGTTGACCATATCTTGACACGCCAAAACTAAACACAATACCTTACAGGAAGATTTGGTGGACAACACAAACATTCTTAGTTTGCTGCAGGCATTGGTCCGACTTTGTTACAGAGCCAGTCAATTTGGACAGTATATAGTGGTATCTCTGTGCTTTGGCTGTTGACCACATGGTAGGTAGCTTAGGTGAAACTAAATGACCGACTTCTCTGTGGCAGATGGCAGCAAAATAATGCACTTACCCAGCAGGCAGGTGGCAGTGCTCATCACATTCCCAACACAAATAATCACTTGCCCCGGGTAGTTCAGCAATTGTTACTTTCCTGTCCTGCTCATCCTGCTCTGTCTGTCTCTCTCTGTCTCTGTCTCTCTCTATTTCACACACACACTCACACACACACACACACACACACTCTCTCTCTCTCACTTTCTCTCTCTCCCTCCCCCACTCACATACCCACTCATATACACACACTGTTCCTGTTTTTAACAGTGGTTTTGTTGTTAGGTTGATTTTTTTTATTGATGTGAATTTGTTCAGGTTTGTTATAAGGTGTGCTTTTGCATTTGATAAGTAGGCTCATATAAGTGTGCTTTTGCATTTAATAAAAGGCTGTTTGCCAAATAAGTGTGTTCTTATTCAAGAAACTTATGCTTTTACTATTCTTGTCAGTTTCATACTTTTCAACCTCAAATTTGTAGTTATTTTACTTCATGGTTACGACAGAGTTAATTTGAGAATGTAGACTGGTGGCTGAGTCTTTAGAGACTGTGAAACAAAAGATACTCAAAGAGTCCGGACAATCTGTCTTTGTTTTCTTCTGGTGAAATTTCATCTCTTCCCAGGATCAGACGGTTGCCATGTGCGTGGCTAATTCTGTTTTTTTGTTTGTTTGGTTGATTTTTTTTCTGCCTTGTCTTTTGCACTGCAAAAGTGGCATTGATTGCATGTCACTCTTTTCTGCCTATCAGCTCACCAACAACCCCAAATTCATTCACTCCAAGTCTTTTTTCTCTGTTCTGTTATCAGGGCCAAGGAGAGATAAGGAAAGAGCTGGAGGCGTTGAAGAAGGAACTGACAGAGGTGAAACGTGAGAGCCACAAACGTAAAAAGCTGTTGATTGCACAACAGCAGCTGATGCATGCTGGTGCTGGAAGTTACAACAAAGTGAGTTGCTACTCTTGTGTTGGTGCGGAATAAGGATGGTTGCTCATTTACTGTAGCGTTGGCAGAAATTATCAGTCTGTGTCTGTGTCTGTATGTCTCGTGTTGATGACTTGAATGGTCTTAACCTCTTAAGTGCCGTCAACGTAAAATTTACAGAGCTCTCAGAGCCTTCTGTGGTGCCTACATACGTAAAATTTATGGAGGACGTTTGACGCACGTTTTATCCTAATGTAAATGGGAGAGAAGCACTGACTGAGGTTGTCAGTCTCAGAGAGGGTTCATAAAAGTGACTGGCTTCCTTTACATGACTTTTTGACCTATGCAACCCTCACCAGATTGGTTTTATTTATCTGAAAAGAGAAACTGGTTTTCAGCAAAATGCTGACACCAGGACTGTCTTGCAATGCTGCATGTTTTCAGCCTTTGAAAGCATGTGAGTTGAGTCAAGAACTTACAAATGACTGCAGGATGATTCAAAAGACAATTCTGACACAAGAAGAGGTTGAAAACAGCAGTAGTTACTTGCTGTTGGCATGAAATGTGCAGCAGACAGACCCAACATGAAAAGTATTGATTTTCTGAGCACATGACACAAAGGGTTTGTGGCCACAGGCAATACTGGCAGCTAGCTAACACTTCACACTGTTGAGACAGGACTACATTGTAGAATTTAGAAGTGGCAAGGGGAAGACTAGGGTGATGGAGTGGGGTGGGTGGGGGGGGGGGGGGGGGCGTGTGGCAGCGGACCAGTAGAATTTAGAAATGGCAAGGGGAAAACTAGGGTGATGGAGTGGGGTGAGGGTGGGGGGGCGTGCGGCAGCGGACCACTTGACCAGGTCAAGCCACTCAGTGCACTAGCACATTGTGGCTCTTTGTAGCTCGTCAGCTGTCAGTGATTTGTCAGTAGGTCAGCCAAAGTCTGAATACTTTTAAATTATCTTCTATTTTTTTCCTTTGTTTGTTTGGTTTCTATCGTGAGCGGTTATGAGTTTTTTACGGGAATTTCCATAAAATATTACAGATATGTGGTAATTTCAAGAAATTACTACATAAATCATCTGAAAATACACTTAGTCATGCCTAATGCACCATTCTATGTAATTTCATGCATAGATTCCCATAAATATGGAAGCAACAGTTGTTTTAACATACATGGTAGCAATGCAACGTTTTTCCCTGGCACATGGAAAACACTGGATGTCAAAAAACGTCAGCACTCAAGGGGTTAATAAGATCAAGGTGTGTGTAAGCATGTGTGGGTATGTTATTGAAAAGGTTAAAATAACATCTATTGTGTATGCGTATGTGGGTATGTCATTGAAAAGATTAAAATGACATTTATGTGTTAAAGCCAACTTCCTGTTTTGGGAATGGAGATTGATACACAATTTTGCTATACTATGTGAAGTTCCTTATCCGCTCATTTCAGTCAGTTGGGCATCTGACAATAATTATCCGCTCATTTCAGTCAGTTGGGCAGCTGACAATAATAAGGATCACTTCATTATACACAACTCGCCACTATCATCATTTGTAAGACACAAACTTTCATTCCCTCTGTTTCAGTGCCCTTTCTGCCCCAAAGCCTTCCTGAACAGCTCCTTCCTTCAAAGCCACATTTCTCGGCGCCATGGCTCCGGCGTTGGCTCAGTTGTCAGCTCTGGGGTTGGCTCAGGAGAGCCATCAAAAGCCATGAGCCCAGACCATGGAGTAGGTGATAGTTTGGCCAACAATCCACAGTATGAGGCTGAGTTCAACCAGATCAAAGAGAGGCTGCGTGCGACAGAGGCACAGCTAGATGAAGAAAGAACAGCCTTGGCTTCTCTGAGACGCAAGGTGAGTGATGTGTTTTGGGTAGCTTTTTTTTTTTTTAACTGTAAATTTATGTATACAGTGCTGTTGAATAAAACTGTAATATTTTTTTTTTGATTTATGAACTAGTTTTTGGATGTTGTGTGTTTGTCCTGTGTTCTACTCCACTTTAGTGGCATTACCTTGAATGCTGTGTTTTTTCAGCTCACCACCAGAGCCACGTTTCAATGCTGTGTTTTTTCAGCTCACCACCAGAGCCATGTTTGTTTTGTCGATCGCTGACAAATTGCCATACAGCTAGTCTGTTGTGCCTGTTCTGATCCAACATACTTTTTTTTTCTTTCTTTTAACTTTTTAAGGAGATCAGAATTTTAATTGTTTCCCCTTCAGTCTACAATGCTAGCTTGATGCAAAATGTTATCAACCTGCTTTTGTAGGTAGGTAAGTGCTGGTATTGGGAATTGTGTTTATTTCACTAACATTTTTGATGGGCAGAATGTGCACATGCATTATTCTCTCTCTCTCTCTCTCTTTTCTCTCTCTCTCTCTCTCTCTCTCTCACCCTTCATTTATTCATACCTTATGACAGCTTTTCTTATTTCTTTCTCTGTTCTAGATTCCCTTTGTTATTATCATTTCTACTTTTTTTTAATCTTATGTTATTTTTTCATTTTTCTTTTCTGTAGGGTACTACCTTTTAGTTTTATTCCTCCTGTTGAGGATAGTAAGAAGATGGTCATGAAGTCAAACTAAGAGCATTCTCCAAGGTTTGGAGTTTTGCCACCACATCTCTCAAGTGAAGGCTCCTGTAAATCAACAGCACCAAAGGTCTTGACATGAAGCTGACTTTCACTCTCTCACCCTGTCCACCAGGAAGTTGTAGGAAGCTGATGGGCAGGGTGAGAGAGTGAAAAGATGAACCCGGGGCAGTGGAACAGTGGAAGAAATTGAAACATGTCGTCATGATACCAGGGCATGAACAATCACAGGACTAAAGTTTGTGATTATATTTCAGTGTATGAAGGCTGGATCCCAAATCTGCCACTCACAGTGTTGAATTTAATATCTCCTGGAGCAGTCTTGTTGTTGGTCTTGTGCTAGTTTTTGCAGCCTTCTTTACCCCCTGGGGATGCTGGGGGCTCTTTCGTTGTAAAGTATATCTCCACCTTCTTTAAATTCTGCGCTAGAAATTTCCTCTTGTCTGTCTCTCATTTTGTTCCTGCCTTTATTGTTTGCTCTCTGTCATCTCTATGTGTCATTTTCTGTCTTGATGATCCAATTGTCTATATATATTCTGTAAAACGGGTGTATAGGGTTCATAATTTGGTACATGTCTTAACTGCTTTTTTGGCTGTGGAATCATGTGATGTGCAAAAGCAGTTTTAGGTAATTAAGCCAGTTTTTATATGTTTTTAATATCCTTGGTTATGTTTACATTTGTACTAAAGTTTGTTTGTTTGGATTTTAAACTCCCTGATGGCAAACCAGGCAGGATGCATTGATATGTGTGCTTAATTTTGTTTTCCAGGCTGTTTTTGTTTTCTTCCAAGGCCAACAAGGTGGTGTTTGTTTTGAGCAGGTTATAGCCATGATATGGTTCTGTGCCATCAGATGGGCTTTAAACTACAATAGTGATGATAATGCCCCTTGTTGGGGCTTCTATCAGGCTCTGTATGGTGTCTTGTCAGTATTCAGCTGCTGGAATTTGGATCTCTTGTCTGTAAAGAAGTTTTTGTGACTTCAACAGAGAGGACTGGAGTTCCCTAGCAGTGCTCAAGTCACATGCTTTATGGTTGGACATGAAGCCTGTATTACATGGAGATGTAAGACCTTACCAGCTCATTGTTGGTCTGTTCTATTAAACTAATAATGAAATAATGCTAAGCCAGTCTGGAAGCTTGCATAGTACTCCTTGTGGGGCTTAATGAGGCATTACAAGTGGAGAGATACAGATCACTGCAGTGTAGGCTGCTCTAATTCAGTGACGGATTGGTATGAGGATAGACAATATTCCGTAATCATAAGGAACCAGAAAAACACGAAAATAGAATCAGAACACATATTTGATACAGCCTGAAAGACAGGCGCAAATTTTCGTCCATCTGGCCTCTGTCAAGCATAAGCGTAACGTCACAAACGAACAGACACCAAATTCCTGTTTACTTGAATGCGGGTGGTCGCATTTGTTTTGGATTTCTATAATTATAAGTTAGGTAGAATCTCAGGACTTTGACAGTTGACAGACAGGGCAGATGGAAGAAAAGGACACTTTGGAGCTTTGGCGGAATGATAATGATATATTCCAAACACAGAGACACTGTCTTGAGAAAACTGAAACTGAAATGTGGGGGGAGAACAAATTGTGCCAGCTGAAGACTGTGTAGACTCCATACAAAGAAATGTGCAGGAGGGGGCTGGAAGTTTGTGAGACCAGTTACAAGATTGTTGCCTGTAACTTATGTAAGAATAAATCCAGCACTTACAGTAAATTCTGACTGTGTTGTTGATGTGTTTGAAGGAGGACCAGATCATGCCTATGGTAGCAGACAGAGTGGAAGCTGCATCTGAACAGCAGACACAGATCCACAAAGTAAGTACTGTTCTTTAGTGTATTGCCTTGATGAACTCCTTTTAGTGGTGATATGATGGCAAGATCTCTGGTAAGGTCAGTTCCATTTGGTAATGTGAGTTCTATCACTTTGTGTATTGTCATAAAATACTCATTTTTTTGGTAAGATATGGAATGTGACTTTTTGTATACTTTGGAAAGCTACTTTTATTCCTGTTGTGTGTCATTTTTATCATTTTTTCCACACATTATCAAAAGTTTTCTGGAAATCAGTGAAGCAGCTGTAAGGCTAGGTTTTAGTGTGGAAAAATTGACCAGATCGCTTTTCGGCATCATTTTGGGGTTTTGGGCGACGTTCTAGCTATGTTCATCGTAAAATAATTGACCGAAACCGTTTTCTCCATAAATTTACTGTAAATAGTGATAATTTTGGCTTTAATGAGGTAACTATCAATCAGAAATCCTCAAAATGAGCCACATTATATATGCATAAACTTCAAATCGCCGTATCTCAGCTTGTATTCATCGTACAGCAATGAATAAAGTACCAAAACATTCGTCAGAACGTGCCCCAGCTGATTTTTTTGTACTGGCCAAACTTTGGTAACAATAATTTTCATTGGCTGCTTTCAAGAGACTCAAAGAAGGGCCAGTCCCCCCCAAATCGACCAATCAGAGCCTTGCTTGCAAAGCCAGTCAGCTGGAAACTACTTCCTCTCGCTACACGCTGCTGTTTACCGACACGCTATTTCGTTTGTCCGACAGAAGATTTTTTCTGCAGTGCTCGTGCCTTTTTTTCGCAAAATGGGGAAAAGGAAGGACACCTACAAGCGCAAACCGAAGAAAGGTCCTAAGAATAGGTATCAGATTGCCCGAAAAGCCACTGAATCACCGATGGAATGTGATTCTAATCCCATTGAAGCGACTACACTGGCTGATCATGTGTCGTCTGCTAGCTCCTTGGATGTAAACAAACGTGCTCTCAAGCCCTGCACAAGCACTTCTAGTGCAAAACTGCAAAAGGTAGAGGAAGATTCTGTGTCTCTTGACCATGAAGAACAGCTGACTGGCTTTAGTTTTATCGACTGTGAACTTTTAGTCCATTTCATCAATGGATTACTGTGTCCTGAATGCCAGAGACCCATAGGTGCAAGTCGACGTTCATTTGTCACCGAGTCGAGAACTGACCTTGCGTCTGAGTTCACATTTGAGTGTGGTTGTGGAAAAAGCCGTAGCTTTGTCACTTCAAAACTGATGAATAAGGTTTATGAGGTAAATAGGCATTTTCCTTTGTCCATGTTTGCCATTGGACGGCAACAAGCACATGGCAAGAGATTTTTAGGGAACATGAATATGCCATGCTCTCTGAACAATAATACTTGGGCTAATCATCGCAACCAAATAAAGAAGGCCACAGAGACAGTACCAAATCAAAGTAAGGATTTAGCTGCAAAACAGGTGCGTGACGCCGTGAGGCTTGTGGTGGAGATGATGTGACTGTTTCAGGAGATGGCACATACCATCGCCGTGGCTTTCAAAGTTACAATGGTGTAGTGACTGTGTTGAGTGTGAATGGGAAGAAGTCAAAAGTTTTAGATACTGAGGTGTTGTCAAACCATTGTGATGCATGCAAGAAACAGGAAAAAAAGATTGAGGGTCAGGAACTTGAAAGGTGGAAAGAGCAGCATAGAGAAAAAGGTGAATGTGACAAAAATCATGATGGCAGTGCCGCTGCAATGGAGCCAGTTGGTGCTATAAAATCTTTCAGAGATCAGAAGAAAGCCATAGTTTGCGATATATGTAAATTTCTTAGGGGATGGGGACAGTAAGACTTACACTACACTGAAAACTGCAGAAATTTATGAAGGGGTTGATATTGAAAAGCTAGAGTGCTGTGGCCATGTTCAAAAGAGAATGGGGCGTCAGCATATGACTAAAGTTTCACAACTAAAGACACAAAATTCAACAACAATGGAAAGACAATCACAGGGATAGGGGGAAAGGGAGGTCTGACCAAGAAAGCAATACTAAAAATCCAGGGTCATTATGGGGCAGCAATAAGGAATAATAGTGGTAATCTAGAAAATATGAAGAAAGATATTTGGGCTATATGGGAGCACAGAAACAAGCAACATCAGAACTGTGGCATCTGGTGTCCGTCAAAGACTGGTGGGGACCCGAACAAGAACGCTCTTCTGGACTTTGTGTGTGAAGCCATCCATCCTGTGTTTGAGGCTCTCACTAAAGATGAACTACTACTAAGGTGCTTGCATGAGGGCTCACAAAACACCAACGAGAGCTTTTATAACCTCATTTGGCAGAGGTGCCCTAAGTCTGCATTTGTGGGACGGAAGCAGCTGTGTCTTGCTGTTGCAGATGCAACCATAGTGTATAATGATGGTGAGTGTGGAAGGCTAGACATATTTCCTCTTCTTGGAATGGATGCTGGAAGATGGACATGGCTGTGTTTCACTGAAATGGATTCAAAGAGAGTGCAGTCAGGACAGATTCAAGCAGGAGATGCGATTATGTATGTACGTCGGCTGTGCGCACTCAAAGCCACTGAGCTGAATGCAGACAGGGAAAGTTTTTACCTGTCTGGCGGTCATGAATGAGCTTAGTAAGTAAGAAAAACTTGTAGAAACATGTTTGTATATGTTCATATCTGTTTTTAAAAAGTCAGTTTTAAAAACAAGTGCCAAAATATATGAAAAACAATGGAAATAAAATAGGAAAACTTAGTTTAACGGCCGTTTTCTCAAAACGCATTTTTAGCCATTTGCAATCACCGTTTTCTTAATATCTCAAAAACTATTCAACAGATTTGTACAAAATTTTCAGGATTGTTTTAAAACACTTATAGCTACAATCTGACTAGGATTCTGTTAATTCATCAATTAGATTTGTTTTCTCAAAAATTGCATAATTATGCATAAATCAAATTTTTGTCAAATCCTTAAATTTCAAAATTGACTTTTTTCCCTATGAGAAATTGTTGTTTGTATAATTGACTACATCTGTGTCAAATTTTAGACCAATATCTCTATCCTGTGAAGCACAGTGAAAGAAATGCCTCATGACCCATTTTCGGCATGCAAAAATTTTCTTCTATTTTTAAATATCAATTTAGCCATCAAAAAATTTTTTTTTGGTAAATAAATTTATATAATATGCAATCTGGGATGTTTTCTGAACATAATCATACCAAAACCACAACATTTGCCCAGAAAATATAGTTAAAACCAAGAAATGATTTGAAGCGATTTTGGTCAATGTTTTACCTAGAACATAGCCGTAAAGCCTACCTTTTCTGCTTTTTGTGACATCAGTATTGTTTTTCAGAATAAAGATGTGGTTAGTGATAAAAAGAAGTGTTTTACCATCAGTAGTTTTCCTTATTCTTTCATTGCTTTTGTGTGTGAGGCCAAATGTGTGTGTGTGTATGTCTGTCTGCCAGTGTATGTTTGTCTCACTGCATGTGTTTGTTTATGAATTGTCTTTTCTTATCCCTCTCTCCATCATGATCTTTCCAGTCTGAGTGTGATACAGGTTTACATTTATAGAAAATGCTATGTGTGTTAGAGGTAATTAGGAACAGTATAAATCTAGAGTCCATTAAGCATGAAATCCTTGCATTCTTACTGTCTCATAATATCCTGCAGTGCCTTTGTCTTTGTGTACATTAAAAAATTACTATTTCTTTCTGTCATTGTGTTTTGCAGCAAGAAATGGAGGAGATAAAAGAAATATTCATGAGGGAACTGCGAGAAGTCAATGAGAAATACATGGCATCTGAACGAGCCCTTGTAGAATTGGAGCAGAAATATGGAGGTTTGTGCTCAACGTTTTGACATTGTACCGCCTTCTGGAAATCCTGTAATAGAAATCATGCCTTTTCAATCACTTGCTTGGATTTTCTTCCCCTTTGTTTTCTTTCACTGCAACCTTTTTCTTTTCCTGTCTTATCAGATCATTCATCTTTATTTTTCTAAGAAATTCTTGAACCTCTTTTGTTCGCTTTTGCTTTCTTTTATTTGTTTCTCTTAGCTGCTCACTGAAGCCGGAGCATACAGATTATGGGGCAGCATTTTTTGTCCGCTCAGTGTGGGTCATCCCATCACAATACGGTGTGTGTACACATTCTGAGTCAGTGGGAATAGGCCTAAAATGGATATACCAACCATCTGAAGTAGAATCAGGCTTGAATACAGAAGAACAATGTATGCACTTTGATTAGGAGTTTTGTCATCAGTTACTTTTGAACATTGATGACTTAGATAAGGAGGTTATGAATGACTTATATGTAGATGGATAAGACTTGTGAACAGCTTTTGAATGGAAGTGAGGTGGATTATGTGTGATTTATTTTTTTTCTTCGTGTAAACAATTTGGATGTATGCCTGTTGAAAGTAGGTGACTTGATTAAGGGGTTTTCTGGGTTACTCTTGAATGTACATTGATAAGAAGATTTATGGATGAATTTCGATATTGGTAAACCAAATATGGAAGTGTAGGGATTGCTTTTGAATGCACGTGACTGTTTATAAAAACATAATTTAGATTTCTCAGAAAAGAATAAAAAACAGGGAAGACTGAGAAACAGAGGAAAACGTGTAAGCACTGCTATACTCCCCTCTTTTTTGCTAGCTACAAGATAAACATATTGGTTCAGAAACTTTAGTAGCATTATCACATTTCTCCTGTGTGTCTTGTGCTAAACAGCACTTATCAAAACATAGAATAGTGAGTATGTGCCAAGACAAAAATTTTGTTCTTTGTGTGTACATTAAAATCGCCATTTGTAACCTTCTGAAGTTATTCTGCTCATATAGCAAATCAGCGTCTGTCTGAATATGTCTGTATTGATTAACGGAGATATTGTTGTATGTTTTACTGTTGTCATGTTTTTGTTGCAAAGAATATAATCTTTTTATACAAGGATGAAGAAAAGTATTTCAATTAAAAAAACAAAACTTATGATCTAGCTAACAAGGGCTCTTTTTTTTAATGAACCCAAATTGCGCCATCGTTCCATCTCCTTGCACCAATCCCCATCTCTCCTACTACCCATTCTTGCCTTATTGTGGCCTAGGGCTGATGTTGATGTAAAGTATATTTTTACTCCTAACCATCTCTCCCATTTACTTACTCTGCCTGTCTCTGTTTCCCCAGTCCTCACCCCTTTTGTGTGCTTTCCATTCTTCTTTCTTTCTTTTGATATGCAATGATATCTATCATTGATAACATAGGATTCTGTACACTGTATGTGTATTTATGGGCATGCATTGTGTGTGATTTTTTTTTTTTAATTCTCTATATCTATTTCTAAATGAGTTTAATTGGTACGTGGGATCCCTTGTCATTGTGCTAACATACACTAGGTGAGAGATGAAATTCAAAACTAAGGTTTGTGTTGACAGTCAAAAGGTCATACCTGGGTGCCTCCTTGCAAGATGATGTGGAGAATGAGAAAGAAATGCTGCAGCAGCAGAGAGCAGAGGTGGCAGCACTGAGGGAAGAACTACAAAAGCAGGTAAAGATCACCAGTACTAGATGTTGCAATTGATTTCAGTGTTTTGTTTTAAGGTTGACTGCCTTTAACATACCTAAATAATTGGACAGAAACTATATCCGGCAACTGTGAAATGACGCAAGCTTACAAGGTTTGGCCTCTTCATCCGCCATGACATGCTGTCTGAACCATCCTTCAGGGCACACTGGAAGATGGCTGCCTTGAGGTTGACAGAAGTAGAGCTGGTTGGCAAACATCAAAGACTGGGTCAGTGTCACTATGCCAGAATTGTTTGTTGCTGCACCTCAGAGACAGAGATGGAGAACCCTTTCTGCTGTTGCATCATTTGTCCCTGCAACAACTGTACTGGTCATGAGATTAAAAGAAGATCCAAAGGTCAAACTGTGTCACTGTTTGTTGGGGTTAGGGAAGGTAAAGCAGTGACTGAAAGAGATGGGCACTACCATCATAATGTTTTTCCCAAGAAAAATTGAGATCTGTGTTATGTTACTTTTCTACAACCATAAGGATTCTGGAACATTTAGCTTTTAACCATGTTATTCTAATATACTAGTTCATGCTGCCAGCTGCACCTGACTATCATATCTCCCCCCCCCCCCTCCCCCCAATTTTTTTGTTTTTGCTCCAAGCAGTGCTTTCTTTGATGAATGCATGTACTTTGTTTGGTTCGCATTGTACAGGTGTTACATTGTTTTTTAATGAATGTACATGTTGGATGTCTTCATGTTTCCATAAGCCGCCAAACACTGACATGACTTACAGAAAAACGCTCAGCATGCACACCCACCAAAGGTGGAGTATGCAGACTATGCAGAAACATAACCATCACCTGCGCACACATGTATGCACACATACACGATGCACGCACAACAGCACACCACGCACAGCACGCGCGCGCGCGCACACACACCACACTCACACACACACACACACACACACACACACACACACACACACACACACACACACACACACACACACACACACACACCACCACACACACACACACACACACACACACACACTCACACTCTCACACACAATCTGAAAACAAAACACAGGCACTCGTGTACTTTCAAAAATGTGCAGAATGTACAGATGACAGGCAACAAGTCTGTATCTTTTTGTTGCATTTTGCAGCTACCTTTTGAAGAGATGAGTTTTTAGTGCAGACTTGAAAGTCCGAAAGGAAAGAGCATGCCATAGATCAAAGAGAAGTGAGTTCCAGAGTGTTGCAGCAGAATGAGAGAATGCCCATCTTTGTATTGATTATGATAGAGGGTTGGCAGGCACTCGTCCATTCCAAATGGATCTACACCTTAAACCCTAGGATGTCTGGTCATTTAAAGTACAGTGTTTGAGGCAGACATATGGATGTGTCTGACAGGTCTTTCAAGGATTGTTTTTTATCTCTCTGTATAAAAATTACTTTCATAATTGCAATGTAGGCCAAACGAAGGATTGTATGTATGTCAGTCATTTGTAGAACAAAGCAAACAGAACTGATGATACTGGGGAAGGAAGCCTGTATCTGACCACAGTTGTGTCTTTGACCGTGCAGATGGATGATGTGGAAGATCGAGTGCAGGACACCATTGTGGCACAGGAAAAACGTCGACATCGCCGCAAGGAGAAACACAGAGTATGTATATGGTTTCCACATTTCTAGCTCCCTCTCCCACATATGTGGCATTGCACTCATCTGTCATGGATAATTTGGTGGAGACTGTTTTGAAGTGCATTGAAAGCATCTACCAGACCCGTAGAACAATTTTGAGGTTTATTTTTTCATCAGAATTCTGCAGCATCCTTCACCTAGTTGTTCCCTTTTTTGAAGATAAGATACACGTGTCATTTACATGTAACCAAGATGGTTCCAATAATAGACTGATACAATACTAGTATAAAAAACATAGACTAGGTAAAACATAGGCTAGGTAGGACCTCAGGACCTGGCCAGCTCATGGGTTTATGTGCAGGCTTAAGGCTTATGCCATGAACACCATACACTTTGCATCTGTAACATTAGCGCATATGGAATTCATTCCAAGTGGGAGACGCTGTCTTGAGAAACTGAAACTGAAAGAAACTCTGCAGCGTCAGTTCTGCTAAATTCTGAAGTAAAATGTAAACCTGTGGTGAAATAGTTATTTGCCTTTTTTCAGCATTAGAAATAGTACAGTCATCTGGATACTGTTATAGTATTATTCATGTATTGTTATCGTCATTATATATTATTATTATCATAAATTGTTCTTGTATAGTGCTGTTCTCCAGATTCATTCAGACTCACTGTAAATTACACATAATCAGTCCTTTTAGTAGAGCTTGGAGAACTCAGGCTGTTTGGTGAGCTTGCCACATTCCACTATGTTGTTGCATCATTCACGTCTTTAATGGATGTGCATGCTAAGTCTTTTCATGTTTATATAAGACAGCCACTGACATGATTCACAGAATCTTTGATATTCTGCATGTGTATGCCAATTAGAGTTTAGGCACTGGCAGGACTACACACATGTTGACCTGGGAATTGGAAAAATGTCCACTCTTTTACCCACCAGGTGGAGAAGTCTATGTGAATCAAACCCATGATCTGATTAGAAGTCTGACGTTACCCACTTGACTACTGTGCCTGTCGAAACTTTCAAATAGGGTAATTGATGACCCACTGACTCAAATGGTCATATCTCACAAACTAATGAAGATAAATGATTTTTTTTGGAAAAAGTATCCATAATTTGCGTATACACTGTCACATATGTTTTTTGTTTTGTTTTTGTTGTTGTTGTAATTTTTATTTCTTTGAATATTAGGCAAGAATGAATACAATTTTAAATTGCAATTTTATAGAACACATTCACATAGAAAGGATAAAAAATGACAATATAGGTATACACAAATAAGTATGTGTTCACACACAAACAAACAAGTCTGGTAAAAGTCTTAACAAATTTTGTTTCAAAAACAAATCTCTCTCCTTTGTCATATACAAGCACATCACACACAAACACACTCACACATACAAACACACACACACAAACACACACAAAACACACACACACACACACACACACACACACACACAGACACACACAGACACACACACACACACACACACACACAAATACACTCACACGCACACTCATACACACGCAGACACACACACACAAACACTCTCACACGCACACTCATACACATGCAGACAGACACACACACACGCACACACAGACAGACACACACACACACACACATCCACACACACACACATGCATGCACGCACGCAGCACACACACACACACACACACACACACACACACACACACACACCACACACACACACACACACACACACACACACACACACCACACACACACACACTTACCACCTATCCAATCAGACTTTAAACATCCCTTATGATACTACATCCTCCGTGTGTGTGTGTGTATGTGTGTGTGTGTGTGTGTGTGTGTGTGTGCGCGCGCACGGCATGATAGGAAAGTTTCTCATCATCCAAGCCTCAGTTCTGATCATTGTTGTTTCTGTGTACAGAAATCACGTGAAAGAGAGCATAAACCTGCTATAGAGGATGAGGTGTTTGCAGTGGGTGCTAAACAGGTTTGTTTACCCCTTGTTAATTGTGTCTTTCTCACTGTATCTTTTTGTTGGGTATATGTCTTTGTGTGTGGGTGTGTAATCTGTTGCTGATATACATGTAACATAACACGATCACATCCTGAAGATGAGTTGATTGTAAAAGTGTCCTGTTTCAAGAATGTAGACAAGCTTTTGATTCGGTTGTAGTTGGAAAAAAACACAAAAAACTTATACACAGCTTTAGGTAATTGATGATGAAGTATCAGTTTCAGTTTAAATTTTGGTGATCTTTTCAGCTGCAGTTATTTCTTAGTGAATTATCAGCTTCATTTTTTTTTTTTTTTTTTTTCTGCTTCTTGGTATTATTCCTAGACTTTCATTGGATGGAGAACCAGCTGGCTTCAGTTTCTTCTTGATGAATTGTCTATCTTATCCCAACAATCTCCTTGTTCCAGTGGTCAGTCTGTCTCAGTTTCTTCCTTGTGAATAATTACTTTTAGCCAGAGCCCTACTTTGACCCAAGGAAGATCTCAGAATTGGTGTTGTTTGTGATCTGCTAACCCCAAATGCACACAAGTATATTAGTGGGTGCTTATGTTTAAGGTCGTGTTTTATCCTGCTGTTAAGGCACTCATACTCCATTTTCAGGGTGCATGCTGGTGTTATGCGTTTCCATGTTCCCATAAGCTATCAAACTCTCACGTGGCTTACAGGATTGTTAATATGCTTGTTTAATGTTCTCCTTATGTTCTCGTCGAGCGTTGAGTATGGTTTCTACCGCCAATCTTGGCGAGGGAGAGAGGTGAGGTGAGGTGTTATGTGTGCACATGAAGGTGATTAAGTCACAAAGTGGTCTGCACATTTGTTGATCTGGAGAACAGAAAAATATCTCCATCCCATAGTCCATAGGTGGTACCATGCAGATTTGAACCCAAACCTTCCAGTTGGAAGATAAGTGTTCTGACTGCTTATTTATTGCACCATCAGAAATCTCAGAATGAGATGGAAAATGTCATTAAGAAAAAAACAACTGAAATCAATTGTTGTAAGTGTGTGAAATGTGTGTCATGAAAGTATCTTGTATTCATCGATGTCATCATTGTATGTGCAGCAGACGGAGCCTGTGCTGATGCAGTCGGCAGAGAAGGAAGCCAAGGAAAGAGGCATCAGCATGTACCCCAGTGATGAAGAGGAGGAAAGTCTTGGTAAGTCAGTCAGTCTGTTTTGGGAGGAAACAGGAAAATAAGAATGAACATTAAAAAAAATATTCTTCAGTCCATTGAAATTGAAGATTAGGTTCTTGTTCATGTGCTGTATAAGTTATTGTATTGACTGGCTGTTACTTACTGATTATCTAGTTTGATGGTTGACTGGTACATCAGCAAGCTTGCTGACCAATTCAGTAACCAACTGCTTGACAGGCTGATTGGTTGATTGACTAGTTGACTGGCTGATTGACTGACTGGGTCATCTGAGGTTCAGATCTATGCACACTGTGTAGCATGGTGTTGTGGCGTTCTACCAACTGAGCTAACCAACCCACAAAAAAACAAAAACAAAAAAGAAAAGGCCAGCCTGTGGAGTCAAACCCACAACTCATGCATTATCAGTATGGCACTGTAAACAACTGAACTAGCAGGTGAGTATAAACTATAGCAACGTGTGTGTGTGTGTTTTTTTTATGAGTATCTGGTAAATAAGCACGGAGCAGAAAGACTGTGTGAGCCAGATGATCAAACCATGACTTGTGGCATATGTTACAGCACTGGGGTCCGGGACCAGCAGTCTGAGGACGCCACGCACCCCCAGGGCCACCAGCACCATGGGTAGCACTATGGGGTATGTCTGGCATCGTTTATCTTTATGTTGAAGCTGTAAAATCAAGGTAGAGGTGTGTTGTTAATGGCAGTTATTGAACCCTGATTGGTGTGAACGCAGAGCTCCCAGCTTCTGGTCTGACTGCACAAGTTTGAGCCTGACACAAGAAAACCTTTTGCATGTGGCCTGAAGTCCAAGCAAAAACATTAAAACAAGTTTTAAAAAAAACAGTTTGATATGTGACCTGTTCTCACGAATGGGGTCACAACTTAATTTTGGGGGGTATAGAGATATTTATATCACCGGAAAGCAGAAAAAATGCTCTTTCCAATGATGTATAATTCAACTGTCTAACTGGAAAATCGAGCGAGTTACAGTAATTTAAAGGGAGTGGGTGATGGGACGGCCATTTTGAGAAAAGCAGAGTTAAAGAAGGACAACAAAGTTCTCTGCTTTTTCCCTAGCAACCAGTATTCTATCTTCATCAAACTTAGTGAAGTGATAGATAAAGTGGTTCTGCACTACATACTAGCTATTTTGCGAGCTGATTCCAACGGTATGCGATATGCTGAGGCCCTGTACGGTTTCATGGCCTAAATTAAAGCTCAAACACACACATTTTCACGAAAAAAATCTGCACATTCTCGATGGGTTACACTTTAAAATGTTATTTTAACACTCTTTCAGCCCAAATTTCACTTTAATCTTTGCCATAATTAATAGATTAATGGTCAGACAATGTGTAGGAACAAAAATCTCAAATCACCCAGATCGACCCTCACCACCTTTTCAGGCCCGTATCTCAGTTCACACGTTGCGACTTGTGACCCCGTTCGCAAGAACCAGTCACATATAAAAAGGGACATTTGTATGATGTTTAATAGCTTGGAGCCTGTGAGTTGGATGTCTCAAGACATCACCAGAATATGGGCTTCACGCACATTTTGTCATATCTGCCTTTCAACACTCTTTCCAAGCGTTTCACTTTTTCTCTTCTCAGTTTGATATGGTGCATGCCATTGATGCCTATAGTTGACAGTAAAATCGTCTGTTCACAGCCACAACCGTTCATCTCTGCTATTTTTTTGAAGCCACAACTGTGCATCTCAAGTATATTTGTATAGTAGAGATACATGGATATGGCTCTGAATATATAGTAAAGATGTATGGCTGTGGTTAGGTCAGTTCCTGACCAGTGAAGGCAAAAGACAGCAAACTTTTGTCCAAAGGGGAGGTAAAACTTGCATGGTGGGCAGAGCACTTTCAAGAGATGCTGAACAGGCCTGAATCAGCTTCACCAGTAGGCCTTGAAGATCCTTCAGTTTTACTGCCATCAACATGTTATTTAATCATGGCATTAACCCTTTGATTCCCGCACCCTGTCTTTCAGCATCTGGCATTGTCAACCATGCTAGCAAAGCAAAAACTTAACCCTTTGACTCCCTCACCCTATCCAGTATCTTCCTGCAGGAAGCTGCTGGATAGGGTGAGGGAATCAAAGGGTTAAGTTTTTGCCGTTGGTGGATAGGGTGCGGGAGTCAAAGGGTTAAAATAGGTAGGGCAGAGTTCTGAGTACTTTATAGTATCATGTTGATGAGAAAACAATAAATCTGCCTTTTCAAAAAAAATTTTTTATTCTTTCTCAAATCAAGGCCTATTGATCTGCTGCTCTTTTAGAAATTTTTGTTATTCTTTTTTGAATCAAGGCCTAGTGATCTGCCGCTACATTTGCATTCAATTCAAGCAGTGTTGTCGTGAAAGTGTGTGTACATGTTGCAATGGTAGATTTGCAACTTACATTGTTGCGCAGTCTGTTTGCTCTTTGTGTTCATAGGGTTGAGCGGGACATGACTGTGTGTCTGTTTCAGAACTATACAGCTGTTAGTAATTATCTATGGTTATCCTTAAGTGGTCTTTTTAGTTCAGCTAGTTAGAGCATCTTGCTGATGACACAAAGGTCGTGGGTTCAACCCTCAGGCGGACCACAGATTTTTGATAATGGACCGTCTGACTCTGTTTATAGAGCCGTAGACTCAAGATCCCATTTCTTGGCTTCAGTCCCACTGTGTAGCATAAAAACTGGCATGTTTTCTGCTTATTGTAATGTTTAGTCGTTCTGATGGTGTTGGCTCAGTATTTCATAGGTCCTGTTCTACCCCCCCCCCCCCCCCCCCCACTCCTTATTTCAAGATCTTGTCGTTTGCACAAGCTCAAGGAGTCATCAGCATCATGTGCCCTGCCGCATGGCGTTGGTGATCATGGCCCTCCATACGATACAAATTTGTCCCTTGTCATTGCAAGCACATCTCACACCCTCTCTGTCCTCAGCCACCCTGCAAGCCCGTCCAGTATTTTCTCCCTGGGTCTGCCTGGTGTGCTCGAGGAGTCTGCCAGATAAATACTGGTAGATTTGAGTGGAGTGCATGTGGAATTGTCTGTCTGAGTATGATGAATTCTTCCTGCACACACCAAACACCAAACTGAACTATTCTTGTGTGTGAGAGACATCGTCCTGAGAAACTGAAACTGTGTGTGAACTTGTCCTCTTATGTCCTCTTGCAGGATGTCTGGTACAGGCAGCCTGAACTTGAGGACGTCACAGTTCCTGGAGCAGCTGCGTCAGAACCCACCCTGGGCATCATGAGGGACCAGCTTGGAGAGCTGCTGTCTGAGAAGGTAGAGAAGTGTGGAGTACCTCGCGGGGCCCCTGGCATTGACGACAACATGCTGCAGAATAAACTGGCCATGCAACGCACCCAGAGACAAGCCTACTTGCAGGTAGGGATACGTGTATTTTGGGCAGGGTTGGTGGTGGAGACATTTATTTCAATTACATTGTGTTTATTCACCGAAAACAGTCATGGCATCACAATTAACAAAGCTCTTTTAGAAAATGTTAATGATTTCAAATATCTTGTCTCTTTAAAAACTGATGTTGGAACCTGCTCAAAAGACATCAGAATAAGAATTGGAATGGCAAAGCAAAAAATGGTCCAACTCAACAACATCTGGAAAGACAAAGGCATACCAAATGGCTTGAAAGACTTCTAAAACGTTTGATCTGGCCAGTCATTATTTATGGCTGCGAAGCTGGACTCTGAGAAAAACTGATTGCAGAAGAATTGAGGCAGCAGAGATGTGGTTTTGTCAGAGACTACTACTTGTCAAATAGACAGAAGAACTAATGAAAGTGTCTTGGAAGAACTTGATACCACAAGAAAACTACTAGCAAACATCAACAAAAGAAGACTAAAATACAACAGATGTCACACACAAAAGGAAAACAGTTTTGGAAACATTGAAGTGTTCACATACAGACATTACTCGCCTCAAAACTGGTAGTCTGTTCATCTTGATAGAAGGGGTGAAGGAAACAGGGACCATAAGGGGGTAAATATCCTCTTGCCGAGTCCATATATTTACACCATATGTTGTTTTTTTCCACCAATGAAAACAGTTATCCACAGGAATATTTACACAAGAATGTACAGTTTTATGTACAATAACACAAACACCATTGATGCCATCTTGACAGTCAGACGAAAACAAAGAACTGTATATAGCATCGAAAAACTGCTACTAAAGCAAAATACAGCTCACAACATGGTCTAAGGAAAAGAACTGTGAAATAAAAGACCAAGATCACTCTAGTGCATGATTTACTTCCCTTATTCCTTTATTAGGGCCACAAAAAAAGTTGAAACTCTGACATAAACCTGTGTACAGCACAGCTCCACTCAGTGTGAAAGGTGATGTGCAGCCATATACGGCACAGCTCGATTGAGTTAATATAGACTATCATTATTATGCATTTGTTTCCAGAGATATCCCAACTTCTTGGCGCTGAGGGAACACTATGATAAAGAAGCTCAAGACCGTGCTGTGAAGATCTTGAGGCAAAAGATAAGACAGTCGCCTCGCTCGCTGGGTCCCAGTTTTAGTCCCCGCTCACAGGCAGGCAGGAGTAAGTTGATTGACCGTTTGGAGATGTTTGCGTTGTACGGTTGACTGTTGGTCTCATTTTGTGGTGGTTTTGTTGTTGGGGGTGGTGAGATGTTTGATTGGTTTTGTTGTATTTTGTGTTTGTTTGGATTTTGTTGTTGTTTTTGTTAATGTGTTCTTGCCTGTCTTTCTTTGAAAAATGAAATTAACCCTTAGACTCCTGCACCCTATCCGCCAGCATGCTAACAAAGCAAAAAATTAGCCCTTTGATTCCCTCACCCTATCCACCAGCTTCCTGCACGAAGGTGGTAGATAGGGTGAGGGAGTCAAAGGGTTAAGTTTTTGCAGTTTGTGGATAGGGTGCAGGAATCAAACAGTTTAGCTTGTGTGTGTGTGTGTGTGTGTGCATTTTAGTGTATTGACTCTTTCCCTTCCTCACCCTATCCACTGGTCTCCTGCAGTAAGCTGGCGGATAGAGTGAGCAGGCAAAAGGATTGATACAAACTTCGGTTACCAGTCGATTGTGGGTGTTTGTCAGGTCCGCGTGCCCAGTCAGCACAGCATCAGGACGCCCGTTCAGCCAGCGCAGGTCGCACTGCGCTTCCCAGCCCAGAGGGTCGGCCCACAACACCCCACGATCCTCCAGTGCTCCTTCACCCCGTCCTCGTGTGCCAGCCACGCCAAAGTCCCAGCCCCAGCCCCACCCCAGGACTGGTTCTCCACAGAAAACTCCTCTTTCCACAGGGTAAATTTTTACTTTGTGTGTGTGCATTTCTGTTGTGTCTCTTTGTTAACTCTTTCTGTACGTTAAGAGTTTTCAGACTGGACGCAGGGTTCATCTGCAACATATTTTGGTAAGGTCAGTAAAACACTTGTAGATATTTTTGTGTTCAACATAGAACAAAAAGGTAGGTATTGGGTTGTGCACAATTAAATTCTAAATAACATACAGGTAATAACATCATGATAATTTTCATTATGATGTAAAAGAAACAGAACGGGATAGACGTGGTCTCTTTGCAGAACAAGAAGGCTCTTCACAATCGTCAAGACTCGCTTCTTCTGACTGCACTTGATGCACTCTCAACAAAGCTATCATCACTGTCACTGGCAGCTATTTTATCATCACTTTTGTCAAAAATTTCTGAATAAGTGCGACAGTCTGAGCAGCAGTGAGCCTAACAGGACGCTGACTGCCTGACGCCATGGCAACTCAACTTATGAAACTGAAAGCATATCAACAAACGGGTGCACACACACAAAAAACATGTGGAAAAACGGCTGAAAAGGAAGAGGAAATATCCAACTGTGGTTATCTGCTGTCATGCGGTTGTATGTAGTGAAATGGGGAAGAACGAAAAGTAGAAAGTGACAAACCATGCCAAGCCGCTGTGATCAGCTCAGCGGCCATTTTGAAAATCAGCCGAGCCGATCACGGCGGCTCATCGTACAGGAAGAGTTAAAGGACTGATATGGAAGTGATTTTCGGTTTGTTAGTTTTTTAAGTCCACCCCACCTCCTGTCTTTAGGGATTGAAATTCAACAACAGGCACAATAGCCAGGACTTCAAATGAAATGGTCTGAGTTCAGTTCTCCATGGATGGGTAATGGGTGGAGATTTTTCTGATCTTCCAGGTCCACATTAATGTAAATTTGCTAGTGCCTGAACTCTCTTTGCAGGTGTACACACACACACACACATAGAACATGAAATAAACATTGAAAATTGTGTGAACCATTGTTAATGTTTGGTGATTTATGGAAACAGAGAAACACTCAGCATGCTCTCCCACTAAAGACGAGAGTTTGCAGACCATGCAGCAACATAACGCCCACACAGCATGTGCCAGATTGATACACATTCATGCATCCAAGAAAAGATTTTTGGAATTTTTTGGGGGGATCAGCAGTTATGGCTTGGGACCACCATGGTCCTGGCAACAGAAAATACTGGGGTACATGCTATCCATCACTCTTAAAAGTTAAGGCTGCACACATGTTATATATATTTATTGTGTATTTGACTGTCTGCGTATTGAAACATGGAACCTGACGAAACATTAGCTCCTGAAATTGCAAACCATGCAAAGGGCCCATGAATGGATCATGATGGGAATCACCTCTAAGGACCAGAAAACAGCGGCATGGATAAGAGGAAAAATGAAGGTCCAAGACATAATAGACAGTTTGTGAACAAAAGTGGAACTGGACTGGTCATGTCAGGAGATCTGACAACAGATGGACCACCAAAGTGACGCACTGGATCCCTTGAAGCCAAAAAAGGAACAGAGGTCGCCAGAGAACCAGATGGCGAGACGATCTAGAAAAAGTTCGACAAAATACGAACCAGAACAGCAGTTTACTGGCAACAGTGGTGTGCGATGAGGAAGGCTTATGTCCAACAATAGACGGAAACAAGCTGAAGTGATATTGAAATATTCTGGCATGTTTTCTTGCTGTCATGTTTGCGGTTGAAAGAAAAATCATATGCAGGAGTGAAAAAAAAAAATGCTGTAGTGAAGCACAAGGAATTCAAACCAAGGCATTATTAGTATAGCAGGAGTTGTCCCTAACAGGTAACTGCTGTGTGTTTAGGAGTTATGATTTGTTCAAGAGGGATTCATCTCTTAGTGATCATCAGGCAGACTCCTTGAGCCTGTGCATAACCATATGCAAAGTCTTAAAGGGAAAGGGGAGGGAGCGAGAACATGAAGCACTAAACTGACACCACCAGAATGATTGGAACATTAAGTTGAGCAATAAATGGTCCAGCTTTTATGTTGCAGGCTGAAATTGAACTTAAGACGTCAGATCCAAAGTCTTTTTCATACCCACTGCCCTCCGTCCCCCTGCTCACTTCCCCTGCTCCTATTATCTGTTTGGTATATGAAAGAAACTTTAGTAAATTATTGCAGTTGATATGTTTGTTACTGTGGATTAAAGTATTTTATGATTTATCTGTTTCTTTATTAAAATTTTAATTAATTCTTTGTCTGCTTTATTATCTGTTGGCATATGAAAGAAATGTTTGGTAAATTACTGAATGTAGTATGTTTGTTACAGTGGATAGCTTTATTTTATGATTTATGTTTATGCATTTAATGAATTCTTATTTATCTGCTTTTATTTATTAATTTCTATGCCAACTAGATCAACGACAGAGTGGACCAGTACACAATGGGATTCAGATGAGGATTCCATTGACGAGGAGGATGAAATCTCAGGAATCAAGCCATTCAGCCCCTCCCCCAACGTGCGACTGATCCAGTCAGGTCCCCGCCACTCTCCCTCCTCCCGGCCATCCCCCTCTCCACGTCCCTCCCCTCGCCACCAGGCCAAACCCACCCTCATCCAGTCCCGTCCCATACATGGAGGTGACGACGACATTGAGGACATTCTAGGATCTGATGGGTCAGTGTGTGTATGTTTGTCTCTTACACTTTGTTGTGTGTGTGTGTGTGTGTGTATGTGTGTGTGTGTTTGTCTTTGACTCTGTGTGTGTTTGTCTTTGACTCTGTGTGTGTGTGTTTGTCTTTGACTGCGTGTGTGTGTGTTTGTCTTTGACTGCGTGTGTGTGTTTGTCTTTGACTGTGTGTGTGTGTGTCTGTGACTCATCATCATAGTCATCAGCATTATTATCATGTTATCATATCACACGTCACTACTGGTGTTACATCGCTAGCGTGGGAAAGTGGCTGACAGTTTTCATTGAGGCTTGAAGAAATCTAGCAGTTTGCCAATTGCTGTCTGTAATGTGGGATACAGTGCACAGTTGCACCAGTCTTGTTAGTTGTAGGGCGAGATCGCACATAGCAAACTTTACCTCTGGAAAACACCATCTTGTTTGTACAAAGAGGAATTGGTTATATGTAATAGTAGATCTTGTTAGTTATAAACAGTATTTTACAAGAGGGAAAAAGAAGGAAATGTGCAGGGAAAATAAAAGAGTATGCTATTGCTGGAAATTCCTTGTAGACAAGTTCATTATAGATAAACTCCTTTGTGCATAGAGTTTTTCACTGTGCTATTACTACAGTGGATACATAATTTCGCTGTATTGTCACTGCAGTGTAATAATTGCTATGAGACAACACAGTGCAAGCCTACATTCTCCCTTCCCCTCCCCCACTTTGCCTCATGTTACTCAAATATTGTGTCCAAGTACACACCAAAGTTACAATAAACAATAACCTCAGATGGCAACAAAAAGTATAATTGAAAACGTTTGAAGAAAGAATGGAAATTTGAAACCCACAATCTTAATTGTGTATTGATTTCCCACTGTGCATGTGGCGTCCTGTTGAATATGAGATATTATGAATTCATATTATGTGGATCTGCCAGATGCAATTAACACACATACATATACATATACACATATGCACTGTCCCTCTCACAGTCACCTCTTCTTTCACTCACAAACATTGCATCATTATTTATACTGATAATTAACACATATTGTCAATTCAGATGTATCAATGTGTCTACATCATGCAACACATATATCTGTATATATATAGAGAGACAAAAGTACAACATACCCTATATAATAGAAACACCCATTTAAACTGTTATTATTATGATTATTATTATTATCATCGTAAGTGAAATATGGTATGGTAAGGTACCAATCAGCAGTTTCAGATTATCATAGTTAATTGTTTAATGATTACGTTCATCACCACCATCATCGTGGTCATTATCAGAAGGTTAACCACATACTAAATCAAGGCGTATACAGGAAGACAGTGTACGTGCCAGGACCCAGCCAGTGAGACACAGTCCCTGCCGCTCGTCTGTCATCATCGCACCACAGCCCCGAGTACAGAACGTGTCCAATTTGGCTCGCACATTTAACACAGTTTTGGAGTGAGTAGGACAACAGACATATTTGTTGCACTTTGCGCGGCTAAAGTTAGTTTCACAGTACTATCGTAGAATGGAAGCCCGTTGGCTTAGACACAAAGTCCCCACCTTTTTCCTTTTACTAGTTGTCCAGCCCCAGAGAAGGAAAGTGGGTTGTTTCTTTTACTAGATTGTCATAGCCCAAGAAGGAAAGTGGGGTTGTTTCTTTTTACTAGATGGTCACAGCCCCAGAAAGGAAAGGTGGGGTTGTTTCTTTTTACTAGATTGTCACAGCCCAGAGAAGGAAAGTGGTTGTTTCATTTTACTAGATGTCACAGCCCCAGAGAAGGAAAGGTGGGGTTGTTTCTTTTACTAGATTGTCACAGCCCCAGAAAGAAATGTGGGGTTGTTTCTTTTACTAATTGTCACAGCCCCAGAGAAGAAAGGTGGGGTTGTTTCTTTTTACTAGATTGTCACAGCCCCAGAGAATGGAAAGGTGGGTTGTTTCTTTTTACTAGATTGTCACAGCCCCAGAGAAGGAAAGTGGGGGTTGTTTCTTTTTACTAGATTTCACAGCCCCAGAGAAGGAAAGTGGGTTGTTTCTTTTACTAGATTGTCACAGCCACCAGAGAAGGAAAGGTGGGGGTTGTTTCTTTTTACAGATTGTCACAGCCCCAGAAAGGAAAGTGGGTTGTTTCCTTTCACTAGACCATCATAGCCCCAGAGACGGAAAGGTGGGTTGTTTCCTTTCACAGACCGTCATAGCCCCAGAGACGGAAGGTGGGTTGTTTCCTTTCACTAGATGTCATTGCCCCAGAGACGGAAAGGTGGGGGTTGTTTCCTTTCACTAGATGTCAAGCCCCAGAGACGGAAAGTGGGTTGTTTCCTTTCACTAGACCATCATAGTCCCAGAGATGGAAAGCTAGGGTGGAGGTGGAGTGTGTTTCCTTTCATAAATTGTCATGTCCAGAGAGGGAAAGAGGGTTGTTCCTTTCACTAGACCATATAGCCCAGTAGATGAAAGGTGGGGGGGTTCCTTTTACTAGATCATCATAGCCCCAGAGATGGAAAGGTGGGGTGGGGGTTTTCCTTTAACTAAATGTCATGCCCAGAGAGGGAAAGAGGGTTGTTTCCTTTCACTAGATCATCATAGCCCCAAGAGAGAAAGAGAGGTTGTTTCCTTTGCTAGATTGTCATAGCCCCAGAGAGGAAAGGGGGGGGGGGGGTCCTTTCATTAGACCATCATGTCCCCGAGAGGAAAGGGGTGTTTTCCTTTGACTAAATGTCGTAGCCCCAGAGTGAAAAGGGTAGTTTCCTTCACTACTATGTCTTAGCCCAGAGGAAAGAGGGGTTGTTCCTTTCACTAGATTCATAGCCCCAGAGTGGGAAAGAGGGCTATTTCCTTTCACTAGACTGTCAAGCCACCAGAGAGGGAAAAAGGTTGTTTCCATTTTGCTAGATTGTCATAGCCGCAAGAGGAAAGAGATTGTTTCCTTTCACTAAATTGTCCTTGCCCCTGAGAGAGAAAGAGGGTTGTTCCTTCACTAGATGTCATAGCCCAGAGAGGGAAAGGGGGATTGTTTCCTTTCACTTGATTGATTTAGTCTCAGAGAGGGAAAGAGGGTATTCCTTTCATTAGATCACCATAGTCCAGAGATGGAAAAGGGGGGGGGGGGGGGGGTTGTTCCTTTTGCTAGATTTCATAGCCCAGAGAAGGAAAGAGATGTTCCTTTCACTAAATTGTTGTTGCCTCTGAGAAAAAAAGAGGGGGTTGTTTCCTTTCACTAGATTGTTGTAGTCCCAGAGAGGGAAAGAGGGATTGTTTCCTTTCACTAGAATGTCATAGCCCCAGAGATGGAAAGGTGGGGGGTTGTTTCCTTTCACTAGACCGTCATAGCCCCAGAGAGGGAAAGGTGGGGGGTTGTTTCCTTTCACTAGACCGTCATAGCCCCAGAGAGGGAAAGGTGGGGGGTTGTTTCTTTTCACTAGATTGTCATAGCCCTAGGAGGGAAAAGGGGGTTGTTTCCTTTTGCTAGATTGTCATAGTCCCAGAGAGGGAAAGGGGGGTTGTTTCCTTTTGCTAGATTGTCATAGTCCCAGAGAGGGAAAGGGGGTTGTTTCCTTTCACTAGATTGTCATAGCCCTAGAGAGGAAAAAGGGGGGTTGTTTCCTTTTGCTAGATTGTCATAGTCCCAGAGAGGGAAAGGGGGGTTGTTTCCTTTTGCTAGATTGTCACAGTCCTAGAGAGGGAAAGGGGGTTGTTTCCTTTTGCTAGATTGTCATAGCCCTAGAGAGGGAAAGGGGGTTGTTTCCTTTTGCTAGATTGTCACAGTCCCAGAGAGGGAAAGGGGGTTGTTTCCTTTTGCTAGATTGTCACAGTCCCAGAGAGGGAAAGGGGGTTGTTTCCTTTTGCTAGATTGTCATAGTCCCAGAGAGGGAAAGGGGGTTGTTTCCTTTCACTAGATTGTCATAGCCCTAGAGAGGAAAAAGGGGGGTTGTTTCCTTTTGCTAGATTGTCATAGCCCCAGAGAGGGAAAAGGGGGTTGTTTCCTTTTGCTAGATTGTCATAGTCCCAGAGAGGAAAAGGGGGTTGTTTCCTTTCACTAGATTGTCATAGCCCTAGAGAGGAAAAAGGGGGGTTGTTTCCTTTCACTAGATTGTCATAGCCCCAGAGAGGGAAAAGGGGGTTGTTTCCTTTTGCTAGATTGTCATAGTCCCAGAGAGGGAAAGGGGGGTTGTTTCCTTTTGCTAGATTGTCATAGTCCCAGAGAGGGAAAGGGGGGTTGTTTCCTTTTGCTAGATTGTCATAGTCCCAGAGAGGGAAAGGGGGGTTGTTTCCTTTTGCTAGATTGTCATAGCCCCAGAGAGGGAAAGGTGGGGGTTGTTTCCTTTTGCTAGATTGTCACAGTCCCAGAGAGGGAAAGGTGGGGGTTGTTTCCTTTTGCTAGATTGTCATAGCCCCAGAGAGGGAAAGGTGGGGGGTTGTTTCCTTTTGCTAGATTGTCATAGTCCCAGAGAGGAAAAGGTGGGGGTTGTTTCCTTTTGCTAGATTGTCACAGTCCCAGAGAGGGAAAGGGGGGTTGTTTCCTTCACAAAGGAGACACTTCATTTTTTCCTTCTTGGGGCTGTGACAGTGTACCTACATTTGCCCTTACGTTGTAGCCAATCCCTTGCAATCATTCTCTTTTTATAGATGTAGACCAAACAGTTTTGTCTTATAGATCCTGTTTGGGTGGGTGGGTTGTTTGTTTTTAGATTTTCTTTTTAAACAAAGGCAGATAGTCTTACTGTTCCAGTGAAGCATTTTTTTCTACACACAAAACAAATATGGTTTAATCTGTTTAGCATAAAGATCGAGGGGGAAGAAATCTCTGCACAACCTCACACACTGTGCCTTTTAGCCGCCCAACCATAGGTCATGACCTCGGCCCGTGGCGCGCAGCTGATGCCAGCTGCCCGCTGGGCAGCAGACACACAGTGCTGCTCGGCTTGCTTGGCTCACTCAGCGGGAATAACGCTATGTTCGTAATTTGTGTACCATCGCAAAACTCCCTTAAAACAACATTCTGTAATGACTTGCAATAGAAAGGGAAAAGAATGAGCTTGAAACCAACACCAAACACAACATAGATAGGGTTACTGCTTTAGTTACTGCAGCAGTTCAAAGTTTCATCCACACAAACAAAACAACTTCAAAAAACATATTACTACAATGAATGGGTCGTGTTCCAACACCCTTAACTTAAAACATGCACTTATGACAGCACTTCCACGAACAGCAACAGAAAGTACAACCATTTAGCATTCACACCCACGTATCTGTCTGTGGGCAGTATTTTTCTGTGGGCCAGGAGCAGGGGGGTAATTAACACGCTGCTGTGGGTTTACCAGTGGCAGGCGCGAGGTGGAGTGGTGGGGGTATGTTGGCTTGGCAACCAGCTTATAGTTCACGCCTGACACAGGCCTAATTATTGTTTATCAGGTGTGGGGCTACACATCAGTCCCTGGCATCAGTGTTTTGGGAGTTCAATTCTTTACTTTAACTGTCTCTGCCGGAGACAACTTACTGTTTATACCGCTGAATTATGATAATAATAAAACTGCTCGACATATTGAAAGCGACCTGGAACAAGTTCTCTTCCGCAAATAAAAATCAGTTTCTGCTCACGTAGTTAAAACGCAATCAGCAAAATGTAAATCCATGGATATGAGAAAATGATGAGAATAAAAGAAGACTTGTCAAGAGTTATTTTCGCGGCTTTGAGGCGACAGGAAGCACACACCGCAACCGAGGTGACACAGTTGTCAACTGTTCTTGCATTAAGACTCGGATTTGCTGGTCTTCTGCACGAATTCCACGCACCCGAGCCTTAAGACCATTAACAAAAGCATGAGTCTCTTCACCTCCTTGCTCCCCCAGCAGTCCCAATCCAAATTTCCAGTCTTTCAGGAATTGAACACAGTGGCACTCTAGCATGTGTTGTTTTGGTGTGATGTTTATATGCGGAAACTTGATTCTGTAGAAATGCATGTATTGTGAAATGTTTTCTTCTACCGTTTGTATGTCTTCTTCTGTCATGGGTCGTGTATGTGAGATGTGTTTATGTACAGCTGAGAAGTGTGAGTTAAGCTGTTCAAATTTCTCTGCGATGTCATGTGCACGCTGGTGAAGTGTGAGGCTGTCTGTCACTTGAAATGTTTTTCTGACTATGCTTTGACAGATGTTTTTTGTGACTTGAGGTTGCAGATATTTGTGGCAGTGATTGCCTACAAAGGAACGGCCGTGGTATGCTTGCACAGTGATTTTATTTGCTTTCAGTTCACTATCTAAATTTGATGTGACAGGGCCTTCACGGAAAGGCAGGTCTGTCAGTGCCTCATTCTTTTCTTCTATTCTGTCATAAAGTTCGTCAATGCAGTCCTGCACCTGCTTCTTCTCCTCCTGTAGTGTGTGCTTCATTTGCTCATTTTCCCGTTCTAACTGCTGTATTTCTGAGAGCCTTGTCTCGTATGACATCTTCTCTTTTTCATCTTTCTCTATGTCTTGTAGTGTGTTAACATGCTGTTCGAACACTGTGATGTTTTCATGTCCCGTGTTAATTTCTTCCGCTAGTGCCCTAGCTATGTGTGTGTCTAGCATGTGACACTCCTGTTCCAACAGATCATGGTGTTTTTTTACTATGCCTAACAAAATGTGAAGGTAGGGAGGAGCGATTTGTGACAAGGATACATTGAAGAGGGGTTTGTGGATAACATTATTGTATGCTTTTGCTGTTTTCTTGTCTGCACCATGGTGACAGAACTGTCTGTGATCATGCTTAATGTTTTGCAGCGTTCTTTTGGGAATGTTTGTTTGCTGAATGTGCGCGTTTTGCATCTGTTTCTTTGAAGTCTTGCACCACAAACAAGGGTGTACTGACTGCGCTCCTGAAATGCCATATATTTTAAGTAAATAGTCATAATCACCAAAGAAAAAAACACGGATCTGCTTGCCTTTCCATACCATCTTCTCTAAGTTGGCGATTTGCTGTTTGTATGGATAGAGGATAGTTTTTAGGTTTACCTGTGAATCTTTGCAATTGACCACAGATATGAGGCAAGTATTGCGCTTTGAGTTAGGTTCACTAACATTTGCAACCTGCAGCATAAACTTAAAACTACTTCCACCATGGTCTCCGCCGATCTTTATCCATACTTCATTTCTGGGAATTGTATCATCATGCCAAGAGAGCAGATGTTCTTCCTCGTACTGGTCTAACAGAGAAGAGACAAACTGAGTAAGGTCAGTGTGTCCCACATAGCCAACAGGCACTTCAATTCTCTCTGAGCCAGTGTCATTGTCAACTAATTTGTGTTCTACCACTATGTCTCCACAGACTGTTTCATGTTGAAACTGCCTCTCTGCTCGTTCACTCTCCATGACTACTCCTATGCCTTTGAGAAACCGTCTCTGTGCTCTCTGCCTGCACCAGCTAAGTCCTAAAGTTGTCCTAAGAGCTGACCCATGTTTAGAGGAGATGGTTGGTCTCTTAATGCCTGCCTGATGTAACACCTCCTCCCTCTGTTTTGTGCTGGACTTTTTCAGTTCACTGCTGTGTTGTTTTACCGAATCTTCTTGGGTTTTGCCTGATACATCATGTCTAAACTTTTCCACTGTTCTGGCTCTCTTTTTTCTCAGAGGAGAAGAAGCTTCTAATGATCTCTTTCTTGGCATCACTATCTTTTTGAGAACGAGAGGCTGACCTTTCGTTTTGCAGGCAACAGTGGATTTGTCCTGTGACTTATTCATTATCATTTTGGTGATTTGTGTGTGGTATTCTGTTTCTTCTGCAGTGAGTGGAAGAGTCATGTCCTGAATAGAACGCAAGCTTTGCTTTTGGGCAATAGGAGATGTTGCTGCGTCTGTAACCTGCTGTCTCATAGATGTCTGTGATGGCCCTTCGTTTATGACTGTCTTTTCTGGTGTGTACATTTCCTGCCTAATGGGTGATGTATGCGTGTCAATCATGCGAGGCCTTTTTTCTGGTGTGGATGTTACTGGTGGCAGAAAGACTGGCCCTTCACTAATTGACTCGGGGGCACTTTCTTGCTTTGGCCGACCTCTCTTTTTTCTCACTGGCCTGCCTGCCGTGAACTGCGAGGCAAAATGTGAACAGACGCTGCATTCACTTTGTAATATGGATGAATTGAAATCAGTCCACAAATGGGATGCACCTTCAATGTCAATCTTGGCATTTTGTAGCGTTGTGGCAGAGGGTGATTCCACTTCTTTCTTTAAACTCTTCAGTCTTGTGTAACAGGGTCGGCACAGCGTGGTCGAGTGAACATCACATTTGTCTTGCATAATATCAATATCATGAAACTGCTGTAGCTCTGACTGAACATATTTACACAGATGAACTGCTTTATCAGAGTTGCGTTTTTTTTATCTTCCACCACACACTCTACAAAGCGAGTTTAGTCTGTCACTATGTAGTCTTTCACTGTGTTCCTCCATCATCAGAGCTGAAGTGCCAGTATGACTATAAATGCTAGACAAACACAAATGTCAGTTGCTAACAGTAGTCTAAAAGGGTAACCAAGTAAGTTAGATAAAGAACACAAAGCCGCCTTACAGTCACATCACAGAGTACACATTCCTAAAGTCTTTGGTCACATACACTTCACTGAACCACTTGCTCACGGTTGCAGCACATCACCATTCCAAAGTCAAATATCAAAGGAACAAAAAAAACTGTCTCAGCATCACCTCCACCAATGGTCTGAATAAGCATTGCAAGTTATCACAGCAGAAGTTGAAAGTCACAGGAAATGAAACACGCTCATAAAAGCACATTATAAACATGTAAACACACTAACACTCCACCACTGCTAACAGAGAACAAAGAGGGGTACCGTGCCTACGGCGCGCGAAGCCTAATCGCCTGCAGGGGAGGGGGGAGGAATGTCTGGCACTGGGAGAGATAACACTGCTGAGTGGCGGCTAGCATTAAAGGCACTCTTTATCGCCTGGCTGTACAGCAGTGTCTGTAATTCATTTCTCATTTATCTCTAAACTAATGAGAAATTACATTGTGGTCACTCTAATATGTGTGTGTGTATGTGTGTGTGCTGTGTTCATGTGTGTATGTGTGTGTGTGTGTGTGTGTGTGTGTGTGT
Source organism: Monoplex corrugatus (assembly GCA_030674185.1). NCBI lineage: Eukaryota > Metazoa > Mollusca > Gastropoda > Littorinimorpha > Ranellidae > Monoplex > Monoplex corrugatus. The sequence continues at coordinate 58,422,193 of JAPXFY010000021.1, forward strand.
GTGTGTGTGTGTGTGTGTGGTGTGAATGCACACAATGCAAACAGAGCCGTGGACAGAGCAAGCCGGTGGGAGGAGTAGACACCATGTCATCAGCCGGATCCAGAAAGAATCAAGCGTTCCTGGTGAGTGCCGCTCTCCATCCCTGTGCCAACATCTTTTTGTCACACACATGATAATGCCCTTCACCATTCCCGTGTTGAATATACGTCCACTCAGCTTGATAGAGGTCTGGGTGGCATAAGGGTAGAACCTTTACGTTATCGTCAGCTTGCGTCAGTTCAGAATGTGCTTGAACAAAAAACTACATGTGGCTTCCATTCCACTCAGCTGTGAATGGTTACCTGACCTTGTTTAGATTTGATGAAGTTAAAGCAGCGAGGAAGAGAGAAGATGTGCGATATCCTCAAACTGCTGGTTCAGACACAAGTTAGAGAAGATGTACGATTTCCTCAAACTGCTGGTTCAGAAACAAGTTGCGGTTTCTACTCCCTCACTGCCCTATGACCTCAGGGCTGTAGGACAACCTTCACCATACTCAGCTGGTTGAAGCTGGTGGATAGGGTGAGGAAGGGAAAGGGTTACCTATAAAGCAAGTTAGGCGCAGCTGTAATAAAAACAAACAGCAACATGTTGTGAAAACTCCACAGTTGCCATGGGATGACATCATCTGTAAGATATGCATACCATGTTTGCTGTTTGCTCTTCTGTTATGAAAGCACAGCAGCACTAAATGTTTACCACATGATTGTGGCATGAGTTCCTTCCATTTGGTACCAGAATTGGGGGGGTTGTTTCCTTTTGATAGTGTTCAGTCTATTGGCTAGTTGTAGTAGGTAGTGTGAGACCTTTTCCTCTGTGTTCAGTCTATTGGCTAGTTGTAGTAGGTAGTGTGAGACCTTTTCCTCTGTGTTCAGTCTATTGGCTAGTTGTAGTAGGTAGTGTGAGACCTTTTCCTCTGTGTTCAGTCTATTGGCTAGTTGTAGTAGGTAGTGTGAGACCTTTTCCTCTGTGTTCAGTCTATTGGCTAGTTGTAGTAGGTAGTGTGAGACCTTTTCCTCTCTCTTATATAGTTAGTTTTAAATAGTTTACTTACAAGGTGGAGTTTATAGTCTGTCCAAAACAGAATCATTGAGCCCAGGCAATTCCATACGTGCTCCACCCAAATCTACCAGTAGTTATGTGAAAGGCTGCCTGAGCCTGCACAAAACCCTCCGTACTGACAAGGTCATGAAATGGAGAGGGGGAAGGGACTTATGAAAGGCTAAGCTGTCACTGCCAGAATGATGTAAACATTTAGATGGGCAGCAAACAGGATATTTTCTAATGTTGCGGGCTGGATGTGTAACTATCAAAAGAAGCAAACAGTTTGTGGGGGAAAAAAATCATGACAGTATTATGCATTTGCCTGGGTGCTTGGTAGCTCCTGGACTTGAGCCTTATTTTTTGTTTACTTCATGTTTATCCAGTTTTTACTTTTGTGTTCTTCCCTTGTAGGAATGGGGGGCTCTTTCAGTATAAACAGTATCCCCACCTTCTGGAAGTTCTGTACTAGAGATTTCCTTTTTTCCGTCACTCTTTGTTTCCTCCTTCCTTCTTTGCTTTCTGTCATCTTGTTCTAACATTTTTTTTTTCTTTGTTTTACTCTGTCCTTTGCTGCATTTCTGGTCCATTCACCAGTATGTCTATAGGATATGATAATCGGGTATGTGTTCGCATGTTTTGCTCTAAGGAAATGTGCTGTGCAGAAGCAAGTTTAGGTAAAGCATGCGTTAGTGTTCCATAGTTATGACTTTTATGTTCACATTTGTATTCAGGTTTGTTTTGTTTTTTGACTTCTCTGGTGATGGATTGGATGGAGTCTGTGCCAGGAGCATATCCTTGGATTGTATGTGTGTTTGCCTTGATATTTTAATTTTCTTTTCCACTTTTGTGATGTGTATATTTTGAAATGGTTATAGCCGTGATATGGCTCTGTGCAGTCGGCTAGGCTTTAAATAATACAAAAAAGAGAAAATAACTGTTTTGCTCTTGCTTTAGCCTGTCATTTGTTGTTACCAAAAACTGTGCCTAACTAATGAAAACTGTAACCATATGTAATGAAGAACAATTTTTACAAAAAGGCAGTCAGTGTACACATTGCTGCCTTTTGTCATTTTGCGTCAGATCTTGATACTTGCAGTACTGATGTTTTCTTTCCTACAATATTCAGTGCATGTTTGGATATTGTTCAGAAAATTAAAGTATTGACTTGTTGATGGATAATTATTCATTTGACGAATTTCCACTGAAGAATGTAGTAAATGTTTATCTCTATGATTGATATCTTGGAGTTTTGTGTTGCACCAGGAGGACTTTGATGACGCCAGTGATTGGGATGACACAGAGGAACCTTCACGTCCTCCTCCCAGGTTAGAACATAGTGGTACATGGGTGATATATCACTCTTTTGTCTCTGTCTGTTCTGAATGTGTACATGCATGTGCATATACATGTTCATGTGTTTGCACATGTGTGTGTGTGCATGTGTTGTTGTTTTTGTGTGTGTGTGTGTGTGTGTGTGTGCACGAGTATGAATAAAACTGCTTCAACCATGCACATGCTAAACTCGGTGACTAAGGGGGATTAATGCTTGAACGTTGGACTAAATTCATGTTAATGTAGACTGCAGTGTTGTTCAGCTGCATTAACCATTTCATTGCTGTATGTATTGGCTAGGTTAACCCCTTCACTGCTAGCCTTGACACCATGTCATGTTCCTGTCCATTAATGTTTAGTGTCAAAATAACAATATTGAAAGATCCTGGCATGTAGGTTGATGCCTGGCTCATCCACACTTTATGAAATGACTGGACCCTTACCAGAGTCTGCTGTTCATAGAGTTGTCTGTGTTTTGACCTCTCATGAGGCATTCCTCAAGACAAATGTTGGTTGTGCCTGAATAAGAATGGTATCTGTATGATTGGTCTCTACTGATGTGTGTTTGGCTGTCAACAGAAGTGTGCTTGGTTCTCTGCAGAAGTGTGTTTGGTTCTTTGCAGATGTGTATTTGGCTGTCTACTGATGTGAGTTTGGTTGTGTACAGATGTGTGTTTGGTTCTTTGCAGATGTGTGTTTGGCTGTCTACAGATGTGTGTTTGGCTGTCTGCAGATTTGTATTTGGCTGTCTACAGATGTGTGTTTGGCTGTCTACTGATGTGTGTTTGGCTGTCTACTGATGTGTGTTTGGCTGTCTACAGATGTGTGTTTGGCTGTCTATAGATGTGTTTGGCTGTCTACAGATGTGTGTTTGGCTGTCTACTGATGTGTGATGTGTGTTTGGTTCTACAGATGTGTGTTTGGCTGTCTACAGATGTGTGTTGTTGTCTACAGATGTGTGTTTGGCTTTCTACAGATGTGTGTTTGGCTGTCTACTGATGTGTGTTTGGTTGTCTACAGATGTGTGTTTGGCTGTCTACAGATGTGTGTTTGGCTGTCTACTGATGTGTGTTTGGTTCTCTACAGATGTGTGTTTGGCTGTCTACTGATGTGTGTTTGGTTCTCTACAGATGTGTGTTTGGTTGTCTACAGATGTGTGTTTGGCTGTCTACAGATATGTGTTTGGCTGTCTACTGATGTGTGTTTGATTCTCTACAGATGTGTGTTTGGTTCTCTACAGATGTGTGTTTGGTTGTCTACAGATGTGTGTTTGGCTGTCTACAGATGTGTGTTTGGCTGTCTACTGATGTGTGTTTGATTCTCTACAGATGTGTGTTTGGTTCTCTACAGATGTTGTGTTTGGTTGTCTACAGATGTGTGTTTGGCTGTCTACAGATGTGTGTTTGGTGTCTACAGATGTGTGTTTGGTTCTCTACAGATGTGTGTTTGGTTCTCTACAGATGTGTGTTTGGCTGTCTACAGATGTTGTGTTTGGTGTCTCTACAGATGTGTGTTTGGCTGTCTACAGATGTTGTTTGGTTCTCTACAGATGTGTGTGTTTGTGTCTCTCAGATGTTGTTTTGGTTCTCTACAGATGTGTGTGGTGTCTACAGATGTGTGTTTGGTCCTACAGATGTGTTTTGGTTGTCTACAGATTGTGTTTTGTGTTCGTCTTACAGATGTGTGTTTGGTTGTCTACAGATGTGTGTTTGGTTGTCTACAGATTGTGTTTGGTGTCTACAGATGTGTGTTTGGTTCTCTACAGATGTGTGTTTGGTTCTCTACAGATGTGTGTTTGGTTGTCTACAGATGTGTGTTTGGTTGTCTACAGATGTGTGTTTTGGTTTCTACAGATGTGTGTTTGGTTTCTACAGATGTGTGTTTGGTTGCTCTACAGATGTGTGTTTGGTTGTCTACAGATGTGTGTTTGGTTTCTACAGATGTGTGTTTGGTTTCTACAGATGTGTGTTTGCTGTCTGCAATGTGTGTTTGGTCTCTACAGATGTGTGTTTGGTTTCTCAGATGTGTGTTTGGTTCTCTACAGATGTGTGTTTGGTTGTCTACAGATGTGTGTTTGGTTCTCTACAGATGTGTGTTTTGGTGTCTACAGATGTGTGTTTGGTTCCTACAAGATGTGTGTTTGGTGTCTGTCTAAGATGTGTGTTTGGTTCTCTACAGATGTGTGTTTGGTTCTCTACAGATGTGTGTTTGGTTCTCTACAGATGTGTGTTTGGCTGTCTACAGATGTGTGTTTGGTTCTCTACAGATGTGTGTTTGGCTGTCTACAGATGTGTGTTTGGTTCTCTACAGATGTGTGTTTGGTTCTCTACAGATGTGTGTGTTTGGTTCTCTACAGATGTGTGTTTGGTGTCTGCAGATGTGTGTTTGGTTCTCTACAGATGTGTGTTTGGTTCTCAGATGTGTGTTTGGTTTCTACAGATGTTGTTTGGTTCTCTACAGATGTGTGTTTGGTTCTCTACAGATGTGTGTTTGGTTCTCTACAGATGTGTGTTTGGTTCTCTACAGATGTGTGTTTGGTTTCTCTACAGATGTGTGTTTGTGCTGTCTGCAGATGTGTGTTTGGTTCTCTACAGATGTGTTGTGTTGTGTTCTACAGATGTTGTTTTGGTGTCTCTACAGATGTGTGTTTGGTTCTCTGCAGATGTGTGTTTTGGTTCTCTACAGATGTGTGTTTGGTTGCTCTACAGATGTGTGTTTGGTTTTCTACAGATGTGTGTTTGGTCTACAGATGTGGTTTGGTTCTCTACAGATGTGTGTTTGGTTCTCGAGTTTTGCCCGATGTGTGTTTGGTTCTCTACAGATTGTGTGTTTTGGTTGCTCTACAGATGTGTGTTTGGCTGTCTACAGATGTGTGTTGGTTCTCAGATGTGTGTTTGGTTCTCTGAAGATGTGTGTTTGGTTCTCTACAGATGTGTGTTTGGTTCTCTACAGATGTGTGTTTGGTTTCTCTACAGATGTGTGTTTGGTTCTCTACAGATGTGTGTTTGGTTCTCTAGCAGATGTTGTGTTTGGTTCTCTCAGATGTGTTTGTTTCTGTGTTTGGTTCTCAGATGTGTGTGTTTCGTGTTTGTTCTACAGATGTGTGTTTGGTTCTCTACAGATGTGTGTTTGGCTGTCTACAGATGTGTGTTTGGTTCTCTGCAGATGTGTGTTTGGTTCTACAGATTGTGTGTTTGGTTCTCTACAGATGTGTGTTTGGTTCCTCAGATGTGTGTTTGGTTCTCTACAGATGTGTGTTTGGTTTCTACGGATGTGTGTTTGGTTCTCTCAGATGTGTGTTTGGTTTCTACAGATGGTGTTTGGTTCTCTACGATGGTGTTTGGTTCTCTACAGATGTGTGTTTGGTTCTCTCAGATGTGTTTTGTTCTCTACAGATGTGTGTTTGGTTCCTACAGATGTGTGTTTGGTTTCTCAGATGTGTGTTTGGTTCTCTCAGATGTGTGTTTGGTCTCTACAGATGTGTGTTTGGTTTCTACAGATGTGTGTTTGGCTCTACAGATGTGTGTTGGTTCTACAGATGTGTGTTTGGTTCTTACAGATGTGTGTTTGTTCTCTCAGATTGTGTTTGGTTCTCTCAGATGTGTGTTTGGTTTCTCAGATGTGTGTTGGTTCTACAGATGTGTGTTTGGCTCTACAGATGTGTTGTTCTCCAAGGGTGCCAATTTGTTTGGTTAAAGTGTGTTTGCGTCTAAAAGTGTTTTCTTCAATTTGTTTTTCCCAATGTTTTGGTTTCATGTTTTGGTTTACATGGTTTGGTTTTCTCAGATGTTGTCCTAAATGTTTTGTTCTCTAAGATTTTTGGCTCCAGTGTTTGGTTTTAGTTGTTTGGTTCCTACAGATTGTTCTACAGATGTGTGTTTGGTTCTACAGATGTGTGTTTGGTGTCTACAGATGTGTGTTTGGTTTCTACAGATTGTGTTTGGTTCTCTACAGATGTGTGTTTGGTTTCTACAGATGTGTGTTTGGTTTCTACAGATGTGTGTTTGGTCTCTGCAGATGTGTGTTTGTTTCTAATTGTGTTTGGTCTCTACAGATGTGTGTTTGGTTTCTACAGATGTGTGTTTGGTTCTACAGATGTGTGTTTGGTTCTCTACAGATGTGTGTTTGGTTCTCAGATGTGTGTTTGGTTCTCTCAGATGTGTGTTTGGTTCTCTCAGATGTGTGTTTGGTTCTCTAGATGTGTTTGGTTCTACGATGTGTGTTTTGGTTCCTCAGATGTGTTTTGGTTTCTACAGATGTGTGTTTGGTTCTTACAGATGTGTGTTTGGTTCTCTACAGATGTGTGTTTGGTCTCTCAGATGGGCTCTACAGATGTGTGTTTGGTTCTCTACAGATGTGTGTTTGGTTCTACAGATGTGTGTTTGGTTCTCTACAGATGTGTGTTTGGTTCTCTACAGATGTGTGTTTGTTCTCACAGATGTGTGTTTGTTCTCTACAGATGTGTGTTTGGTTCTCTACAGATGTGTGTTGGTTCTCTCAGATGTGTGTTTGGTTCTCTCAGATGTGTTTTGGTTCTCTACAGATGTGTGTTTGGTTTCTACAGATGTGTGTTTGGCTTCTACAGATGTGTGTTTGGTTCTCTACAGATGTGTGTTTGGTTCTCAGATGTGTGTTTGGTTCTCTAAGATGTGTTTTGGTTTCTCAGATGTGGTTTGGTTCTTCAGATGTGTTTTGGTTCTCTAAGATGTGTGTTTGGTTCTACAGATGTGTTTGTTCTCTAGCAATGTTTTGTTCTCTGAGTGGGTTGTCTTACAGATGTGTGTTTGTGTCTCTCAGAGTGTTTTGTTGTTAAAGTGTGGTTGTTCTCTCAGAGTGTTTTGGTTCACAGATTGTGTTTGCTGTCTCAGATATGTCATTTGTGTCTCTAAGTAATTTTTGTCTACAGTCTCTACAGATGTGTGTTTGGCTGTCTACAGATGTGTGTTTGGTTCTCTCAGATGTGTGTTTGGTTCTACAGATGTTGTTTGGTTCTCTACAGATGTGTGTTTGGTTCTCTACAGATGTGTGTTTGGTTTCTACAGATGTGTGTTTGGTTCTACAGATGTGTGTTTGGTTCTCTACAGATGTGTGTTTGGTTCTACAGATGTGTGTTGGTTTCTACAGTGTGTGTGGTTTCTCTACAGATGTGTGTTTGGTTCTCTACAGATGTGTGTTTGGTTCTCTACAGATGTGTGTTTGGTTCTCTACAGATGTGTGTTTGGTTCTCTACAGATGTGTGTTTGGTTCTCTACAGATGTGTGTTTGGTTCTCTACAGATGTGTGTTTGGTTCTCTACAGATGTGTGTTTGGTTGTCTACAGATGTGTGTTTGGTTCTCTACAGATGTGTGTTTGGTTCTCTACAGATGTGTGTTTGGTTCTCTACAGATGTGTGTTTGGTTCTCTACAGATGTGTGTTTGGTTTTCTACAGATGTGTGTTTGGTGTCTACAGATGTGTGTTTGGTTCTCTACAGATGTGTGTTTGGTTCTTTACAGATGTGTGTTTGGTTCTCTGCAGATGTGTGTTTGGTTCTCTGCAGATGTGTGTTTGGTTCTCTGCAGATGTGTGTTGGTTCTCTACAGATGTGTGTTTGGCTGTCTACAGATGTGTCTACAGTTCTCCACAGAGAGCCAAACACACTGCCAATACTTGAATATCTCATGGGAGGTTGAAGCGTAGACTGCTCTATGAACAATTGATTCTGATAAAGTCAGTGAATTTCATTATATCAGAATACTTCTCAGAAGTGTTTTCCCATTAGTTTATACAGGTTGGTATGTTCTTCTGAGAGAGTTTTACACCCAGGATCTGATGTCTCAAGTACAGTCCATAGTTGCACCATAAAAATGGTCCATTTGCTGCCCATCTTAAAGCATCAATCATTCTTATGCCATCAGTTTAGGGTTTCATAGGTCCCTTGCTTCCTGCCCGCCCCCTTCCTTTCTCCTTTATTTTAAGACCTTGCCGGCACATAGAATTTTGCAAAGGCTTAAGACATCTGCCAGGTCATCATTAGATGGAGTGTTGTGGAATTGTCTGAGCGCATTGAATCCCTCTTGAATAAACTCCACACTTAAGTTGTGGCAATTTCCCCAGTGGGGTGGAAGTGATTGTTGGAAGGTTTATTAGTGATTGTTGGAAGGTTTATTATCCATTTGTTAAAGTCTGTTGTAGTATTAAAGCATGTTCAGATGTTGTGTTAGTCTGTAGCTCAGTGTGTGTATATATGTGTGTGGGATATTTTGTCTTCTTCTTTTGCATTTGAGCAGTGTCATGTTGTTTGTATTTGTGCACATGGTTCTGATTATTTGACTCGCATTGTGCTGGTGTTATTATGTTGTAGTCTTCTTCTGTGGGTGAGAGGGAATAATGGTTTTCTTCTCTTTAATAGGCAGCCACGATCAGTATTTTAAATTTGTTGTTGGTCACATGGGTTATTTGTCTTTACCTGTGGATGTAGTGGGGTTTTTTTCTTTTTTTAGGAAATTTAGCACAAACATCGTTTTGTTGCCATGGGTTCTTTTACATGTGTTTAGTGAATGCTACATACAATTAATTGTCTTATGCAAAGGACTAATACCTAGACCTTCACTCAGGATTTGCTGTATACAGTTAATCGTCTTCATCCCAAAGATTTATACCTAGATTGTCATTCAGGATTTGCTGTATACAGTTAATTGTCTCATCCCAAAAACTAATACCTAGACCTTCGCTCAGGATATGGTGTATACAGTTGTCTCATCCCAGAAAGTATTACTAGACTTCACTCAGGATTTGCTGTACACAGTTAATTGTCTCATCCAAAAATAATACCTAGACTTCACTCAGGATTTGCTGTACACAGTTAATTGTCTCGTCCCAAAAACTAATACCTAGACTTCACTCAGGATTGCTGTACACAGTTAATTGTCTCGTCCCAAAAACTAATACCTAGACTTCACTCAGGATTTGCTGTACACAGTTAATTGTCTCATCCCAAAAACTAATACCTAGACTTCACTCAGGATTTGCTGTACACAGTTAATTGTCTCATCCCAAAAACTAATACCTAGACTTCACTCAGGATTTGCTGTATACAGTTAATTGTCTCATCCCAAAAACTAATACCTAGACTTCACTCTGGATTTGCTGTATACAGTTAATTGTCTCGTCCCAAAAACTAATACCTAGACTTCACTCAGGATTTGCTGTATACAGTTAATTATCTCGTCCCAAAAACTAATACCTAGACTTCACTCAGGATTTGCTGTATACAGTTAATTGTCTCATCCCAAAGACTTTCACTCAGGGTATAATGCAGAGGGAAGGAAAGTCCCTGTCCAGCCAGAATCAGACTTGGTACTTACCCTCTGACTTAACAGTTGACTCAGTGTAGAAATAACAGACATGATAGTCAGGTGGTTAGGGCTCTGGTCATCCAAGTGGGATCAAGCCTGCTTGGGAACCACCTGGTGGGTAAAATGTGAGGATGTTTCTGATCTCCTGGGTCAGATTGCCCCATTCATGTGTGTATGTGCACACACAGGACATGTTAAACATCAACTATCATGTTGAAGATCCTGTAAGTCATGTCAGTGTTGGGTTGCTTATGGAAACAGAAAACACCCAGCGTGCACTCAGCTACGAATGAAGTATGATTGAAGTATGATTGCCTTAAAAGAAAAGTGCACGCACATGAAAGCCCACTCGTATTTTTGAGTGCATGTGGAAATTGCAGCCCATGAATGAAAGAGAAAAGTCTAGAAACAAGGTGTATTTATATTATATCTCCAGTTTCGTGTTTTGTCTGCTTAATTTCAGCAGTCCCAGTTTTCTTGTATTTACATCCACTAGTTCTCTGTATGTATTCTATGTAGTGCCTTTGTATTCTACTAGGTTCTGGTTTTGTTGTTGTTGTTGTTGTTGTTTTATGTATTTATTTGAATCCTACTTTGTCATTGTATTCTACAAGATCCTAATTTCCCTCTAGTTCCTTGTCTGTTTGGTTATTTTGTTGGCTTCTTGTTTTTATAACTGTTTATTTAGCCCTCAGCTCACATCTTTTCTTAGATTTATTCAGTATTGTGGTTTCTCTTGCAAACTTGTGCATTCACAACATTCTCTTCATTGGTTTAAACTTTTAATCCAAAAACAGCTGAGAAAATAGGGAAGGGATGGTATATGTGAAGATGCTTTTTGTTGTTATGCTTTGGAATCTCAGCTGTAGATTCTGTCTTGAAAGAGATAATTATGTATCTTTAAAGTTTACAGTGTAGTAAAAATATTGTTTGCTTGTCTGTACATTTAACTTTTCAAAACATTCTGCTTTTATTTCTGAATCTGTTCTTTTAAGAACAGTAGTTCCTCACTGATGTTTAATAGCAACAGTAGGCATAAGTACTCAGCTGCAATATGCATTAATCTTTTTTACAGACTTGTATATACCTGGCATCTTATTATTTCATGGAGCACTGTTCCTTTTGTAAAATCTGTGTTTGTCTTGATTTAGCCCCTTGACTGCCAATGTTTTATAAATGAGCACCATTTCTGTACGCCTTGAGAAATGTGACGTTAAAATGGTAAGTTGGTGAACAGAGGAACTAGCACAAATTTGACAAACAAAACACATGAAAACAGACTGTGTGGCCTCATTAGCTAAGTGGGTTAGAGCATGGTGCTGACAACACAGGGTGTTTTCGGCCTGTTTGTTAGCCCATCTTTATACTTATTTCATTCTGGCATGATGATGATGATGATAGTCAGCCTAATATTTTGTAGGTCCTGATCCCTTTTTCAGCTCTATCCCCCAGCCCCAAGACCCTTCCATTCACAGATCTCACCACAGCTTAGGGTTTTGCGCAGGTTTAGGGAGTCTGCCAGATAACAGATGGCAGATTGGATAGAGCATGTATAGAATTGACCGAGTGCAAGGAATCCTTCTTGAATAAACTCCAAACTCCTCATAGACAGCACACGACTGTCTCTGATGTTTTCAGTAGATTCTTAGGATGGTGCACAACAGCACAGTGGATAGTAGAGTCCTGTCAAATTTATCATTCAAACCATCACATTGGCTTCACTGGGCACACTCTCACCGTCATTATCATCAGCACATGTGTGCAGCACCATATTTAACCCAGAGTTGATGACTGTTATTATCCTTTTCTTCTTCATCAGATTCACCGTTATCTTTGTAAGTCAATACATCTTGAAACAGTTTAAGAGCTGTCAAACACTGGTCAGATAATGGTCAAAGAAAGGTCAAATCCAGTAGAAAATTTTTGCCTAGCAAGTCAGGACATTTCTGCTCATCGAGTCAGGACATTTCTGCTCGAGTCAGGACATTTCTGCTCATTAAATCAGGATATACCTGCTCAGTAAATCAGGACATTTCTGCCTAGGAAGTCAGGACATTTCTACTCAGTAAATCAGGACATACTTGCTCAGTAATTCAGGACATTTCTGCTTAGGAAGTCAGGACATTTCTGCTTAGGAAGTCAGGATATTTCTGCTCATTAAATCAGGACATTAATTGCTCAGCAAGTCCGGACGTTTCTGCTCAGTAAATCAGGACATTTCTGCCTAGGAAGTCAGGACATTTCTACTCAGTAAATCAGGACATACTTGCTCAGTAATTCAGGACATTTCTGCTTAGGAAGTCGGGATATTTCTGCTCATTAAATCAGGACATTAATTGCTCAGCAAGTCCGGACGTTTCTGCTCAGTAAATCAGTACATTAATTGGTCGGTAAGTCATGACATTGTTACTCAGTTTATCAGGACATTAATTGGCCAGTAAGTCAGGACATTGTTACTCAGTTTATCAGGACATTAATTGGTCAGTAAGTCAGGACATTGTTACTCAGTTTATCAGGACATTAATTGGTCAGTAAGTCAGGACATTGTTACTCAGTTTATCAGGACATTAATTGGTCAGTAAGTCAGGACATTGTTACTCAGTTTATCAGGACATTAATTGGTCAGTAAGTCAGGACATTGTTACTCAGTTTATCAGGACATTAATTGGTCAGTAAGTCAGGACATTGTTACTCAGTATATCGGTACATTAATTGGTCAGTAAGTCGGACATTGTTATCTCAGTATATCAGGGTACATATAATTGGTCAGTAAGTCAGGACATTGTTACTCAGTTATCAGGACATTAATTGGTCAGTAAGTCAGGACATTGTTACTCAGTTATCAGGAATTAATTGGTCAGTAGTCAGGACATTGTTACTCAGTATATCGGACATTAATTGGTCAGTAGGTCAGGACATTGTTACTCAGTATATCGGACATTAATTGGTCAGTAAGTCAGGACATTGTTACTCAGTATATCAGGACATTAATTGGTCAGTAAGTCAGGACATTGTTACTCATATATCGGACATTAATTGGTCAGTAAGTCAGGACATTGTTACTCAGTATATCAGGACATTAATTGGTCAGTAAGTCAGGACATGTTGTATACTACATGTAATATCAGGTACATTAATTGGTCAGTAAGTCAGGACATTGTTACTCAGTATATCAGGAAAACTAATGATGAAGAAGGTAATGTAATGTTTGAAGTTGGACGTCACAATACAAAATTGACTTTTTACAGCATATGTTGTAGGCAGTCAAGGGGTTAACACTCTTCTTTTTTTTTTTTCTGTACGCTCCTTACGCATGTTGCTGCCCGTTGCCCCTTGATTGATGATGATGCCGTCTTTAATGTACCGTCTATCTCCAGACTGGCCCATGATCAATGCTAATGTATGTAAATTAATATGCCTTCTATCCACATTGTCCCCCTAATTGATGGCGATGTATTGAATGTGTTGACAAGCAGGGGAGGAGAGAGAAGGGGTCCGGCAAGCACTGATTTATCCTCCAACACTTTCGGAACAAGCCAGTGGGGAGGATCCTCATCTAAGGGTACGCTGATGATCATCATGATCAGCATCTTTTTTCATGGCATCAGACGCTGAGAGTAAACTCCCTGAACGGATAAAAACATGGAGTGATGTTGTGCTAGATAACCTGTTACGCTTACTCCTTGAATGAAGACTTTCAGGACGTACTCCTTACACTTGTTTGTGTTAGTCTTAGAGTTGGGTTCAGTTGATAGAGCTGTGAATGTAAGATCTTATACCTGATTTCAATACCAACAGTCTTATAGTCGGGCTCAGTTGATAGAGTTGTGAATGTAAGATCTTATAACCTGATTTCAATACCAACAGTCTTGTAGTCGGACTCAGTTGATAGAGTTGTGAATGTAAGATCTGATACCCTGATTTCAATACCAACAGTCTTATAGTCGGGCTCAGTTGATAGAGTTGTGAATGTAAGATCTTATACCCTGATTTCAATACCAACAGTCTTATAGTCGGGCTCAGTTGATAGAGTTGTGAATGTAAGATCTTATACCCTGATTTCAATACCAACAGTCTTATAGTCGGGCTCAGTTGATAGAGTTGTGAATGTAAGATCTTATACCCTGATTTCAATACCAACAGTCTTATAGTCGGGCTCACTTGATAGAGTTGTGAATGTAAGATCTTATACCCTGATTTCAATACCAACAGTCTTATAGTCGGGCTCAGTTGATAGAGTTGTGAATGTAAGATCTTATACCCTGATTTCAATACCAACAGTCTTATAGTCGGGCTCAGTTGATAGAGTTGTGAATGTAAGATCTTATACCCTGATTTCAATACCAACAGTCTTATAGTCGGGCTCAGTTGGTAGAGCCGTGAATGTAAGATCTTATACCCTGATTTCAATACCAACAGTCTTATAGTCAGGCTCAGTTGATAGAGTTGTGAATGTAAGATCTTATACTCTGATTTCAATACCAACAATCTTATAGTCGGGCTCAGTTGATAGAGTTGTGAATGTAAGATCTTATACTCTGATTTCAATACCAAGTCTTATAGTCGGGCTCAGTTGGTAGAGCCGTGAATGTAAGATCTTATACCCTGATTTCAATACCAACAGTCTTATAATCGGGCTCAGTTGATAGAGTTGTGAATGTAAGATCTTATACTCTGATTTCAATACCAACAGTCTTATATAGTCGGGCTCAGTTGATAGAGTTGTGAATGTAAGATCTTATACCCTGATTTCAATACCAACAGTCTTATAGTCGGGCTCAGTTGATAGAGTTGTGAATGTAAGATCTTATACCCTGATTTCAATACCAACAGTCTTATAGTCGGGCTCAGTTGATAGAGTTGTGAATGTAAGATCTTATACTCTGATTTCAATACCAACAGTCTTATAGTCGGGCTCAGTTGGTAGACCGTGAATGTAAGATCTTATACCCTGATTTCAATACCAACAGTCTTATAGTCGGGCTCAGTTGGTAGAGCCGTGAATGTAAGATCTTATACCCTGATTTCAATACCAACAGTCTTATAATCGGGCTCAGTTGGTAGAACCATGAATGTAAGATCTGATACTCTGAGTTCAATACCAGTTTGTTACAAGTAAAACACTGGCCTGCTTGTTTGCCCATTTTGATCATTGGTGGGGATGTCAGTGTTTCTTTGGTCTCATCCACGCCTTTAAAGACTTTGCCAGCACAGTGGGTTTTGTGCAGGCTTAAGTAAGTAGTCTGCTGGATAATTGCTGGAATACTTGGATGGAACACAAACAGAACTATCCAAGTGTAGTGAATTCCTCATTAATGATTATGAATCCTGCATTTCATGAACTTGCTCTAACGTATGTTAAGAAGTCAATCTTTAAGCGTTTTTGTAGCTTAAGATTACTAAAGAATTGTGGTTGTCTGAACAGTTTATTCTTAATGTTTGACCCCCACACCCAGTCTACCAGCATCCTGCGGGAAGCTGGTGGAAAGGGTGAGGGAGTCAAAGGGTAAAGTTTTTGCAGTTGGCAGATAGCGTATAGGAGTCAAAGGGTTAAAACTGTGTAGACATCAAGATTCATTCCACAAGAGGTATTGGTTTGTTCACTGCCCATCTTAATGCTCCAGTCATTGTGGTGGCATCAGTGTTTCATAGGTCCTGCTCCTCTTCTCGTTTCAAGACCTTACCAGTACATAGGGTTTTGCACAGGATCAAGGAGTTTGCCAGATAAGTTGGCAGATTTTGGGTGGTGGAGCACGTATGGAATTGTTTAAAGTGTATGAATCCCGCTTGAACAAACTCCAAGCTGTAAATTTCAAACTAAGTGTTGGTGGTGCCCCTATACTTTCTTGTGTGCAGTGTCCTTCCCTTTTGTTGTAGTGAGGGACATTTTGTCTTATCAGTAACATTTCCACACCAATTTGCTGTCATCAGTAACACTAACAGTATTCATAAATGGCAAGCAGCAAAGGGAAGACGTCAGAGAACAGTAGACATTAACTTTCATCTTTTTTATATATTTCTTCAGTTCTGTTACATTATTAGTTTTATCTTCTTTTCTTGGTTCTTATTCCCTTTTACTTTTTAGATTGTAAAAAACACTTTTTCATTCCCTCACTCTGTCCACCAGCTGCCTGCAGGAAGCTGATGGATAGGGTTAGGGTGTGAAATGGTTAATGTGTGTATGTGTTTGTTGGTGTTATTTATTGAACAGCTGTGACACAGCATGGGAAAACCTGGCCAAACTCACAACCAGCAATCATAAAGCTGGATAAGGTCAAAATTGGTCTACTGAGATCTTTCATTAGTTTGAGTCTTCAACATCTAGTCTTAAGTTTCCCAAAGTGTTGTCATATAACTGGAAGCACTCTCAAAAGCAATTCTGTATTTAAAGATTTTGTTTTTCAGAGTTTTCTAATTATGTTATTTTCCTTGTCAGTTTTTTGTTTGTTTGTTTGTATATTATTTTAAGTCATAAACTTCAAATTTTTAAGACAAGTTAAAAACTCAAAAATGAAAATTTTGCACTTCAGCTGTGGTTTTCCCATGGTGGGTCACATATAGATCCGTGTGGCGTACTTCCTAACCCTGTAAAAATATGTCTGGATTAATGCTTGACTGCTTTTGGAACGGTGTGTGAGGAATGTGAGCAACTAACTTTCTGATTCATGCATTTATTATGTACACATTGCAGAGATTTGTAGCAGTTCCACTTTGATGTGGTATGGACAAATTTAGTTGTATGAAATGTTTTAATAAGAAACAGCAATAAAAGAGAAAGAGGACTAGATTGAAAGGGATGGTGGTAGTTGCTACGAGAAGCAGTCAGTAGCTATATTCTCTGTTCCCAAGTTATTTTCTTTTCACTTGGGATTTCACTGGGCATTTGCTTTGCATACAGATACTCAAAAAAGTAAGCTAGTTATAACTTGGCATTAATTTTGTGTACAACTGCTCTAGAGCTGGCCTGGTTGTCATTGAGGTTAGGCACCTGGCTTCCAGTGTGACTGCACAGGTTTGAGTCTGGTCCAAGAAAAACTGTGGCACGCAGCTTCCAGTCCACCCAGCTGTAAATGGGTACCTGACCATCTTCATGATAAGGGGAGGTAAAACTGTAAGGGACAGGAGATGGGCACAGCCCACACAGTGCATACTTTGAGAAAATTGAGGTTTCTACCACCTCTGTCTGTTATGACTCAGGGTCATGGTGTAACCATTAATTTCACCTGAGATACATATGTTTTGAAGTGCAAGTCTGATACAAATAATTTTGCTTTGCTAATAATGTTCGTCTTTGTATCTGGTTAAAAGTAAATAAAAAAGAAATTTGAGATAAATAAGTGTGTGTGTGAACCCATGGAAGAACATTAATCTCTTACTTAAGAAATCCAAAGCAAGTGTGGCTGCCCATGTTCAAGCAAAAAGGTACCAGAAAAAAAGACAAAAAAAGAGTAAGAATGTGTATTTAATAAAACCAGACAAGACAAGCACAAATTTTTGGTCAACTGGCCTTTGTCAAGCATAAGATCACAAACAAACACCAAATACAAAAATTAGGAGAAAAAGACTGAAACTTCCCTGCTGCATCGTCCAGTGTAAGAAAAGGAATCTTTTTTTCTACCCAGTTATCAACAAACAAGCCTATGGTTTGACAAAGACTGAAGACTCTAGCTCTGATCAGCTCTTTTTCCCTTTGTGTGTGTTTGTGTGTGTGTGTTTGTGTGTGTGCTGGTTCTAATAAGACATGGACATAAACAGTATCTAAAGTCCTTAGAAACCCTGGCCACTGGTAGATAATCTTACGCTTGACAAAGGCCAGTTGGCTGAAAATTTGTGCCTGTCTTGTTTGGTTGTATTAAATACACGTTAATGTTCTTTTTTCGTGTTTTTTCTGGTACCTTTTACTTGAGAACCATGGATCCTCATTGTTGAAGTTAAAACTAGAGCATCTGTGAAAGTTCATCTCCATCCTGCTTCTCACCCCATTCCTTGTGATAGTCACAGCAGATAATGATCATATTTTGTCTCAACATTCCAATTTCAAATGAAATAATGTTGAACTTTCTTTTGTTGTTTTCTGTCATTTTCAGGGGCCAGCACCGTTAAGCATGATGCCAAGCGATCCACATCACGCAGCTCCTTTGTCAGTGTCACAGACCTCAGCTCTGATGAAGACATGAATGTTGACAACATCTGAAGACCTCTGAAGCTCTGATTTTTGTTTTGTTTTGTTTTTTGTCTGTCTTTTATATCCAATTATCAACAAGCCTATGGTGTGATGAAGACTGAAGACTTTAGCTCTAATCAGCTCTTTTTCTCTTGTGGTGTGTGTGTTGTGTGTGTGTGTGTGTGTGTGTGTGTGTGTTGTGTGTGTGTGTGTGTGTGTGTGTGTGTGTGTGTGTGTGTGGTGTAGTGTGTGTATGCTGGTTCTAACAATACATGAACATAGTTTGGTGGTCTGGATGAAGGATGTGGTTTTCATCAAGTCCCCTTAGTAGCCCTGGAGCTTATCTTCCAGAGTTGCTCCATTTCCTTAGTTTGAAGACACATTCCACCTGAACAAAATTGTATGTTACAGTTGACAATGTTCACTACATTGCCCCATGGCTGGCCACTGCCATGCTTCTATAGCTTTGTTAGTACTACACTATTTGCTGTCATGACTGTTTTTGTGTGTATGCCATGATGTCCTTTTCTGCAGTTTTCACAAAATGGTGAATGAGACCATCAGATGTTACTGTCTAGTCTGACATATCTATTCTAGAGTAATCAGAGTTTATGTTTTTTTTTTTTTTTTTAATGTTTGGATTTTTCTCAGATGTGTGTGTACACATTGTTTTGTCCAGATTGTGCAGGCGATATGTTGCTGCACAGTCTTCATGTTCCATCTTGGGTGGGTGTGCATGCTGGGTATTTTCATGTGGGTATTTTCATGTTTCCATAAGCCATTGGACACTGACATGTCTTGCAGGATTTTGAATGTGCATACTTGATGTTCTGCGTATGTATACACCCGGCACTGACATGTCTGCAGACATGATGACCTGGGAGATAGGGAAGATCTCCAATCAGTACCCACCAGAGTGGAAGTAACTAAGCAGGATCGAATACCAGATCTTCAAATTGGAAGTCTGAGGTCTTAACCATGTGATTACTATATCCATCATTTCTGTTTCTAATTTGTCACAATGTGATTGGTAGTGTTTGCCCATTAGCTGTCTGTTGGTGGTGGGGTACTAGAAGAAAAGAACAGTGCATTGTCAGTCTGTGTGTGTGCATTAGGCCAGTAACCACTGGTGTCAGGAGTGAAAGTGTCTAAACAAGCGTCCATTGAGTGTCCATTGAAGGTGGATTTCACAGTATTGTTGAAGTAGAAAATGTTGACCTATATACAGTCACTTTCTGTTTGCGTCACAACTGTCATATAAAAGAAATCCAAAATAATCGTGGCAGATGCAAGAAAGAATACGTATATAAAACCCTTCACTCTGGTGAGTCTGTGGGCAAAATATAGTTGATCACTTTTCTGAAAGTTAATCATGTTTCATCTGCCTAAGAGGTCTGATGTTATTTTCGCAAACATGTACCATCAAAGCCATTGAGTTCTGGTTGTTAACTGACTACATGAGTTTGAGTCTGGCTCAAGAAACTTTTTGCATGCAGACTCCAGTCCCCCCAGCTATGAGTGAGTCACTGATCCTGTCTGGAGTTGAGAAGACAGAGCAACGAGGGATATGAGGTGAGCATCCACCCTTGCTTGCTTTGAGAGAGATTGAGGTCTGTATCATCTCATTCCTCAAAGACTGGTCAGATGAAGGGACAACCATCACCTTTACTTTTACTATCACAGTATTCAGGACTGGACATTAACAGTGACCAGGTTGCATGGTATACATGTCCAAAAGATGACTGCCTCGGTGATTGCTAGCATAGCTGGCAGGACCAAGTCTGAACAGAAATTTTCTTCTGCGGGATATTTACTACAAGAGACGTCATTTTCTGATGGCAAGTGGGGTTTTGTGATACGCGCAAATTGTGATGGCATGAAGAAATCAGGTGACCATTGTGTAACAACCCCTGTCATACAGCTATTAAGGTAGAGTTAGATTTGTCAGAGAGGAATTCAGAATTTTTGGTACTTTTGTACATTCCGCATTTTCATTTTTGGTTGGAATTCTGTGGAAAATTTTTTTTCTGAAACTGTGGTATTTTGCATGAAATTTTATCCGTATTTAATGGGACCTTCCTTTAAAAGGCACAGTATTGAGGGCCTACATTTTATACATGTTTTTGTGACATCTGAGTCTCGAATAGCCATGTCAATTTTTTTAGGTGGTCTGTATATCCTACCCATGAACAGGAGAGCTTGGATAATTAATTTTCTGTATTTGATGATTATGTTGTCTGGAGTTCTATTTATTTATATATAAAGTCACATTGCTGGATTCAGGAATGTTTGGTCCATAAACACCAGATGTTACCTCACAGAGACATGAGAGCTGTATTCATTGCAGGTTTGTGGATTCACCTTATAATAATAATAATAATAAATGGTTACTTATGAGCGCTTTCCACTTGCACAAAGCGCTTTACAACAACAATAAAAAGTAAAACAAGCACACGAACTCACAGACACACACCAACACACACACAAACACGCACAGACACACACACACAAACCACACACACACGCACGCACGCACGCACACAAACACACACGCGCACGCACTCACACCCAAAAACACGCACATCAAGAATACAGAGCGGCAGAAAGAGGGTCTACAAGAAATGTTGCTGGAAGAGAAAAGTCTTCAGACTAGTTTTAAAGGAGGGAAATGAAGGGCTGTGACGGAGATTGTGAGGCAAGGAGTTCCACATCTGCACAGCAGATGATAAAAAAGCTCGACCACCATGCCTCTCTCGTTTATATTTTGGAACGCGGATGATTGTATTGTCTGGAGCATTACTAACAGTCTCAGTGTTGTTGAGTGTAGTCACATTGGAGTGTAAGGCCTTGGTCCTACATACGCACATGTGAGAGCTGTAGTCATTTGCAGGCCAATGGATTCAGCTTGTGACCATGTCATTTAAAGCCACATGTAAAGTTTCAGTGGTTTATAAAATGTTTGCTGTGCAAATGTCAAATGCAGTGTTATAAGAGTTGTAGCCAGTTTCTTCTCAGGTGCATACATGCACAGTATCTTTCCATGTTTGCCGTCACTGTGCAGCCAGCAAGTTGCTGCACAGTCCACATATTCCATCTTTGGTGGGCATGTATGCACAGTGTTTTCATCTTTCTACAAACCACTGAACACTGATATGACTGCAAGGATCTTATCATGCATATTTGTTGGTCTGCGCGCGTATACACATCAGGCAGGAGGTACCCAGGCAAGATCGTACCCAGACCTTCATATTGAAAGTCCAGCATCTTACCTACTTGACTACGTCGCTACTACAACTGTCAAGAGCCGTACTGATTTGAAGATACATTAAGACATCTTGAGGCCCTGTTGAGTCATAATTGGAGAGCATAGTACTGTTTTATGTTTTATAATCCAGGTGTTATATACACATACATATATGCTGTGATTATTTGTAAGTAAAAGGTACCATTTGTAATCCTGTCAACTGAAGCCATATTTGATCTTTCAGTAGTAGATGTCATAACCTGTAGTGTAAATGACCACTTTGTAGTTTTAAATGCACAGATGTATAAATTTTCTGTTTTATAGACACACCTCTTGATCTGATCACCAGTAGCCATTTTTAACTTCTTGGTGTTGAATATTATAATGTTTAATATGTAAATATTCTTATGTTAAATGTCAGACATTGGAGCTGTACTGATGAGGCGCCTGCGTCATAAAGTCTGCAAGCTTGTCACCTCGAGCCATACTCATTGTCTCAGTGTGATGGATATGTTAACCCTTTCACTCCCTCACCTGATCAACCAGCTTCCTTTTGTGGATATGGTGGGAGAGTGAAAGGATTAACATTTTGTGTTTCAAAACGACTGATGTCATCTACCATAATTTTTGGACTGTAAGGCAAATATTTTTCCCTCAACTTTGACCCCATCATGTTATACACGGATGTACCTGGATAAAATCTGTAACAGAACTGACCAGGATTTCCTAGTTCATATTGTAAAACCTCAAAAGCCTTCTTAGAGATGATTTTTTTTCTCAAAGAAGAATACCATAGTCATTCAGGTATTGATGGTTCTGTGTTTGACTAGTAAAGTTAGAATCAGTTGAAAAAGTTATCAGTTGATCTCGTTCACAGAGCTCACTACCTGCTAAATCTGATTTCTTTTCTTGGCAACGCAACAGTAGTAACTTACTGCACATGTACAACAGTCTAAGGGCCATCACTGTGTAGATCCACTTCCTGTTTTTTCACCAAGTTTGCAAAAGACTGCTCCTTCAGTTTTGACAGTGTCTGACAAAGGGAACTGCTTTATACCAGGATTTATTTTAATGTGAAAAATAGGGTTGGGGTTCTTACAAACCAGAGCACATTATAGCCCAGAAATTATGGTACTGTGTACTTTACAAAAATGTTTTTTGAATATTTTGTGCCTTGTGTTAATATCAGTTGATGTCCAGGTCAGGATACTGACCCTGTTTACATATCAAAAGTCTCGCTCTGACCGTCCCTTGCTGTGTTTTTATTGTGAAAAAAAAAATTCTGTGCATATCATTATACATAGTCACTGTTGTTTTTGTCAGGAGTTTTGAATATTGTTTGTATGAGATTTTTATTTACTCCACCGATTGTCACATTCCGTCCAGATGGAAGTTTACACGGTATTTTATTTTCTTCTCATCTTCAGATATTACCTTGAGTCATTGTGTTTACATGTAGCTGGTGTTATTTCATTTGCTCATGTCTTTTTCTTCTTATGATTAGAGACAGTTTAGGTTAGTGGCATGAAGTACGCTGTACTCTGTGTGTTGTGTTTTTGTATATATATGTGTATGTTTGTGTGTGTGTGCATGTGTGTTATTATGAAGAAAATGTGTTTTGTCAGGTGAAAAAATTCTGTCACCTATATCACCACAAATTCCCAGTCCCTTGGGATCACTTTCATATAAAATTGTTGACATGATATCTTACCTGTTGTATTATAGATAAAAATAAATTCAAATCAGGTCTGGCCCAGTGTTTTTCAAATCAGGTCTGGCCAATAAGTTTGTTTGCATACATTGAACAAGTCAGCCCCATTATCAAGGATACTTGTTCACTGCACACATGCCAGTGGCATGTAGAACAGCAATGAAGATCCCCCACACCTGTTTGTTCTAGGCCAGCCTGTGTATGATACCACAGGTGTGGTTCAAGGCCTTGAGTACTCCCTCTGTTGTTGTTTTTTAAGGAAACTGGGCCCCTTTTTATTCAGTTTCCAATGATGTCTAAAGAGAAAATGTTAATGTTTGATTTCAAAGCTTTTATAGCTAGGTCTTCAGTAAGTCTGATTGCCTAACAAACAATTGCAAATGTTCAGGTGAAAGTCTCACCGACCCAGAGTGAGTCAGTCAGTGTTTTGTTTTTGATGTGTGTGTGTGCATGTGTTTGTAGTGGATTGTTTGTTGGAAAGTGTGAAAAGAAAACACTTGTATCATTCCATTGTGATCTTTGATATTGCCAGTATATAGATGCATATCGTACATATATATCTTTATGTATTAATATAATCAAAAAGAAACATTGACTGTGTTTTGTTGTTGATTTTATTTTTTTTACTTTGAAAGTTTTTTGTGTGTGCTTAAAGCCTCCCTACTCATATTCCCTGCTTCTGCCAAACTGCCAGTGGATCTTGTCCCGTTGTTGTTCAAATTTGACAACATCATAAAACTTACTTCCTGATGGATCAAGCCACATTGTATGGTATGCCATTGGTTTTAAATGAGTGAACGCCACTTCTTGTTTGCCTTAGAATTTTGATATAAATTTCTTTATAAAATGCATTAGACGTTGTTTGTTAGATTTTGAATAAATTTTCTGTGTTGTCTTTTAATTTGAGCATCATGTCTTGATTGTGATTGGATTTTCATAAGACTTATTCATATAACGTATTGTTTTAGAAGAGAGCGTATTGCAAAATGCCATTATTGAATGTAATTAGTAAAGATATTTGGTGTCATGACTTATGTGTATGCAGAGATGTGATGTCTTTTTTTATTCTGCCTCATATTCTACATCTTACATACTATTTTTGTGGATACACTCTAGCCACTCGTTTTGGTCTTTGAGTACATCATCTAGTCTAAGTTCACTCCAACTTAATCCCTGTGCTGTGTCCACAGTCACTACATTAACTATCAGTATCATGTTGCCTTAAGGCTACTTACCGGAGGAGACTGTGCGCTGCTGCTGGGTCACTTTGGTAAAGTTCAGTAATACTTCTAATCCAGCATAATTGATACTCCCTCAGTTATCACTTACGTATGTTCAGACCTGCTGTGGAGTCTGCCTTTGTATCCCCCCAACAACAGTCCCTAAGACTCACAGACATCCAAGAGCTTGATGTGATGTTAATGCAGATGAAGAAGCAGCAGAAGAAACTGTCAGCATGAGAGCAGGGCTTGAATGTGAGACACTCCACATGATGATATTGGTGCATTAGAATTCCATTTGAGACTGCATGGTAGCACTGCATTCTGCATATTCTGCCTGTGAGACACTTCACATGGTGACGATATTGATGCATTGGATTCATTTGAGACTGCATGGCAGCACTGCATTCTGCACATTCTGTCTGTGAGACACTTCACATAATAGTATTGGTACATTGGAATTCCATTTGAGACTGCATGACAGGACTGCATTCTGCACATTCTGTCTGTGTATATCCCAATGTCTGCGAAAATTATTAAAAATTATTAAAATTCAGTTGGTTTCTACCCACAGTTGAGTAGTATGCTGTTTGCTCAGTTGAGAAGAGTGGGACTGTACAGTCAGGTGTTATTTCCTCTTTGTGGATACATCAAGACTCAGTATTGGTATTTGTTCTTTCCAAAACAAGGACAGTTGGTCTGCAGACATGTTGGTATGATATCATGTTACACACACTCGCGCACACACATACGTACATGCAGGTAAGCACCAACACACACACACCACACACCACACACACACACCACACACAACACCACACACACACCAATCACACACACACACACACACACACACACACACACAGTGCTACACACACACAGCACACATACACAACACACACACATACCACGCGCGTGCATCACCACAACACACACACATACTATACACAACACAACACACACCATACCGCATACATACACACACAACACACACAATACACACAACCATACACACATACAATACACACACACACATTGAGGGTATTGCTCACATTTTGTAACAGTGATCCGTTTGTCTGTTTGATGGAGATTTGAATTCACCACTTCCAGTCATCGGTGTGGTTTTGACCACTGTGCCACAGCATGGTTGTTTGAGTGATGTCTTTTCGCTTTGTGTGTATGATTCAATATTGTTCTCTGCAAACAATTGTGATTCCATTTTACATGTTTTCATTTTTGAAAAGCATTTGATTTTTTTATCTGTGCCAACTTATGCACAACTATAGTGATGTTAATCTGACTTGAAATTTTGATTGATGAATTGCCCCATCATTGGCTCAAATACATACATATGTATTGGCTTGTATTATTGGTTCACATGCTTCATTATATGTATTATGGTAACCCATCATACACGCATACTTCATGATCTGTATTATCGTACCCAGCATACACATTTCATTATCTGTATTATCATACCCAGCATACACACCTACTTCAAAATCTGTATTATGGTAACCCAGTATACACACATTTATCTGTATCATAGTAACCTAGCATACACACATACTTATTTATCTGTATTATGGTAACCCTGCATACACACATATTTCATTATCTGTATTATCGTAACCCAGCATACACACATACTTCATCATCTGTATTATGGTAACCCAGCATACATACATACTTCATTATCTGCATCATAGTAATCTAGCATACATACATACTTATTTATCTGTATTATGGTAACCCAACACACACACATCCTCCTTTATCTGTTTTATCATAACCGCATAATTTACATTTTCTCCCTTAAATTCATTGATGCACAATTTTTGTGAAATAGCATCATAAAAAAGTTTTTGCCTTGTTTTTGTTTATGTCAGTGCTTGTTTTGTAAAGCTTTGCTCGCATTTTTTCAAACTTTGCATTATTAGAAATAGGTAGAAATTTTACCATCCTGTCATAGTATTTTCTGCACTTTTAAAGACAGTAAAAGTGATACAGCTCAAGTCCTTTTTTCTTTTCAGTTTTGTTTTTTGATAATTTACACTCATGTACATTTACTTTTCCTGCGCAAAACCATGGCAGATTGTGCGTTCTTGCGTCCACGTTGTTGTACACTATGTCTGTAGATTCTCACAGAAAATGTGTATGTGTGTGTGTGTGTGTGTGTGTCATAGACTCCCATGGAAATATTTTGTTGTGATGTCTGTTTTTGGACAAGCATCGTCAGTAGAGGAAATTTATGTTTTGTGTTTGTTACTACTTACCTGTTGGAAATCTATACTGGTCTTGTATCCCACCGACCATGCTTGGACTTGATACTCCATTGTGTCTAATGACGATGGTGCGCTTTTGAGAAATAAAGGTCATGATTACTACAGGGTCTGACCTTCATTACATTCACCTTCATGTTTACTGGAGTTGGTACTGTTCTTTAGTCCTTTCACTCCCTCACCCTGTCCACCAGCATCCTGCGTTGTCATCCATGCTAGCAAAGCAAAAACTTAAACCATTTGACTCCCTCAGTCTGTCTACCAGTTTCCTGCAGGAAGCTGGTGGATAGAAAGAGTGAGGGAGCCAAAGGGTTAAGTTTTTGCAGTTGGTGGATAGGATGCAGGAGTTAAAGGGTTATACGCTTATGCTTCCTAGACTGCACTGGTGGCAGGTGTGAACTGTGGTTCTGTGATAGATTGTGTCCAGAGTAGTACTCTTCATGGGATTGTAGAGCCATGCAGTTGTGTACATTTTTTGTGTACTTAAAACCGTCATAGGCTTCTTTTTTTTTTTTTTTTTTTTTTTCGTTTTTTTTTTTTTCTTCGTTTTTTTTTTTTTTTTTTCCTTCTTCTTTGCATGAGGCCCTGGAAAAAAAGTGTATATGTGTTCACATCAGGTAGAAAAAAAAATGTACATGTTTTCTCCAGTCTACCCAGCAGTACCCAACCCTGTTCAGTTGGGGAAGGTATAGCAGTAGGGGAGAGGTAATGGCTTAAGAATGGTGATTATGTAGCACTTCACTCTCCCATGGATATGGGATGGCCTTGACTTTTCACTCTGTGCGTGGATGATGGTCATAAATCTGTTCAAGGTCCTGAAGGATGCCATGAGTACATATTTGTATGTTACAGGTTTTAGTTTAGTTTTGTTTTATTTCTACAAAGTTTTGTATAAATGATTTTTGTACCCCAAGTTAATAGGCATCAGAATGTGATTTCTGTGTCTAAGGAGCTTTGGATATTTCTCGTCTCTTTGTTGGAGGTAACTCCTGTGTTTTATTTTCTTTTGCCGTTTCAAGTGTCAAAATTTTGTTGATTTTTGTGGTCCTCTTAAGTGATAATGTTTGACTGCTTAGTCTTGGATAAGATCATCTATGATATTTGTTTTGATCATTGTATTTGGTTGTTTATTTATTTTATGATTTATGTCCATGTTGCAAGGGGATTTTCATTGTGGGATAGTAAGAAATTTTCAGTATGTGTGTGTAATGGTGAGCATGGTTGCATTCCAAGCAGTCAATCTAGCTTTCACTCTATGCTAACAGTTTTCCAGCACATGCTTCTGGTTGAGAGTAGGGATCAAATGTGCTGTGTTGAGGTCACTGCCAGCTTGCACCATAGAAACTCACCTGTTTGCTGCCCATCTTAATTCTCCAATCGTTCTGGTGGTGTTAACTTGATGGTTCATGGGTCCCATTCTCCCCTCCACCCCTCTCCATTCAAGATCTTGCCACTGCCAAGGGTTTTGTGCAGGCTTAAGGAGTCTGCCTGATGATTACTGGCAGACTTGGTTAGAGGGTTAAGGAATTGTCTGAGTACCGTGAATCCTTCTTTCCCCTCCTCCCCCCCCCCCCCTACCCCCCCCCCCTCCATTTTCTCTGCCACCTTAATGGCCACAGAAGCTAGCACAGTTGTTTTTTTACAGTGCGATGATGATGTCAGTGAGGATGATAATCATGATGCTACGGAGTTCCACCTAGGATTGAGACTGCGTGACAGGGCTGTACTCTACGCTTACTATCATAACATTTCCTGGCATCAATCAGGCCTGAGAGATAGACACCTGTAGAGCTGGTCAGAAGATTTGAGCAACACCCTCAATGACGCATCCGTGAGGTGGATGAGACTCGAGTGTGTGGTCCCAGTCTTCCCAGTGAGCCCATAGCATGCCCAAGTCTGGGTAGGAGATGGTTCACAATTACTTTTTTTTTAACGGACTTGATGGGGATTCAAACCACTACACCACGGCAGCTTGTTTCTGGAATCCTTCTTGAACAAACTCCTGACTCCAAGAATTAGTGTATTTATGTGCTTTTCTTGTCATACAAAATACGTTTTCTTTGTCAACAGTTAAAGCTTATAGACAGTTGTTAGGGGAGAGGGGAAAATGTCTTAAGTACTGTCAAGAAATCCTGATTTTATGACATCTCGGAAGTTTGGCTTGTTTTTTAATATGTCCTGTTATTCAGGTTTCTTACAATTTGTTCTTGGTATGAGCTATTTTATATTGTTAGAGAGGTTGGTGTATTTGGTTTATTACTAAAGCAACAGTGTGATGCATTATTACTAAAGTTTTTAAAGATTATTTGCCACATACATACACACTTTAGAATGTAGCCTGTGTATAGCACAAGCAGAGTTACATATAATACAGAAATCCATCAGATGTTTACAGTACATATTACTTTTTGTCTTTTGACTTGATCATTATATTAAATCCTACTTTGTATACATTGATTACATGTTCTTTTTAAATACATTGATTACATGTTCTTTTTAAATATATTGATTTCATTTTCTTTTTAAATTTATGTTTATTACCTCATGAAATTAAACCTAACTTTTTAGTTTTATTGCCAGAAATGTATTGATACATGATTAGATTTGTTACTGTGAGTCGTGTTGTCAAATTTTGTTGATTTGTGCCGTTGTTGATTTCCTTTATAAGGTAAGTTTGCAAGTTTCTATAATGTTTTGAATGTCAAAGAGATGTTAGATTGTGTTCTTGTGATGTTGTTAATTTATTGTGGAGGATAGATTTGTAAGCATCTGTAACATGTTGAATGTCAGGAAACATTTTCTAACGAGCATAATTATGTATGAAAAAGAAAGTGACTGCCTTGACTGATTGTAAAGGGAGGCAAGTGTAGATAGATTGACATAGCCCCAGGAGAGGAAAAGTTGTCTCTCTTGGAAAGGTAAGGACAAGTAACAACAGACCAGACACTATTCTGTCAAGTGAAATGACTGGGTGTTTTTGTTGTTGTTGTTGATTTTGGGGGGGTTGTTTTTTGGGGGGTTGGGTTTGTTTTTGTTTTTTTGTTCGTTTGTCTCTTTGTTATCCATTCTTACTTTTCAAGGGAGACAACACTTTCTCTTTCTCTCTCTCTCGCTCTTTCTCTCTCCTTCTCTCTCTCTCTCTCTTGGGGCTGTGATGCTCGATCTACGTTTGCCTTACTTAAACGCATTTATGTTGCGTGTGTTGATTTGTTGAGTCTTGTTTACCATTAGTAACATGTCAGATCTGATGTTCTTGATGTCATTGAACGTTTGCATTTAGCATAACCTAGGTGACAGTCCAGTACATTAAAAGCCTCATTGAATCCTTCCTCACATCGATGTTTACTTGATTAATTTATTAACCAACTCAATAAACAAATTGGATGGTAGATAAATATGCTGTAATGTTTGAATGGTGTATTAAAATTTTGCCTGCAGGCGCTGCTTATGGGTGCATTCTTATAACCGGTTTAAAATCATAATTTTTTTCTGAACAGAATTGCAGATGTGTATGTATGTGAAAGTTTGAATTTCAAAAATTCAGAGTGGTAGGTGTTGGGCTTTTTTTTTTTTTTTTTTTTTTTTTTTGTATTCTTGTTCATGGGATCTTTGGAATTAAATTGTATACAGTCATAGTTTTGTGTGTGCGTGTGGTGTTGACAAGATGAATTGTTTCTTTGATGTCCTGTCCATCTTATCCCATTGACTCCTGCATCCTATCCACCAACTACAAAAACTTAACCCTTTGACTTCCTCACCCTATCCACCAGATTCCTGCAGGAAGCTGGTGAATAGGATGATAGTCAAAGGGTTAAGTTTTTGCTTTGCTAGCATGGTTGACAATGCAAGATGCTGGTGGACAGGGTGCGGGAGTCCAAGGGTTACAGTTTTTCACTTGTACATGCACAGGTCTGTGTAGCTTTGTGGGTGTATTTCAGTCACATTGTAATTGACCCGTTGTCACAAAATCACTTACACGTTGTATAGTACACAATTTTAGTTTTGCATCCAAACAAAATGCAGACTGTAATTTTACGTCTCTACTGTGAAAATTGATGGCAATAAGTGAAGAATTGGCCATTGTTAGAAAAACAATCTTCAGAGATTTTGACCGCACAAGTAGTTTTAAGTCCTTAGCAACAGTCTAACTGTTAAGGAAACGGAACAAAATTTTGTAATTAGATAAAATACAGTATAATTTGTAATTTTCATGCATTCAGGGAGAAAATGCTGGACGGACTTGCAGAGTGGCTGGGTACGAGGAGGGTGGGGGAGATGCTAGGGGCAACGAGAGATAGAGACAGATGGAAGTCCATTGTCGCCAACGCTATGCGGCAGGGCACATGATGATGATGATAATGATGATGATGCATTCAATCAACTTTGGTGCCTTTGTTGGTTTATTTACAACAGTTGAAATTGTAGACTGGAGGCACCAAAAATAGCAGAGTCAGCACGAAAATCTCTAATTTTACCATGAAGAATTACTCTTTCAAAATACATGAATGGGACATGATAAAACCAACCAGTTTGCACCTAAAACTGCACAAAAATTGCAATTTTCCATCACTTGACCCCCTGATAATTTTTCTGGGTCTTCAGAGCAACTCCGTCAATGCAACATACCAGTGATTTCATCACAACTAGTCACATATAATCATTTATCTTTTGATCCTCTACAGTGCTCGGCTATATGCATCCATATCACTAATCTGAACTGAGACCACAACAAAATGTTTGTAAGCCATGGTAAAATGCAAATTTTGCACAGTCACCCTTTCCCTATCTCAGTCTGTCCACCACCTTCCTGAGAAGACGGTAACATAGGGTGTGGGAGTGAACGGATTAACACCAGTACTATGACAGTGACTGTACACATTAGCAATACTCTACATCATCTTATACACATATTTCCACATGCACAAGATTGCTTACATACACAAAGACTGTACACTCAAACAAAATTCTACATACATTTATATACATCACCAGCACCACTCATCATCATCATCATCAGGTGCCCTGCCGCATGGCGTTGGCGACCATGGACTTCCAACCATCTCTATCTCTCGTTGCCCCCAGCATCTCCCCCACCCTCTTCATCCCCAGCCACTCTGCAAGTCCGTCCAGCATTCTCTCCCTGGGTCTACCTGGTGCTGTCTTTCCCTCCAGCTTTCCCGTTGTGACCAGGTGCTCCAAATCCCCCTTCCTCATAAAATGGCCTATAAATGTTGCTTGTCTTTTCCTAATCTTCCTTATGAGTGATCTGTTTGTGTCTGCCTCCATAAAGACTGTCTCGTTTGTTTTCTTTGCTGTCCATGGAACTCTCAACATTCTTCTGAGAAACCACATCTCGGCTGCCTCGATCCTGCTCTGGCTTTGCTTGCTGACTGTCCACGCCTCGCATCCGTACAACTACATTTAATACACTACCCATCCCCACACTTACTCCAAGACAAAAAGCAATATGGTCAAGCAACTCTAACAGTTGTATTTTTCCTGTGCCCTATGACAAATTCTACTTGACTGTAACCTAGAGAACTGACCATAAACATATGCTATCAAAACTTACTCAGGACTGTGGGCTTCCTTAGATATTTTACCTCGGAATTTACTCTGGACTCTGAGCTTCCTCAGATATTTTCCCTCAAATCTGGTGAAAGTCTACCAACTGGAGCCAACTCACATCTGTTCAAACTGATAAGCATTTTACAGACTTCCAACAGTGCCAGACCCATAGTCCACATTTTATAAAGATCTATTTATAAGCTGCTGAAAATTTCTTGTGGACACACTTTGTCCACACACACATACACACAAACTCCCGCACACACATACACACACACACACACACACACACACACACACACACACACACACACACACACACACACACAGCCATTTAAAATTCAAATCACTGATGTGGAAAAACATACTTTTTTTAATGACAAAAAGCACAGATGCCATAAAGAGGACATGCTTCACTATGATGTACATCTAAACTCGTTGCATGCAGCTTTTTCTTTCTTTTCTCTCTTTCTTTAGTACCGGTATATCTATTCTGTAATAAGAAAATGCAAAATGAGGTAGCTTCAAAGAAAAACAAAATATGAATGCTCCATGGCAAAGAATGAGATGTTAACTAGTGTATCACACCACAATACGTGGCAAAAGTGACCTGATCAAAACTGCATCTTTCAACCAGGCCACTGGAGTAATCACTGAAGCGTTTCAAGAAATGTTTATTGGATGTGTGCAAGCACATTTTGGTCTCACTGTCATCATCATCATTATGTGCCCTGCCGCATGGCGTTGGCAATCATGGCCCTCCATATGTATCTATCCCTTGTTGCCGCAAGCACATCTTCCACCCTCTCTGTCCTCGGCCACCCTGCAAGTCCAGCAAATATTTTCTCTCTGGGTCTACCTGGTGTCCTCTTTCCCTCCAGCTTTCCTGTTGTGACCAGGTGCTCTAATTCCCCTTTCCTCATAATATGTCCTATAAATGTTGCCCGTCTTTTCCTAATCTTTCTTATTAATGATCTTCTTGTATCTGCCTCCATCAAGACTGTCTCGTTTGTTTTCTTTGCTGTCCATGAAACTCAACATTCTTGTTAGAAACCACATCTCAGCTGCCTCAATCTTGTTCTGGCTTTGTGTGTTGACTGTCCACGCCTCACAACCGTATAACATTATCGGTTCTATATAACATTCAAGAACTCTCTTCCTGATGTTAACTGATAGCATTTGTTGGTAAGAATGCTTTTCATCTTCTTGAATGCTGTTTTGGCTTGGCCGATTCTGCTGGCTATTTCTGATGTGCATCTGCCTTCTGGCAGATGACTTCCCAGATATTTAAACTTATCAACCTGTCTCAGTGTTGTGCTGGTCTCACTGTGTATATGTTAATACACTGCTGTGCACTCTGCATACTTCGTCTTCATTGGAGATACACAATGAGTTTGGGTTGGGGTTTTTTTTGTTTTTTTTTCCATGTTTCCATAAGCCATCAAACTCTGACATGGTTTACAAGATCTTTAATGTGTGTAGTTGATGTTTTGTGTGCGTATACTTGTGATTCTACTGGCGTCTTCTCAGAGTAAAATGGACAGGCAAAATAACCAACAAAAGCGTGCTAAAGGAATTAGCTATCCAACATAATATGCTCCCAGAGATCAACAAAAGAAAATTAAGTATATCAGGCACATGAACAGAAACACAAGAACCGACTTAATGACATCAGTCCTGCAGAGGAGAGTCGAGGCAAAGAGAAATCAAGGAAAGCCAGCAAAATCCTTCATGGACAACATTGCTGATGCCTGCAAACTGGGGCTCCATGACACCATACACAGGAGCAGAGACCATGTCACCTGGCGATCCTTCATGACAAAGAGTGGAGCTCTCACCATTGTCCACAGCAATAGAGATGGGTGTTGGATGATGACATAGAAAATGTTCAGGTGTACCAGTCTGTATGATGACCTGGAAGATACACACAAATCTTCACCCTTTACCACCAGATGATACCTAGGCAGACTCAAACCCTGACCTTCTGATTTATTCTCTAACGTCCCGTCCACTTTGACTACTGTGCTCATCATTTGAGGCATGGCCGCCTTTGAGCACAAAGGAAGAATGATCTGATGGTCATACTGCTTAAAGCCCAGCCGACTACTAGAGCCATATCAGGGCTATGAATTGATGAAAATACACTCTAGATTGGATGAGAGCATGAAGAAAAACTGGTTACCAGTAACCCTTTGCCTCCCACACTCTGTCCACCAGCATCCTGCATTGTCAACCATGCTAGCAAAGCAAAAATTTAACCTTTTGACTCCCTCACCCTATCCACTAGCTTCTTGTAGGAAGCTGGTGCATAGGATGACGGGAGTCAATAGACTATTTGCAGTTGGTAGATGTGGTGTGGGAGTCGAAGGGTTAACTAACACTGAAAAAAATAAGTAGATGGATAAAATGAAAGAAAAATAAACAAAGCAAAAAAGTCATCGCAACCAAAACTTCTCAAAACACGTCCATAACAAACTTGTGCATTTCAAAACTGGAACAAACCAAAAGGTAGACGAGTAACAAACTGTGAGATACTTAAATCCAAATCCTGCTTTAAAACTTCTTTTGCAGAAAAAAATTCCTGAGTTTCAGCAAGCAAACATCTGATTCATTGGGAAATTAGGACACAAAAGTTACACAATCTGACTCAGTCGCTTCTTTTGTTTATTTGTGTTGTTTTGTTTTGTTATGTTCTTGTGGTGGTGGTGTTGTTTGTTTCTCTTTGTTCGTGTGTCTGTGTTTGCGCATGTGCGCGTGTGTTTCTGTCTGTGTGTGTGTGTGTGCATGTGTGTGTGTGTGTGTGTGTTTCTGTCTCTGTATATATGTGTTTCTGTCTCTGTATGTGTATGTGCGTGTGCGTGTGTGTGTGGGGTGTGTGTGTGTGTGTGTGTGTGTGTGTGTGTGTGAAAGAAGAAAGCTGAGGATGACTGTGAATGCCTCCTGTTTCATAAGCTTCTAAAAGATTTCATTTTTCAAAATTGGCACATAAACATGTGAAAAAAAAAAGCAACAAATAAACAACCAAGAAAAAAATAAATAAACAACATCAAAAGGAGAGATGTTGCAAGGAAATAAGAGGATTTTCTATCCAAATATTGCTTTTGAAAAGATGGCATAAAAAAAAATCTGACGCTTTTCATGAATCACTGTCAGATGAAATTCACAAAACAGACAGACACAAAATGTAGCTCAGACAGTATCAGAATATAGCTAGGATATGATGAGATGTTTGTCCTCAGGAATGTTGCGAAGATGTTTGTGGCTTTCAAACAGGTTGTTGAGGGCTGCGATGTATCGTTCGTATAGTTCTTCCACCTGTTCCGATGTTGGCTCATCTACCTTGTCCACATGGATCGGCTCACCCACTGCGATAAATAAGCAAAAAGACTAGTAACTGACTGAATATTATGATGATGATTATGAAAATAATGATGATGATGTTAATGATGATAAATAATACAGCATGATTTAAAGAACTCTCCTCTTAAATTCGATGCCAGCCTGCTACATAAAAACAAGTCTGTTCGCTGCCCATCTAAATGTTCCAATCACTCAGGTGTAGTCAGCTCAGAGTTTCATTGGTTCCATTCACCACAATCCCTACCTCCTCCATTTTAAGACCTTGCAAACACACAGGATTTTGGGCAGGCTCAAGGAGTCTGCCACTTAACAGGTCTCTGATTGGATTGAGCGCTTACAAAATTGTATGAGTGCAATAAATCTCTTGTAACCCTTTGACTTCCACACCCTATTCACCAACAGCAAAACTTAACTCTTTCAATCCCTCATATCATCCTGCAGGAAGCTGATGAATAGGGTGAGAGAGTCAACTGGTTAAGTTTTTGTTTTGCCAGCATGGTTGACAATGCAGGATGATAGTGGATAAGACGAGGAAGTCAAAGGGTTAAATAAACTCCAAATTCTACTAAGGAAAAGGAATTCATCGCTCCTGCACAATTCCATATATGCTCCATCCAAATCTGCCAGCAATTACCTGTCAGAATCCTTGAGGCTGCCAAAACCCTATATATGCTGACATGGTCTTGACATGGGGAGGGGAGAGAAGGGACCTATGTAAATAAACTAAACTGACACCACCAGTGTGACTGAAGAATGAATAAAATGGGCAGTTAACAGGCCTGCTTTTATGTTGCCATGTTTATGTTTATGTTTTAAGTGGGATCAAAGACAAGAAATCATCTTGAGTTCACAGCTTTATCAAAAGAACCAACCTCACCTGTCTTACTTGTCGGCGTCACCGGGTTTGGTGTTGGCCGCTGCACACCTAGACACCACCATCTCCCTCCAAACCAATCTGTCTTGACTTTTGAGGGCAATTTCTTGAATATTTAGGCCACTGATGTTGATTATGTTCTTGCCGTATGAGATTGGTGGTCTGCCTTTCTTCCTTTTTGCCACTGTTTTTCCTTGAAAGATGGTTGCCGTGATGTCTGTGTTCTTGTTGCATGACACATGGCCAAAATATTTTAGTCTTCTCTTGTTGATGTCTGCTTGTAGTTTTCTGGTAGAATCAAGTTCTACCAGGACATTTTCATTAGTTCATCTATCTGTCCATCTGACACATAGTCTCTGATAAAATCACATCTCTGCTTCCTCAATTCTTCTTCAATCAGTTTTTCTCACAGAGTCCAGGCTTCGCAGCCATAAATAATGACTGACCACATCAAACATTTTAAAAGTCTAACTTTCACACCATTTGGTATGCCTCTGTCTTTCCAAATGTTGATGAGTTGGACCATTTTTTGCTTTGCCATTCCAATTCTTATTTGTATGTCTTTGGAGCAGGTTCCATCATCAGTTTTTACAAAGCCAAGATATTTGAAATCCTTCTCATTTCCAAATGAACTTTGTTAATTAAGATGTCATGACTATTTTCAGTGTCGTTGCCTTTGATATGTAGCACTTCTGTTTTCTTGGCATATAGATTTAGACCAGCCTTTTTGCCTGCTGCATCTACCCTATATAGATTTTTTTTCTAATGCTGGTAATGTTGTCTACTGACAGCACAGTATCACCGGCATAGCGCAAATTTGTAAGATGTTTTTCTCCCATCTTTATGCTCATGCCTTCTATATCAGCATCTCTCATGACTTGTTCCATGTAGATGTTAAAGAGATACGGTGAGAGGATACAACCTTGTCTGACTCCCCTGTCGATGTTGAAGAATTCACATTTCTGATAGTTCCATCTGACTGTAGCCTTTTAGTCTATATATAAGAACCAGTCAGCCCACAATAAACAAAACCCTTTGTGGTCTGCAAGTGGATTGAACCCACAACCTTTGCCTTATCAGCACGGCGTTCAAACCCACTGAGCCAACAGGGCCACTGAAAAACATAACACAACATACCAACAACCAAACAAAAGTGGAATGATGGACTACAGGGTTTACATCACAAATCTATCATGTGGCAAGCCCTCAGTCTCTCCACAAGTCAAACGGATTTTCCTTTTCCTATAACTGAGAGGAGGTCTGGGTGTTAGCAATTCAGATAAGACAGTCAACAGAAGTACAATGTACACTCAGTCTCAGTGCATACATGTATAAAATAACCCAAAGTATCACAGCATTGCAAGCTACACTCAGTCTCAGTGCATATAAAATAACCCAAAGTATCACAGCATTGCAAGGTATACTCAGTCTCAGTGCATATAAAATAACCCAAAGTATCACAGCATTGCAAGGTATACTCAGTCTCAGTGCATATAAAATAACCCAAAGTATCACAGCATTGCAAGCTACACTCAGTCTCAGTGCATACAAAATAACCCAAAGTATCACAGCATTGCAAGGTACACTCAGTCTCAGTGCATACAAAATAACCCAAAGTATCACAGCATTGCAAGGTACACTCAGTCTCAGTGCATATAAAATAACCCAAAGTATCACAGCATTGCAAGCTACACTCAGTCTCAATGCATATAAAATAACCCAAAGTATCACAGCATTGCAAGGTACACTCAGTCTCAGTGCATACATGTATAAAATAACCCAAAGTATCACAGCATTGCAAGGTACACTCAGTCTCAGTGCATACAAAATAACCCAAAGTATCACATAATTGCAAGGTATACTCAGTCTCAGTGCATATAAAATAACCCAAAGTATCACAGCATTGCAAGGTACACTCAGTCTCAGTGCATATAAAATAACCCAAAGTATCACATAATTGCAAGGTACACTCAGTCTCAGTGCATATAAAATAACCCAAAGTATCACAGCATTGCAAGGTACACTCAGTCTCAGTGCATATAAAATAACCCAAAATATCACATAATTGCAAGGTACACTCAGTCTCAGTGCATATAAAATAACCCAAAATATCACAGCATTGCAAGCTACACTCAGTCTCAGTGCATATAAAATAACCCAAAGTATCACAGCATTGCAAGGTACACTCAGTCTCAGTGCATACAAAATAACCCAAAGTATCACAGCATTGCAAGCTACACTCAGTCTCAGTGCATACAAAATAACCCAAAGTATCACAGCATTGCAAGGTACACTCAGTCTCAGTGCATATAAAATAACCCAAAGTATCACAGCATTGCAAGGTACACTCAGTCTCAGTGCATATAAAATAACCCAAAGTATCACAGCATTGCAAGGTACACTCAGTCTCAGTGCATACAAAATAACCCAAAGTATCACAGCATTGCAAGGTACACTCAGTCTCAGTGCATATAAAATAACCCAAAGTATCACATAATTGCAAGGTATACTCAGTTTCAGTGCATATAAAATAGTACAAAGTATCATAGGAATTGTCTGTGACTCAATTCTGCACAGAAATCCTTTTATATGCAAACAAAATACCCAGAGAAAAATGGAACGGGTGGAACCCATACTTTCTTCAGGGGGAATCTCAGACAGGAAATCTATTCTGACAGGGCATTAACTATTCTGACAAGGCATTAATGATTATAGAACATTAAGTTAACAAGAAACACCATGAGGGTGTGGATAGGACCCAGAGTACCAATGCCTCACCACCCTCAGGACACACAACCCCCAAGCTCCTGATGCCAGTCGACAGTCATTTACTCAAGTAAAGGGGGACTGTACACGCGTTGTATGACCCGTTTGGACTCAGTGATCAGTTATCTTGTTTTCAAACCAAATGGCAAGGTGGACAGATGACAAACCCACTCAATGCTCACCAACCAAGTCCAGCCCAGCTTCTGCACCAAGAAAGAATGGAAGACCCCTCTCTCGCCCCACTCTGGTCTTCATCTCTCTTTCAGGCAGCCCGCCCCGCCACCAGCTCACATAGCTGTCAGCACCTTTCCGTTTACTATAGTCTCGACACTTTGCTGGAATTTGAAGACTGGACTTTGTGGAAGAGGGAATCAAGACACTGAACAATTCTATCTTCCTTTTTTCTTTCTTTCACGACCACTTGTACTATCATAGATGTTGCAGGAACTTTTATACAAAATCCACCTAAACCCGTGGGAGTCCAAAGGTTAATACAACCAAATAACAAGTGACATAGTCAAGTGGGTAAGAAGTCAGATTTTCAGTCAGAAGATCTGGGGTTGATCCTGCCTGGCTACCTCCCGCAGGGTGGATCAAGATGGAGAATTGTCCAACCTTGTAGATTAACATGAATACAGACTCGCCAGTGCCTACACCCTTTCGTGTGTTTATAGCCACGCAGAAAATCAAGAATGCACGTTAAAGATCCTTTAAGTCATGTGAGTGTCTGACAGCTTATGCAAACATGAAAATGCTCAGCAAACACACCCACCAAAGATACAGTACACAGACTGTGCAGCAACATACTATCTGCACAGTGTGGGCAAAATAACATATGTATGCACATTCAAGAAAATCAGATTGAAAAAAAAAAGAAAAAAAAAGAAAAGAAAGAAAGACAAGAAAATCTACCACAATCACGCAGACACATACCAACAGAATAGATGGGTTCCTTGTACGGAATCATAAAGAACAACTTGGAACGTCCATGAAAGATGGGCATGGTGTAGCCAAAGATCTTTAACGTCATCTGCTGGAACCACCAGCCGAAAGAACCTTCCAGACAGTCCACCATGTCAAACAGCTCATTCTCCCCAAATGAGTACATTGGTACCAAGGAGGCTCTGCAAAGTCATTGACATTGATAGTGACTGGTTGTTGTTTGGTTTGTGTTTGTTGCTTTGTTTATTGTTTATTGTTTATTTGCTCTTGTCTCCCCCTGTGGGGATGCCGGGGGCTCTATCAGTATAAATAGTATCCCCACCTTCTGGAAATTCTGTGCTAGAAATTTCCTCTTTTCTGTCACTCTCTTTGTTTCTGCCTTGTTCCTTTGCTTTCTGTCATTTCTTCCTGTCATTTTCTACTTTAATGGTCAATTCATCTGTATGTGTTCGATAAAGTCTTACCTACTTTTTCTTAGGATTGATAATTGGGTACATGTATTAAGCGCATTTTTGGCTCAAGGGAGGTGAGATATGCGGAAGCAATTTTAGGTAACTTATGCCTGTTTTTAGATATTTTTGGTGTCCTTAGATATGTTTATATTTGTATTCAGGTGTGTTTTTTAAATCCCCTGTGTGATAACTTGGACGGAGTAGTCAATGCCAGGGGCATGTCCTCAGATTATGTGCGCAAATGCATTGATATGTGTACTTAATTTTCTTTTCTTCTTTTTCCTGTTGAAGTTTTGTATGATTTGAAGCAATTATAGCCCTGATATGGCTCTACACAGTTGGCTGGGCTTTAAACAACAATAACAATAAAAATTTGCTCTTGTTCTGTTTTTATTTGCTTTTGTGTTTGTTGTAGTTTTGATCTTGCCAATACGCAGGGTTTATGCACAGGTATACGACCAATGCCATGATCTTGTTTTGATCTTCTCTATCACATGGCAGCCATAACATCAGTGCATATAGAATTTATTCTAAACGCCGCGATTCCATCTTGAGGAACTGAACCTGTGATTTTGTGTACCGTTTCTTTGGTTTTGTTTTTTTCTTTTTTGTTTTAACTGGGTTTATTTACTTTGTTTTGTTCATTTTGGGGGTTGCATGTGTGTGTGTGTGCATTTTCATTTTATTTCTCTTCAGGAAAAAAGTTACACCAAATGACAGTACTTAAGTCATCTACACTGTACTGTCAATACACATTCAAATATAATACTTCTTTATCAGTTCGAGTTTGGACATTACAGAGTTTATAAAATTGGCTCATTTCTCACAACCACAACACACACACACACACACACACACACACACACACACACACACACACACACACACACACACACACACACACACACACACACACACACACACACACACACACATTCTCAAAACAACATGAATCACAGAAACCAATCATGATTTCACATTAAAAATATATAAAAAGATGTTACAGCGTAAGAAGAACCATTACTTATCAAAATAATGTTTCAAATAAGATTTTATCAAGAGGATAATTTTGTTTAAATTAACAATGTTAACTGAAAATACAACATGAGGATAATTTTG
>JAPXFY010000021.1:58468646-58473646 GCA_030674185.1 Monoplex corrugatus
TAGCTTGGGGGTCTGGTTCGTGGGCACCAGGGCGTATCCACACGCCGGTGGGCCAGCATGCCTCGTGT
Organism: Monoplex corrugatus; assembly: GCA_030674185.1. Taxonomy (NCBI): domain Eukaryota; kingdom Metazoa; phylum Mollusca; class Gastropoda; order Littorinimorpha; family Ranellidae; genus Monoplex; species Monoplex corrugatus. The sequence continues at coordinate 58,468,715 of JAPXFY010000021.1, forward strand.
CTGGGGGCCAGACCTCCTCCGAGTCCTACGAGATTCAGCCTGAGTCCGTGAGGTTGCTCAGTTACCGCCTGTCGCCACGAGGAGGCACAGCATAGAGCTTGCTGATGGAGAGGCTATGTACTGACAGGAAGAGACTTAGGCCTTCTGCTCTTCTTTTCGCACAGTATTGCTAGCCAGCGGTGCAGGCTGAAGCTGACACAATAGACGCATCATATACTCTTGAAACACACACATACACACGCACGCACACACACACACACACACACACACACACACACACACACACACACACACACACACACAGATTAGTGCAGAAGCATACCAGAACACATCATATACTCCCGAAACAGCGGATACTTGTACTGAATGCTGACAGTCATCAGATGCGGTTCCAGCCCCGGAAACGTCTTGGAAAATCCAGAAGCTTCTGTAGAGAAGTGAAGAAACGGAGCAAAGCACATGATTCCATGAGGATGACATGAAAAGATGTAGTTCCGATTCGGGTCAAGATCACAGGTTTTAATTAGTTTGATAGGAAAGTAGTCCCTGTAGTAATTCCACAGACGCCATCTTCGGACTGAATCTTTGCCTCGTCCTCCCTGAAATATAATAATAGGATGATACCAATGTAGCCATCAACACATGTTAGTATGCATAGTGATCTGGCAGACTTCTTAAACCTGCATAAAACCATATGCACCAGTAAAGTCTTGAAATATGGAGGATGGGGACAGGGGAGGGGTGTGTGACAATGTTACCAATGAAACACTAAGCTGACAGAATGATTTGAGCATTAAGATGGGCAGCAAACAGACCAGTTTTTATTTCATATTACAGGCTGGAACCGAACTTGAGATATAAGAACTTGAGTCCACATCTCTATCGACAATGCGGGCCCCAGTAGCTCAGTTGGTTTGAGCGTCGGATTCACATGCTAATGGTTGTGGGTTCAATTCCTGGGGTGCACTACATTAAAACTGGCCTTCTCACTGTCCCATCTTAACATCATGGTTGTTCTGGTGGTGTCAGTATAGAATTAGATAAGTCCCACTTCTCCTACTTCCCTGGGATGGTTAACCCCGTCAGCCATATCATCTGAGGTAGGTGTCAACGTAAAAACTGAACAAAATCAAATCTATTGACAGATCTTTTTAATACTAAAAGGAATCATAGGCAAAGGGGTGCAACTTTTCCTTCAAATCGCACAAATTTTAATACACTTTAAAAATTTACCAAAAATTGAACACAAACAGCATAGACTTCAAAATAAACACCATAGGAGAATAAAAACAAAAAACAACTTTTTAATTAGTGTACTTGACATGAAATATTCCTGACAGTTTTCTCGTTATAAGTAGCTTAATCCAAAAGCGTATGCGATAGCTGAAAAACAAAAACCTTCCTGGCTCATTGCAATTCACTTCCATGACATACTCCACACACATGCACATACATAAACAACCTGCCCAGCTCCTCCTTGTCCAATCAGCAAAAACACTTTCTAGTACAACACACACACACACACACACACACACACACACACACACACACACACACACACACACACACACACACACACACACACACACACACACACACACACACACACACACACAAGATTGAGGCAGCTGAGATGTGGTTTCTAAGAAGAATGTTGAGACTTCCATAGACAGCAAAGAAAACAAACGAGACAGTCTTGATGGAGGCAGACACAAGAAGATCATTCATAAGGAAGATTAGGAAAAGACAGGCAACATTTATAAGCCATTTTACGAGGATAGGGGAATTTGAGCACCTGGTCACAACAGGAAAGGTGGAGGCAAAGAGAGCACCAGGTAGGCCCAGGGAAAAAATATTGAATGGACTTGCAAAATGGCTGAAGACAGAGAAGATGGAAGATGTGCTTGCGGCAACAAGGGATAGAGATTATGGAGGGCCATGATCACCAACGCCATGTGGCAAGGCACTTGATAATGATGATAATGATGACATACTCCATCCTTCCACACAAGTTCAGTATCACATGTTTTCAACTGGTTATGAGAAAAACACATTTCTTCCATCTCTGATTCAGCAAAATAAATGCAAGTATATTGTTACAATCCCAAGAGAGAGAATGCAGGGTTGTCGTCCGGTTGTTGAATAAGACAGTCAGTGGTATGATCACCCAGATTCTGTTCAAGAAGTATAATTTTAAGTGCCTGAAGACCTCAGATCTTCAAAGCTGTAGTATATTTGTCTTTCTGGCTTTATACATGTATGTAAGTTTGTCACCATATTCATTTCCCTTAACACTAATGTTCAGAATCAAAAATCAATATGAGCGTTACATACTGCCTGCATGATGTGGGCAAAACAACACGAATACACGATAACAAAGAAACATGTAACGCTTAAAACAATACCAAAGAAAACTGTAATGCTTAAAATGATAACAAAGAAAATTGTAACAGTTAAAACGATGACAAAGAAAATGGTAATGCTTAAAACAATAACAAAGAAAATGGTAACGCTTAAAACAATAACAAAGAAAATGGTAACGCTTAAAACGATAACAAAGAAAATGGTAACGCTTAAAACGATAACAAAGAAAATTGTCACATTTAAAACAACAACAAAGAAAATGGTAACGCTTAAAACAATAACAAAGAAAATGGTAAGGCTTAAAACGATAACAAAGAAACTGTAACGCTTAAAATGATAACAAAGAATGTTATAATGCTTAAAACGACAACAAAGAAAACTGTAACACTTAAAACGATAACAAAGAAGACTGTAATGCTTCAAACGATAACAAAGAAAATTGTAACACTTAGAAACCACTAAAGGTGCAGGTTAGTGGTAGGGACACAGTCATGACAAATCATAGTGTCCTTGAGCAAGATAAAGAAGAATGGAAACTTTTATTCAATAGTGATTCACAACAGTGATTTTACACACACACACACACACACACACACACACACACACACACACACACACACACACACACACACACACACACACACACACACACACACACACACACACACACACACACACACACACACACACACATACACACACACAGAGAGAAAAAGAAAAGGAAATGGACAAACAAACAAAGAAAAAGGAGATGAGGATGGGGAAGGGTAGTGGAAGCTTGAAATTGAATTTAAGAAGGGGAACAATTACAATTAATAATTCAGAACAATGAATTAACAGTGTCAAACATGAACATATAACAATTAATGAACTCTTCATAACAATCTGCCAACAGGGGATCTGAGAATCAGCTGGGCTACCGAAATAATATCATTATTTTTGTTGTAAAGGATATCTCTAGAGTCAGTACATGAAAAATCGAGATTGTGCAGGGGATCAAGGGAGACTTGGCTGCACTTTTGTCTCCATCCTCAATCACCCCAAGCCTGCCTCTTCCTACATAAAAACCACTAAAGGTGCAGGTTAGTGGTGGGGCCACAGTCATGACAAACCATAGTGTCCTTTTGCAAGGGATCAAGAGAGATTTTGCTGCACTTTTGTCTCCATCCTCAGTCACTCCAAGCCTGCCTCTTCCCACATGTACGTACCTGTAGATGAGTCTTCCGGTCATAGTAGTACCAGGCAGCGTAGAGAAAGGACAGATACCAATACTGCGTAAAGAGCAAGTAGAAGACCAGGAGCACGCCACTCCACCCTCCGAAACAAAACAACGTGGAGAAGTGCCACACCCCCAATACACTGCTTCACTGAGTTGGAGTAATCCCACAGCAACTTAGTCAGACTCAGGGTACCCATCTGGAAGAAAAATGAAATCAATAAAATACAAGTAGTAAATGCATCATCATCGTCATCATGTGCCCTGCCGCATGGCGTTGGCGATCATGGCCCTCCACACGAATCTATCCCTTGTCGCTGCATGTACATCACCCACCCTGTCTGTCCTCAGCCACCCTGCAAGTCTGTCTAATATTTTCTCCCTGGGTCTACATGGTGTTCTCTTTCCCTCCAGCTTTCCTGTTGTGACCAGGTGTTCTAATTCCTCTTTCCTCATAAAATGTCCTGGAAATGTTGCTTGTTTTTTCCTAATCTTCTTTATTAATGATCTTCTTGTGTCTGCCTCCTTCAAGACTGTCTTGTTTGAAATGCATTTATTTTTTGTTATAAACATTAACAGTTCAAACCCAAAATGTCACCATGGTCCTAATCTTCTTTATTAATGATCTTCTTGTGTCTGCCTCCTTCAAGACTGTCTTGTTTGAAATGCATTTTTCTTTTATAAACATTAATAATTCAAACCCAAAATGTCACCATGGTGAAGTGGTTAGTACAAAAGTCTGCTGACTGGACAGTTGTGAGTTTGAATCCCATCAGTCTTATCAAAATCATTGTGGGAACTAAAGGCCCAGCTGGCTTCCTACACAGAGTTGGGCATGCTATGGACCCACTGAGAAGACGGGAACCACACAGTCAAGCCTCAATCACTTCAAAGATGTTTCACTCAGGTTGTTGCTGAAATCTCCTGACCAACACCACAGGTGTCTGCATATCTCAGGCCTGGTTGATGCTATGATATATTATGAAAGTCAGTGTAGAGTACAGTCTGGTCATGCAGTCTCAATCCAGAATGGAAGTCCTTAACATCATTATCATTATCATCATTGTTATCGTCATCATGATCACAGCATCATGAAATATTGTTTAAGAATCAGTGGCCATTCATCTAACATCAAAAACGAGACAGCACCAAATAATATACATATACATATACATATACATATACATATACATATACATATACATAGACATAGACATAGACATAGACATATACATATACATATACATATATATACATCAGTCAACACGCAAAGTCAGAACAAAATTGAGGCAACTGAAATGTGGTTTCTAAGAAGACTGTTGAGAGTTCTGAGGACAGCAAAGAAAACAAAT
>JAPXFY010000021.1:58476146-58651146 GCA_030674185.1 Monoplex corrugatus
ATTATGTGTATGTATATATATGTATGTTCATATATATGTAGCCTATGTATGTATATGTATATATGCATAGTCTATATTATATATATATATATCATCATCATCATGTGCCCTGCTGCATGGTGTTGGCGATCATGGCCCTCCACACGAATCTATCTCCTGTCGCTGCATGTACATCTCCCACCCTCTCTGTCTCTGTCTGCAAGTTCATAATAATACAGGATGTCTGTGGTCTACCCAGTGATCTCTTTCCAATCTCTTGTGATTATCTCGGTAGAGAATAAGGCTAAGAGTGAAAACCCTGACAGAAAATCACCCCCACTGCCTTGTGGGTTGTCGTGGTAACGACAAAGGCTATAGCGGAGGGTCTGCACAAAAACCGATGGAAGGCAACGGGAAATCACCATCATAGTAGGCTATATTCCGAAGTTCATTATAGCCGTCCAAAAAAAAAAAAGAAAACGAAACACACACACACACACACACACACACACACACACACACACACACACACACACACACACACACACACACACACACACACACACATAGATCCATATGTATCTATTGTAATTGTCTTGTTATTTAAGTTTATATATCCCTTTTTCTGACACAAAAAGCATGCCGTTATCTGGTTAAAACGCATTTTAAATGCATTTTCCGATTGAATTATAAAGTGCTGAGTGCATGTACATGTAATTTAAAGATCAAATTTTCCATTTTTGACGAAAAGTAGAAATTGACAAAATCGACCCATCACACCTTTTCCGGGCCTCTACACTTTTCACTGCCTGCGAGTTAGGACTCATTTCGTGAAAACGGGTCACATATACATATATTATATATACATATATATATATATATATATATATATATATATATATATATGTTTTGTGTGTTGTTTATGTGTGTGTGTGTGTGTGTGTGTGTGTGTGTGTGTGTGTGTGTGTGTGTGTGTGAGTGTAGGCTTGCTGATGTTTTTTAGCCTGATACATTTTTAGTTTTTTAGTGACTCTTTTGGCTCACCCTTATTCCAGTTTGCTCGCTATTAACGAATGTAGTACAACTGATTTTAGTCAGTAGCGTGACACGCACAGGCTATCTGAATAGATTGATTGATTGATTTCGTTCAGCTTTTACGTCAACACCAACCTCAGGTGATATGGCCGACAGGGATAATCATCCCAGGGAAGTGGGGAAGGGGGACTTATCTAATCCTGTACTGGCATCACCAGAACAACAATGATGTTAAGATGGGACAGCGAGATGGCCTATTTTAATATAGCGCACCCCATGATTCGAACCCACAACCATTCGCATGTGAATCCAACGCTCAAACCAACTGAGCTACTGGGCCCAGTAGCACACATGTGTTGGGGCACAGATGTCTTAAAATAACTTATAGATGTCTGTGGTTGGTGGCAACGCGGACAGTTGTGAAACACAAGTGAGCTTATCTGCAAACCACGCGCCCTTCTTTTCCTGGCACATGTGAAGCTGGCGTGGTGTGCCTGCAGGTCTGTAGTGCTGGTGGCTAACCCCTCTGTGACCCTGCTCAGCCAGTGTGCCTGTGTATCACACATTGACATTTTTTACACAGGGTGGTGAGATTGTCCAAACAACTCGCAAAATTAATTGTGGAAATGCTTTGAAACTTTAAACACATGTTGCCAATTATCATGTGATTTGATTACAAATTTACGTAAAAAAGATTGTGACATCGTTTGTTATGACGTCACTTTGGGTACACTTGCCATTATTATGTGATCTAGTTAAGAAATTACGTAAACAGATTGTGACATCATTTCTTATGACGTCACGTTGGGTACAGTCATTCTAAGCGTTATAAAGCGTGTTTGTGGAACGGGAGTTCTTACTATTATTTTTGTTTGAAGCCCAGCCGACTCCGTACACTATATCAGGGCTATAAACTTTTCAATACATACAGAATACTTCAACAGAAAAAAAAAGGGAAAGAAAATTAAGTATATATATTAATGCAGTCACACACATAATCTGAGGAGATGCCCCTGGCGTTGACCTCTCCATCAAATTTATCGCACAGAGGACTTAAAAAAAGCCACATAATTTCCCTAGAGCAAAAAATCCACTTAATACATGTACCCAATCATCAATCCTAAGAGAAAGTATGTAAGACTTTATCGTACACATACAGGTGAATGAACTAGCAAGGCAGGAAGCTGGTGGATAGGGTGAGGAAGTCAAAGGGTTTAGTTTTTACAGTTGATACATAAGGTGCGGGAGTCAAAGGGTTAATATAATTTATAGATGTTTGTGGTCGGGGAGCACCGACAGCCGTGAAACACAAGTGTTCTCATCTGCAAACCACGCGCCCATTCTTTTCCTGGCACATGTGAAGCTGGCGTGGTGTGCCTGCAGGTCTGTAGTGCTGGTGGTTTAACCCTCTGTGACCTTGCTCGGCCAGTGTGCCTTGTATCACACACTGACATTTTTACACAGGGTCCAAGGTCGTCCTAAACAGTGAAATTGTCCGAACAACTCGCAAATTGTCGCAGCGCTTTGAAACATTAAACACGTGTTGCCAATTATTATGTGATCTAGTTACAAAATTACGTAAAAAGATTGAGTTCCAAGTTCGTCACGTCCCAGGTTCAATGCGACACACACACACACACACACACACACACACACACACACACACCACGCACACACAGCACGCACGCACGCACACACAGCACGCACCACACACACACACACACACACACACACACACGCACGCACGCATTGGTATGTCACACAAACTCGGGAAACAGTGTGTAGGAACATGGGTGGTAGGTATTACACGGCAGACGGTCGGTACTGAAAGATAACGAACATGAGCATTCTTTCTGTGTTCGTCCCTCTCTCTCTCTCTCTCTCTCTCTTTCATGCACGCACGCGTGCACTGCGCGCGCCGCTCGTAGGATAGATATACGCGAAACACGCAGGCAAAAAAGAGACATTTTGTACCTGGGACGTATCGAACCTGGGATGCATCGAGACGTAGTATCCTCTATGACATACGTAGGCTAACTTGGAAGTAGGGATTGCCAAGCAGGTGCAACATATCAACTCTGGTTGCCTAGCAACTGGCATTTGGGACCTTCCTTACATATGGGAATCAGTCATTAGATCATGGAGTAACTGAACAACCAAGCGTGGGGTAAAGTTTCAATGGACTTAAACTATCACATTTCATTAGAATGGCCTTACTGTGTATTGGATGACCCTTATATTTTGTAATTCTGCATTTGTTTTGTTTCATTTTGATTTTGTACTTCTTTGTTTTTATTTTCGTCACAATAGGAAGAAAACAGGACATATGAGATACTAATTTGCTGACACCACCAGTTAAGTCACTAAGTTCACCAAGGCTTACTTAGACTTAATAACTTGGGCGTCTGAAGGCACATTAGGCAGTCAAGAGAGTCACATACACGAGTTCATATGGCTTATAGCCCAGCCGACTGCATAGAGCCATTTCAGGGCTATAACCATGTCAAATACACAATACTTCAACAAGAAAAAAGAAGGGAAAAGAAAATTAAGTACACATATCAATGCATTTGTGCACATAATCTAATAAGATGCCCCTGGCGTTGACCAGTCTGTCCAATTTATTACACAGGGGATTTAAAAAGCATACCTGGATACAAATTTAAACATAATTAAGGACACTAAAACATATAAAAGCAGGCCTAAGTTACCTAAAATGGCTTTTGCATATCTCATTTCCCTAGAACCAAAAATGTATTTAATACATGTACCAAATTATCAATCCTAGGGGAAGGTACGTAAGACGTTATTGAACACATACACGTATTCATCTTCGGCATTCATCTGTTCCTACACCAAGCTTATTTACACTATTTATACTGACAGAAAGCTGGAGGGAAAGAGAGCACCAGGTAGACCCAGGGAGAAGATATTGGACGGACTTGCAGAGTGGCTGAAGACAAAGAGGGTGGAAGAGGTGCTCGAGGCAACAAGGGATAGAAACAGATGGAAGGCCATGATCGCCAACGCCACGTGGCAAGGCACTTGATGATGATGATGATGATACTGACAGAGCCCCCGGCATCCCCACGGGGGAAGCCCCAGTTACGTCTTTTCTTAATCGCGGTTCACTAACCACTAGAAGTCCTGGTCGCTGTTCTGCCGCCAATTCGTCTTCAACGTTCATGTTTTCCTGCACCAAGTCTGTGACAAAAACTGGTCTGTTTGCTGCTCATCTGTCACTGCTCTAATAATTTTGCAAGTGGCAGCTTAGGGTATCATAGGTCCTGCTTCCAGCCCCCTCCCTGTTTCAAGATCTTGCCATTATTTGGAAAATGGGTTATTTCAGTCCCTTGAAGTATACGCACTTGTCGTCCAGATCTAAATATGTCTGTGGCGCTAAAAAACTTGTAAAATGTCACATGATCACGCTGGAGGCTTGCAGTCGTCGTATTTGATGATGGAGAAATTCTGTGTGGTATGTTCTCTGTGAACGCCATAGGAAGAAATCAACAGAATGTATCTTTGTCTGTGAATTACTTTACATGAGACCAGGCATGAGACCAGACATCGCTCTCCACTCTGACTCCTCGAAACAAGTGATTCTGATAGAACTCACTGTGCCATACGAAAGCAGAATGGAAGAAGCACATATCTACAAGACCGAAAAATACGCCGGTCTTGCCAGCACCCTGAAGAAAGCAGGTCTGCGGGTCAAAATCTTCGCCATAGAGGTCGGGGCAAGAGGGTTTGTGGGCACCTCCGCTTATGATCTCATGAAACAACTCGCCATTTCTGGGAAGAAGAGGACTAGAGCCCTTAAAGCGATGGCAGAGGCAGCAGAAAGGAGCTCAAGCTGGATCTGGGCAAGGAGGAACGAAAAAAGTGAACTTCATAAGGATTAAATTCCCTACAGATGATGTGTGCCCCGTTAGCACATTGGTAAAACCGCGTACCGCAGTTCTGAAGCGCAGAATCGCCCAGGTTCGATCCCCGGCGTGGGAAAAAAAAAAAAAAAAAAATAGACAACAGCAGAAGGGCATCCAGGAGTCATGACCTGGATGTGGCCCGGCCCCCCCGAGAGTGTAAGGAATTCAGGGCCGAAACACTTGTCTAAAGGGGGTTACTTCTCTGAAGACCTTCTGTTGTCTAGCTCTCCCTAGAGTTTCTTTCTACCTTTACAATTAGTAGTAGATATACACATGGTGAGCACCATAGGAAGAAATCAACAGAATGTATCTTTGTTGGTGAATCACTTCACAATCAATAGTAGATATACACATGGTAGCAGGCGTAGAATCGAGAAAATAATTCAATCCAAACCACATGCATAAACCAGTGGGTAGCAGAATTTCGGCAATTCAGAACGTGTCCATAAATCAGAAGAAAATGACACACAGTACAGAGACACTCTGCACTACTGTCCAGCTTCAGAATATCAGGTTGACCTCCCTCAGCAGGTCACACTGCACTCTTCATACAGAGTGGACTCTGAGCTAAAGGAACTCTAGAATGGTTCTGCAGCCTCTATGATAATCCTGTTTGCGACCAAGTTCAGCAAACGTACCTTTTACATATCTCCAGTCCGAAGGCCTTTAAGTCAGTCACTGTGGATGTCATATTGTTAGCAGTGGCTGTCACAGACAGACAGACAGAAGGGCAGATAAACGTGCAGGGATTATGTCAAAAAAACAAACAAACAAACAAACAAAAAACATAAACCTACCTGTGTTCTGTCCGCAATATCGGTCACTGTAAAAGTTGTAGTGTAAGTGGTGGCTGGCACTGGCTGTGGCTGCCCTTCACTTGTAGTAGGCTATTGTTGTATGTTGAGTTTAACGTCTACATCCACCAGCGGTCATACGACTGACGACTAATACGCGGCTTGTATGTGTGTACATCTGTTAGTACACTGCCTCACTCTGTTTTTATGCCGTCTTTCAAGACTGACTGATGAGCGGACCCAGTGAGCCACGTGTGCTTCATGTGCTGTTTGTCCAGAGATATGGAGAGAGCAACTGGTAACTTTGCCGTAAGTTGTGTCCAGTGAAACCACTTGTGTTTAAATTAATGTCTGTCTGTCTGCCCAGAAACATGCGGGCGATTTACACTAGACCAGTTTGTGAAACGTACCGGGGCCGTTTCAAATCTAGACTCAAAACAGTCTTGACGCGTTTCGCTCTGTTTACACTGGCATGATAAGCTGACCCTGAGCATAACCTGAAAGAAACAAAACAAAACAAAAACAAAACAAAACAAAACAAAAAAACAAAACAAACAAACAAAGAGAAAAAAACAAACGTGTGGATTGCAGTGCAGGTTCAGTTTTAGTTTTAGTTTTAGTTTCTCAAGACGACGTCTCCGCGATCGGAACGAATTCCATTAGCACTACCGTCACAAGTGCCATGTGTATGGTGATCATGGCACAAGCCTTTAAGCCTGCACATAAACCCATGAGCTGGCCAGGTCCTGAGGCCCTATCTAGACTATGTTTTACCTAGTCTATATTTTATACTGATATTTCATCAGCCTACCACCGGAATAATCTTGGTTACATGTAAATGACATGTGTATGTGTGTATCTTACTTTCAATAAGGAACATACATATGACGTAAATGAAAAATTAAAGGTCTGAATCACAACTAGCTATTCTGTATAAACTCGTCTCACATGACAGAAACCCCCACCCCCCACACCTAGTCAATGCCCATATGCTCAGCTGTCTATCAACTAGGTGAAGACAATGTTTTCTTAATCATAGATAGGTAAGTAAGTAAGTAAATGAGTAAGTAAGTAAGTAAATGAGTAAGTAAGCAGAAATGCAGTGCAGTATCCATCTGTATACATCTGTAAGTAAGTAAGTAGGAATGCAGCGCCCTAAACATCTACGTAAGTAAGTAGGAATGCAGCGCCCTAAACATCTACGTAAGTAAGTAGGAATGCAGTGCACTAAACATCTACGTAAGTAAGTAAGTAGGAATGCAGTGCACTAAACATCTACGTAAGTAAGTAAGTAAGTAAGTAAGTAAGTAAGTAAGTAAGTAAGTAAGTAAGTAAGTAGGAATGTATTCTCCTTTCTAGACTTCATCATACTTTTGGCATCTCTGACATTGCTCTCTCCTTTTTCACTTCGTATTTATCAAACAGAAAACAAACTGTTCTAATCAATGGCACTTACTCTCAACCTGCATACCTGACCTGTGGTGTTCCACAAGGATCTGTCCTTGGCCCTATTCTTTTCACTCTTTACACCTCCCCCCTGTCCACCATCATCAACTCCCACTCTATAAAACACCACTTCTATGCTGATGACACCCAACTTCAAGACAGTGACTCACCTGATAATATACAGCGCCTGTTGACTCGCACCACTGAGTGTTACTCGGACATTAAGAACTGGATGACGTTCAACAAACTTCAGCTTAATGACGACAAGACAGAAGCTATCCTCATTGGCACCCGTCAGAAACTTTCTCAGCTGCCTCCTCTTTCTCTCCCATTATGTAACACATCAGTCCCAATTTCTGATTCAGCTAAAAACCTTGGTGTCTGCATTGACTCTACCCTCTCCATGAACAACTTTTGTTTCTCAAACTGCCAGATCTTGCTACTATCATCTCCATCGTATAAGGCTGATCAGGAAGTATCTCTCTGTGGAAACAACTGCAAAACTCGTTCTCTCCTTCATAATGTCTCGCATTGACTATTGCAATTCACTCCTGTCTGGTCTTCCTGCCTCCACCATTCACATCCTACAGCGCATTCAAAATGATGCTGTACGCCTTGTACTCAAAAAGAAAAAAGCTGACCACATATCTCCTCTCCTGGCACAACTTCACTGGCTCCCTGTATCAAAGCGCATACAGTACAAACTAGACACCATGTGCTACAAAAGCCTCAATAACGCAGCCCCCGATTACCTGTCAAGCCTACTTGAGATCTATCTTCCCTCACGTACCCTCCGCTCTGCCTCCGATCCTCTGACTTTTCGCTTTCCACGCACTAAGTTCAATACCTATGGTCCACGAGCCTTCTCTGTTTCTGGTCCACTCTCCTGGAACAAACTTCCTCTCTCAGTCCGTCAGCAACCTACTTTTGTCTCCTTCAAGTCCGCTCTCAAAACTCACCTTTTCTCCTCCGCATAAAATCCTAACCTCACTCAACCCCCCCCCCCCCCCCCACTCTGCAGCCTGTCTCCGCTCGGAGGGGAATCACATGGTTATAATATATAATTGTATATGCTATGCTCTCTATAATTGTCCATTGCTTTTATTCTTGCTTTTATTCTTTCTCCCCATTTATAGCCATGCGGGTGTGTGTGGTGTGTGTGGTGTGTGTGTGTGTGTTGGGGTGCGTGCGTGTGTGTGCGTGCGTGCGTGCGTGCGTGTGTGTCTGCTTCAGCGCTTAGATTTGATTTTATCAAGATTTTGCGCTATATAAATATTGTAATTATTATTATTGTTATTATTATGAATGCATTGCACAAAACATCTACGTAAGTAAGTAAGTAAGTAGGAATGCAGCGCACTAAACATCTACGTAAGTAAGTAAGTAAGTAGGAATGCAGCGCCCTAAACATCTACGTAAGTATGTAAGTAGGAATGCAGTGCACTAAACATCTACGTAAGTATGTAAGTAGGAATGCAGTGCACTAAACATCTACGTAAGTAAATACATAAGTAGGAATGCAGCGCCCTAAACATCTACGTACGTAAGTAAGTAAGTGGAATGCAGTGCACTAAACATCTACTTCAGGAACAAACATGGCATAACCCAGGAATCGCCATGCTTCTGTAGTTTTGTACTGCATGTGGCTTTTTGTTTTCAATCTTAATGCAGCACTGTAGTGCCCTTCCTTCTACGCCATGCTGCTCCTTTAGATATTGACTTATTTTTCTAAACACTGATAGATTTCTGACACAGTCAGTTTCTTTTGGATTGACTCATCAGCTCAAACTTGAATTGATAAGTTCGTCTCATCTGTCCTCCGACTTACAGCCATTGCTACGATAAGACGAAAGGTGGTCCCAAATTGCTTCAGATCTGGAACGGTTCAGCCTGATAAAACAGCCTAAACAGCCTTGGTACGCTTGGGAATCGTTCTGGAACCATTCTAGTATGACATTGTGAATTAGCCTATGGATACAGAGATTGGTAACTTTGCGGTTGTCACCGTCACTGAAACTATCTGTGCTTAATGTGCTGTCTGGAAAAATAGAGAGATTGGTAATGAACTATGCAGTGCGCTATGTCTGTCTCACTTCAGCTGCCTATGACCTGCTATGCAAAACGCTGCAGAGGGCCCAGGACCAGAGGCATGACTAGAGAAACTTCAAACTGTTCAACTTTGCTAGAGATCATGACCTCGGAGTTTAGCGTTTGTTTGGTTCTTTTGTTAGAGCTATGGTCTCAAGATCTGATGTCTCGAGTTCAGTCCCATCTGCTACTATAAACTGACTTGTTCACTGCCCATGTTAACGTTGTGATCATTCTGGTGGTGTCAGCTTTGTGTTTCATACATTTCCCTCTCCCCCTCCCCATTATTTTAAGAACTTCCTTTGCACGTGTTTTTGTGAGTGCTCAGGGAATGTGTCAGAAAATCACTAGCAGCTTCTAGGTGGAATGATTATGGAATTGTCCGATTGTGATAATCCTTCCTAGATAAATTCCACTGAAAAAAATCATGGCCTCAATTGATCAGTGCGGTTGCCAAGTCTGTGCATACGCAATGTGTCACAGCTACAGAAATCTGTGGCTTGTGCTGACACCCCCCCCCCTCCCCCTCTAAAGTGCTGTGTGAGACAAACTGCAAGTCACCGATGTGAGTTTGGCGTACAGAGCGTGGGCCACAATGAAAGTTACTGGTCAGTACAATTATTTTCATGCTGCTTAGAACCAAGTCGACCACTAAGGACCACAGCAAGGATGTCATGACAATATCACAAACATCAAAGATGAAAATAGTCACCATGTTAACATTCCTACTGGTCAGTTTTTAATAACAAGCTAAAAACATCCAACTGATAAACAAAATAAAAAAAAAGTTAAACTTAAGCAAAACTGTCTTCTTTCTACATTTTAACTTGATTTTAGTTTCCTTTTACGCACTAATAAAAGAATGTCGGACTGAATTAAATCGAATATCTGTTTAAACAGTAACAACATTGATCACATGTTTTAATTGATTTGGTTCAATTTTTACGTCGACACCCACCTCAGGTGATATGGCCGACGGGGATAACCATCCCAGGGAAGTGGGGGAAAGGGGACTTATCTAATCCTACACTGACACTACAGAAAAACAATGATATTAAGATGGGACAGTGAGAAGAACGGTTCTAATGTAGCGCACCCCGGGATTCAAACCCACAACCATTAGCATGTGAATTCGACGTTCAAACCAACTGAGTTATTGGGGCCTGCACATATGTTTGAAGCTCTTGGATCTATTGTACCCGGGATTGGAACCCACAACCATTAGCAGTTGAATCCGACGCTCAAACCAAGTGAGTTCCTGGGGCCTGCCCATATGTTTGAAGCTCATGGATCTATTGTACATGCGCGAACTGACCGTTAAAGATTGATGAAGTGAGATGGTGATCACCACGTGGTGTTTGGACTTTGTTTAAAGGAAATAACCACACTCGGGCAATTCCATGCTGCTCCTCTGAAATCTGTCAGCAGTTATGTGGTAAGTTTCTTAGTCCTGCTCAGAATCCTATGCACTTTCAAGATCTTGAATGGGAAGGAAAATAGGATCTATGAAAACACCAACATCACCAGAATGGCTGGAGCATTAAAATGGGCAGTTCTGGTTCTGTAGAATAATCCACAACGGGCCTCGTGGCCTATCCCGTGGATGGTGGTATGCGTGCGCGGGCTAGTCGGATGAGGGTGGAGGTTCTCCAAACAGATACTGTGACAGTAGCTCCTTGAAGCGTTCCGTGGATGCTGCGTTGACTATGTGGGCGGGGAGAGAGTTCCATTCCGGGACGGTCCGCTGTGCGTAGGCAAACTTATCAATGTTGCCACGGGGTTGGTATCGACTGCAGGTTGCGTTGGTTTTTGGATCTGGTTCTGGAGGAAGTCTCAGTGAAGAATTTATCTTTCAGGATGGCAACTTCTCCAGTGATGATGCGGTAGGCCATGACCAGTCTCGAGTATATACGGCGTTTAGACAGCGGGTCCCACTTCAACTTCATGTAGCATCTCGCTCACACTACTGGTTCGACCGTAATCACAAGTGGCATATCTTGCTGCGCATCTTTGGACCTGTTCGATGAGTGACAGTAAAGGCCAGTTTTGATGTTGCTAGATGGGACTGAAGTCTAAACGTGAGATCTCGAGTCCAAAGCCCTATCAAAAGAGTGATATTGTGTAATTACCGATCTCTCTAATACATGTCTCTGGGTGAATCGAATAAAGCAGTTGGTGTGTGATGTGCTTTGTCTCCCCCGCAGAGTTAACAGGCAGTTTTCCCCTGCATTTAACCTGTCCTTAGTTTACGGTTTAATGTTATTGAGTGCTAAAGTACGTTCTTCAGTTTGATTTTGATACTATGAACATGAAAATACTATAATATTTAAAGTTATTTCGTTACGTTTTGTTTGCTTTTAGTTCAAAATATAAAGCACATTTTTAGCAAAAGCAAACTTTTGTTATCAGCTGTCTGTGAAGGCTCCTATAGATTTCCAAGGTACAAGGAGAAGACACCACCACGAACATCACCCCCCCCCCCCCCCCGAAGGAGCCCACCAGAAAAGAAGAAAAACCAAGGAACAAGAAGAAGACACAATCATAAAAGTGATATCAAAGGAAGAAAAAAAAAAAAAAAAAAAGAGAGAGAGAGAGAGAGAGAGAGAGAGAGAGAGAGAGAGAGAGAGAGAGAGAAGAGAGAGAGAGAAGAGAGGAATAATGCATGCACTACCGTCTAATTTTCGAATTATCATCATCATCATGTGCCCTGCCGCATGGTGTTGGCGACCATGGCCCTCCATATGTATCTATCCCTCGTTGCCGCAAGCACATCTTCGACCCTCTCTGTCCTCAGCCACCCTGCATGTCCGTCCAATAAAAAAGGATATAAAAGATAGATAGCAAGATTCCCCATACTCTTCCACTTTGTGGGAAACAACTCCAACACTGATCTCCACACACACAATAAAAGACTTCTTCAGATTCACTGGCAAGATAGAATCAACAACGTCGATCTGTGGAAAGAGACAGACCAACTGCCAGCAGAAAGCGCAGCCACCCTGCATGTCCGTCCAATAAAAAAGTATATAAAAGATAGATAGCAAGATTCCCCATACTCTTCCACTTTGTGGGAAACAACTCCAACACTGATCTCCACACACACAATAAAAGACTTCTTCAGATTCACTGGCAAGATAGAATCAACAACGTCGATCTGTGGAAAGAGACAGACCAACTGCCAGCAGAAAGCGCAGCTGGAAGAAGAAATTGAGGATAGATCAGGCACACTCTACTAAAACAACAAAAAAAACAAAACAAAAAAAAACAGCATCATGTATCACCAGACAGGTTCTGACACGGAACCTCCAAGGGAAGAGAAAGAAAGACCAGCTGAGAAACACCTGGCAAAGAGACCTCCATGCAACACTAGGAAGATTGTCCTTACCTGGAGACAGCCAGAGACAAAAGCACAGGACAAATGACTGGAGATCTCTTGTTGATGGCCTATGTCCCAAGATTGACAAAGGGTATAAGTAAGGGTACGTTCATGCTAATCTGTACGTCCTGTTTACATTACATAAGTTCTGGGTACGTTCATGCTAATATGTACGTCCTGTTTACATTACATAAGTTCTGGGTACGTTCATGCTAATCTGCACGTCCTGTTTACATTACATAAGTTCTGGGTAAGTTCATGTTGATCTGCACGTCCTGTTTACATTACATAAGTTCTGGGTACGTTCATGTTGATCTGCACGTCCTGTTTATATTACATAAGTTCTGGGTACGTTCATGTTGATCTGCACGTCCTGTTTACATTACATAAGTTCTGGGTACGTTCATGCTAATCTGTATTTTGTGTTTACACTACATAAGTTCTGGGTATGTTCATGTTGATCTGCACGTCCTGTTTACATTACATAAGTTCTGGGTACGTTCATGCTAATCTGTATGTTGTGTTTACACTACATAAGTTCTGGGTATGTTCATGTTGATCTGCACGTCCTGTTTACATTACATAAGTTCTGGGTACGTTCATGCTAATCTGTATTTTGTGTTTACACTACATAAGTTCTGGGTATGTTCATGTTGATCTGCACGTCCTGTTTACATTACATAAGTTCTGGGTACGTTCATGTTGATCTGCAAGTCTTGTTTACATTACATAAGTTCTGGATACGTTCATGCTAATCTGTATTTTGTGTTTACATTACATAAGTTCTGGGTACGTTCATGTTGATCTGCACGTCCTGTTTACATTACATAAGTTCTGGGTACGTTCATGTTGATCTGCACGTCCTGTTTACATTACATAAGTTCTGGGTACGTTCATGCTAATCTGCACGTCCTGTTTACATTACATAAGTTCTGGGTACGTTTCATGTTGATCTGCACGTCCTGTTTACACTACATAAGTTCCGGGTACGTCCATGTTGATCTGTACGTCCTGTTTACATTACATAAGTTCTGGGTACGTTCATGTTGATCTGCACGTCCTGTTTACATTACATAAGTTCTGGGTACGTTCATGTTGATCTGTATGTTCTATTTACATTACATAAGTTCTGGGTACGTTCATGTTGATCTGCACGTCCTGTTTACATTACATAAGTTCTGGGTACGTTCATGTTGATCTGCACGTCCTGTTTATATTACATAAGTTCTGGGTACATTCATGCTAATCTGTATTTTGTGTTTACACTACATAAGTTCTGGATATGTTCATGTTGATCTGCACGTCCTGTTTACATTACATAAGTTCTGGGTATGTTCATGTTGATCTGTACGTCCTGTTTACATTACATAAGTTCTGGGTACGTTCATGTTGATCTGCACGTCCTGTTTACATTACATAAGTTCTGGGTACGTTCATGTTGATCTGCACGTCCTGTTTACATTACATAAGTTCTGGGTACGTCCATGTTGATCTGCACGTCCTGTTTACATTACATAGGTTCTGGGTACGTTCATGTTGATCTGCACGTCCTGTTTACATTACATAAGTTCTGTGTACGTTCATGTTGATCTGCACGTCCTGTTTACATTACATAAGTTCTGGGTACGTTCATGCTAATCTGCACGTCCTGTTTACATTACATAAGTTCTGGGTACGTTCATGTTGATCTGCACGTCCTGTTTACATTACATAAGTTCTGGGTACGTTCATGGTAATCTGTATGTTGTGTTTACACTACATAAGTTCTGGGTATGTTCATGTTGATCTGCACGTCATGTTTACATTACATAAGTTCTGGGTACGTTCATGTTGATCTGTACGTTCTGTTTACACTACATAAGTTCTGGGTATGTTCATGTTGATCTGCACGTCCTGTTTACATTGCATAAGTTCTGGGTACGTTCATGTTGATCTGCACTTCCTGTTCACATTACATAAGTTCTGGGTACGTTCATGTTGATCTGCACGTCCTGTTTACATTACATAAGTTCTGGGTACGTTCATGCTAATCTGTATGTTGTGTTTATATTACATAAGTTTTGGGTACGTTCATGCTAATCTGTACGTCCTGTTTACATCACATAAGTTCTGGGTACGTTCATGCTAATATGCACGTCCTGTTTACATTACATAAGTTCTGGGTACGTTCATGCTAATCTGCACGTCCTGTTTACATTACATAAGTTCTGGTACGTTCATGCTAATCTGTATGTTGTGTTTACATTACATAATTTTGGGTACGTTCACGTTGATCTGCACGTCCTGTTTACATTACATAAGTTCTGGGTATGTTCATGTTGATCTGCACGTCCTGTTTACATTACATAAGTTCTGGGTACGTTCATGCTAATCTGCACGTCCTGTTTACATTACATAAGTTCTGGGTACGTTCATGTTGATCTGCACGTCTTGTTTACATTACATAAGTTCTGGGTACGTTTATGTTGATCTGCACATCCTGTTTACATTACATAAGTTCTGGGTACGTTCATGTTGATCTGTATGTTGTGTTTACATTACATAAGTTCTGGGTATGTTCATGTTGATCTGCACGTCCTGTTTACATTACATAAGTTCTGGGTACGTTCATGCTAATCTGTATGTTGTGTTTACACTACATAAGTTCTGGGTATGTTCATGTTGATCTGCACGTCCTGTTTACATTACATAAGTTCTGGGTATGTTCATGTTGATCTGCACGTCCTGTTTACATTACGTAAGTTCTGGGTACGTTCATGTTGATCTGCACGTCCTGTTTACATTACATAAGTTCTGGGTACGTTCATGCTAATCTGTATGTCCTGTTTACATTACATAAGTTCTGGGTACGTTCATGTTGATCTGCACGTCCTGTTTACATTACATACGTTCTGGGTATGCTCATGTTGATCTGCACGTCCTGTTTACATTACATAAGTTCTGGGTAGGTTCATGCTAAGCTGTATGTTGTGTTTACACTACATAAGTTCTGGGTACGTTCATGTTGATCTGCACGTGCTGTTTACATTACATAAGTTCTGGGTACGTTCATGCTAATCTGTATGTTGTGTTTACACTACATAAGTTCTGGGTACGTTCATGCTAATCTGTATGTTGTGTTTACACTGCATAAGTTCTGGGTACGTTCATGCTAATCTGTATGTTGTGTTTACACTACATAAGTTCTGGGTATGTTCATGTTGATCTGCACGTCCTGTTTACATTACATAAGTTCTGGATACGTTCATGCTAATCTATATGTTCTGTTTATACTACATAAGTTCTGGGTATGTTCATGCTAATCTGTATGTTGTGTTTACACTACATAAGTTGTGGGTACGTTCATGTTGATCTGCACGTCCTGTTTACATTACATAAGTTCTGGGTACGTTCATGCTAATCTGTATGTTCTGTTTACACTATATAAGTTCTGGGTACGTTCATGTTGATCTGCACGTTCTTGCATACATGACATGAGCTGCCCGGACGAAGATGGATGGCACATACTTTGGACTGCCGTCACTGGAGCCGCCACAAAGACAAAGTTCGGTGTGATACATAGTTCCGCGTTGTTCTGACACTGTTTTGACATACCACAGGCCTACACTGTCATTGGTTCATCATAGTTCATAATTGTTCTGACATATGATGCCATGTAAAAGACATGCACTGTGCTCTCAACCTTTAACCTTAGCCTGGCTTTAGTTTGGGACTTGAATACTGTTCACATGATTTCACATAGAAAAATATTTACCCCTTTTGACCATAAGGTACAAAAACACATAAAAGCAACATGTATGCAACTTTTTCAAGACAGGAACAATATGTCACACAACAGGAAGAAACGGTATGTGCGTGTGCGTGTGTGTAAGAAGGGATATGCATGGCAAAAGGGGGCAACACAAACACAGACACGCACATACACCACATACATGCATATATGTGTGTATATATATATGTATATGTATTATGCTAATCAGAGAGAGGTTGATTCATCATCATCATCATCAGGTGCCCTGCTGCATGGCGTTGGCGACCATGGACTTCCAACCATCTCTATCTCTCGTTGCCCCCAGCATCTCCCCTACCCTCCTCATCCCCAGCCACTCTGCAAGTCCGTCCAGCATTCTCTCCCTGGGTCTACCTGGTGCTCTTTCCCTCCAGCTTTCCCGTTGTGACCAGGTGCTCCAAATCCCCCTTCCTCATAAAATGGCCTATAAAGGTTGCTTGTCTTTTCCTAATCTTCCTTATGAGTGATCTACTTGTGTCTGCCTCCATCAAGACTATCTGATATCTCGTTTGTTTTCTTTGCTGTCCATTTTCCCTCCAACCTTTAATCCAGGAGGGAAAATGATAAACAACATTCGGTACGCAGATGACACCGTGCTAATTACAGAAAATGAAAAGGACCTACAAAACCTTGTGAATATACTAGAAATAGAAAGCAAAAGGAAGGGGTTGGAATTAAACAGCAGGAAGACTGAAGTCATGGTGATCAGTAAAAAACATGAAATCCCCTCATGCAAAATAACAGCAAATGGCACAACCTTGACACAGGTTAATAAGTTCAAATACCTGGGAACGGTCATTTCATCAGACGGCAGATGCACATCGGAAATAGCCGGCAGAATCGGCCAAGCCAAAACAACATTCAAGAAGATGACAAGAGGTTGATTACTGATTATTATACAGACAAGAGAGGTTGAGTGAGTGTGGAGGGTAGAGGATGGTGGATGTTTAGGCGTGTGGTTTGGTGTTTGACAATTGAGAAACTATAAAATCAAATCATAAAATCAATGACAACAAAATCCTACCCCCCATCCCACAAGGACAAATAAATAGCCAGATACCCTCCATCAGAAAACATTTCGGGAAAGTGGTCCACCAAAACATGAGACGGAAGATATATTTTTGTAATGTCTCGACCTTACCTCCTCACAATATGACAAGGTAGCCCTCACAAAAGACAGAGTGGGGTAAAAAAACCCTCTATATAATGTTGGCCACAGTATCGCATCAAGGACTCACTCGGTCATTCCGTCCGTTTATTCGCCTTCCCTTTGTTCCTGTACATATCTTTCTTACCCAATTTCATTTTTTTCAATTTATCTCTTTGACTCCCTCACCCTATCTGCCAGCATCCTGCATTGTCAGCCATGGCAGCAAAACAAAAACTTAACCCTTTCATTTCCTCACCCTATTCACCAGATTCCTGCAGGGGGAAGCTGGTGAATAAGGAGAGTGAGGAAATGAAAGGATTAGTTTTCCAGCTAGCGGATAGAGTGCGGGAATGAAAGGGTTAAGGGTCATGCATATATCGGTCATTTGGTTGTGTCCAGGATCATGCTGTGGGAATATCTTGTGTGTGGGAGTGAAAGGGTTAAGGGTCATACATATATCAGTCATTTGGTTGGTGACCAGGATCTTGCTGTGGATATCTTGTGTGCGGAGTGAAAGGTTAAGGGTCATACATATATCGGTCATTTGGTTGTGTCCAGATCTTGCTGTGAGATATCTTGTGTGGGAGTGAAAGGAAGTCATAAGGTGAGTAAGGGTCATACATATATCGTCATTTGGTTAGTGTCCAGGATCTTGCTGTGGGGTATATCTTGTGTGTGGGAGTGAAAGGGTTAAGGGTCATACATATATCAGTCATTTGGTTGGTGACCAGGATCTTGCTGTGGGGATATCTTGTGTGCGGGAGTGAAAGGGTTAAGGGTCATACATATATCGGTCATTTGGTTGGTGACCAGGATCTTGCTGTGGGGATATCTTGTGTGCGGGAGTGAAAGGGTTAAGGTCATACATATATCGGTCATTTGGTTAGTGTCCAGATCTTGCTGTGGGAATATCTTGTGTGCGGGAGTGAAAGGGTTAAGGGTCATACATATATCAGTCATTGGTTTATGTTAATGATCTTGCTGTGGAATATCTTTGTTGTGGTGTATTGATGATATTTGTATAGTACGTAATCTCCCAACCCCCCTCTCCCCGTTTACCCCTCGCATCCCCTTCCTGTTTTGCATGCATGTTTATCACTCACTCTTCGTTCTAAGAATGCATGTTTTAACCCCCCACCTTCTCTCATGCACACATAAACATACAACACGCCACACAAAGCCAACTATAATAACCTTCCTTCCCATGTGTTACCTCGCTTTCGCCATGCACATTATCTCTCCTCCCCGATTCCCCCCTTCTTTTCTGTCGTACAATGTGTCAACTACATATTCCTCCTGTCTTATAAATGTGCTTACATATTAAGTGTGCGTGTGTGTATGTCTCTGTGTGTGTGTGTATATGTATGTGTGTGGTGTATGTCTTGTGTGTGTGTGTGTTTTCGCGTGTTTTTATATCCAGCTGAAGACCCAGAGGTTGAGACTGGCATTTTGTTTATGTCTAGTAATGTGAACAGTATTCAACTCCTAAAATGAGTATGCTACATTTCTTTTTCATACCAATTTTTCACCTCACCTGCAGTCACTGTTCTCTTTCTTATATTGTATAATATTCTTTGTTTTTACATTGTTTAGCATTTTGATACACTGCACTGTTAATCTTTAGTCTTTATTTTGATATACATGTACATAATTGGTCTGATATACGTAATCTGTATCATTGTTTTACAATATATACATTATTTGTCAGACACTGTTGTTCTTGGCAGAATACAGTGGTGGTTCCCTGTTGCCTTCCACCTGTCTAGGGGCTATACCATAACTGCATAAGCCTTTCAGTTATTCAGATCACAGCTGATGCACCACATGGCAGAACAGAGATTGACAGGACACATGTAGTGGTTTATTATGATCTGTGATGACTGTGACAATGAGCACACAGGAGACACCACCAGAACACTAGGTGGTAGAATCAAAGAACGCTAAAACACAAGGACCTCATTAACAGCAGTGGACAGACCTTATAAAGAAATCGGACACCACTTTTCTGAATCATGGAAACAACAACAAATTCTCACCTTTGAAAGTCACAAATCATTATAAGAAAAATGAGAGAAGCACCGGAAATCATGCAGCGCTGACCATCACTGGACAGAAACCCTGGATTTGAACTTCCTGCAATCTACAGACAAGTTCTCATGTCATGTGTGACTGCCACTTGCCTGAAAAAGACGGAGCCAAACATAGCCAATGCTTATCTCAATAAAGACGTCAGGACAGGTCAAAATGTAGACGACTTGATTACAAATTTATTTGCAGTAAGGATCAATTCATTTACACACGAGAAAGGATCTTGTTCCAGAACTGGTCAGAGTGAAAATTATCCCTGGACGTAAAAATCTTTTTCATTGTGTTCATTGTGTCTACAACTAGCACAAGAAGAAAGAAGAGTATCAGTTTCAACACTTTGTCTTGTTTGTGTTTTACTGTATGTGCCTGTACATTGCAATCTCACATTTTGTGAGAAACCAAACTCTAATTCTGTCTGTGGAATAATCAGTTTCTAAGCTGGTTTCTTCTTTATACATACAGACCTGCCAACCCATCTAAGCCTGCAATAGTACCTTTATAAATTTTTTATAGTATTTTTTCAAAAACAGTAGTATTCCAAGTATACAAAGAATTATATACCTCATTATAAAGTAGATTCGTCTCGTCATTTGTGGCTCCAGGAACACATATTTTCACATGTATCACTTCTAATGTCTTTTTTCACATGCATCACAAATTCTGAGTTCAAGTGTCTGTTTTCCACATATATTGATCACTATGAGTTCCAGTGTCTGTCTCCACTGAGGCACAATCACATATGATTCACTCAAAAAACATAAATTCTAATGTCTGCTTCGCTACAAACTGCATTGTCAAAATGACAATTTGAAGCCAACAAGGCACACTTTGAAAGTTACTGAGTTGTGTCGGTAGAGCTTGTTGCACTGTGCTCAGTGTGCTGCCTTTTGGTAGCTGACTTGCACTTTTTCAAGAGCTCATCAGAGAACTCTGCTTTGTAGCATGGGCCCCCTTTCTTGGACTTCAGAACCATGAGAGCATCCAATGTCTTTGCCCCTATGGATCCCCGAAAGTCAGTCTTGTTTCTTCGCACTTGACTGAAGATTCTCTCACACCCACAGTTGGACACAGGGATGAGGAGAATTGACAGCATGAACTGGGACAGATGTTTCAGTCTAGTGGCACCATTGTGATCTTTCATGGCACCAATCTCCTTCCACTGCAGTTCTGCTGATGGCTGGTTCAACACCACAGGTGGAAGTTCTGCTGCCTGGTACTCCAGAAACTCTCCCTCCAGCTCATCAGGGGTTGTGTTAGGTGGCAGAGTGCATGGGAACTTCTTCAAGAAGTATTTCAAAGAAGATGCTTGAACTGACTTCTGCAGGTTCACATCCGCAAGCTCTGCATGTTTCCATAGAGTTTCCTCGGCCGGGTTCAGCTTCTCTTTCATGTACTTGCATGCCTCCTTGTAGAATGTCTTCACATTCTCCATGAAGATCTGCTGCTGCTTACTTTCCACACAGTCCAGGTGTTCTCGGGTGGTGCTACCAATGAAGATGTCTTCATCACGCTTCATGTTGTATGAGGATTTGAAGTCCACATCCATCAGGGCCCCATTGTTCAGAGCAGCTGGCTTCAGATAACTGACAAGCAGGCGTCTGTACAGTCGTTCCATGTCTCTCTTGATCAGATGGATTCTGGCGCTGTCGGTCTGTTCAAGTTTGTTGACTTGGTTGAACACCTCCAAGACTGTTGCATAGAACAAGACATACAATTTGGTGGTCTTGCGCCGGAAGAAATCCCCGAGTTTTTGCCTCATAGGTGGGTCAGAACTAGATGTACTTGAAGCATGTGATGTCTTCACACTGCATTCTTCCTTGAAGAATTTGTCCAAAGCGTTCCACTGCTCAACTGCTCTGTCCAAGGCAGCCCCAAGAGAGAGCCATCGGGTGGGAACATGCTCAACAACCTTGTGCTCTGGCAAGCCTAGTTCCTTCTGGATCTGCTTCAGGCGTTGCTGTCTGCCAGTGCTCTTGGAGAAATACCAGGCCAGTTGACGCATTGTGTCATCAAGGTCAAACTTGCTAGACTCCTTCATGGCTTTCTTCACAGTCAGACTAAGGAGATGGCATACACATCTGGCCAAGAAGGTCTCTGGATGCTTGTCTCTGATGAACGAGATGACACCTTTGTTGACCCCAATCATGACATTGGCATTGTCGGTTACAAATGCCAGGCAGTTCCTCCAGTCTATCTGGTAAGCCCTTAGCTCAGAGTCCAACAACTGAAAGATGTGTTCTCCAGTGGCTGACGTCTCACATGAGGGGACACTGAGCAGTTCAGTTTTGATAGTTCTATGGGGATCCACAGCTCTCACAACAATGGGAAAGAACTTGTCTTCCCCCTCCTGACTACCATCAGTACCTAACACAAAGGGTCCCTTCATGCACTGCACAAGTTCAGCCTTACTATCTTCAGCACATTCCTTCACAATGGATGTGGTTTTTGTTCTTGCAGAACTGTAGGTATCTGCTATGTTGCTGTCAGGAAACATCTTCTTAAACAACTGTCCAGCATGGTCAGAGGCTGAAAGTGGCACGTTGTGTTCCACCAAAAACGCCGTGAAATATGCCTCTGCACGAATGGGCTGGAGATCAGTATCTTCAGTTCTTTGAATATAATCAACAAGAGAAGAGGTGTTTCTTAAGGCTGATGCCTTTGCAATGTGCCTCAACGAAGTCACGTGCTTTTTTACATCGTCGATCCCGCCATGCGAAACTAGAAAATCGAACTCACAAGCACTGCACCTTGCATATGTGCTTCCCACTTTCGATGCAGTGATGCATGGGTACTCTTGTGAGTACGACTGGATGAACTTTTGTTCTCTTTTTGCCTTTTTCTGTACACTTTCACTGCCGGTGCCCAAAGCAGCTTCACCACCACGTTTTCCTTTGCCACTACCACGCGGTCTACCTCGTGTCGCCATTTTCTTTTTGCAAAAACGGAAGTCTCACAGTCGGTACGAGACTTTTGTTTGACCCAGTACGAGACTCTCGTTTGACGAGATTCTCATTTATAATAACAAACATGGCTGCGCCCATAGTCCACTTGTTTACCGATCGTGATTGTCTTCTCAGTGGCGCTCTCGGCTCAAAGTCACTACTAGACCTATAATCGTTTTTTTTTTTGTTTTTGTTTTTTTGCATCGTATCATTTTTTACTCGATCGTAATTTAGTATTATTTAATTATGATCGTAAAATAATACGCCAAAATCGTACTGGTTGGCAGGTCTGTACATATATTATATAGTTCCCAGTTTTCTAATCGTGACTGTTTGTGGTATTTATGTGAAGTTTACAAACATATCAATGGTTTGGACAGACAACAATGTCAAACAGATTTTTTCAAAATGCTGTAATCCATCATGTTCTATCTTTGCTTCTCCTTAATTATGCACACTTTTGATCAAAATTTAGAAAAGATCCACCCATTAAGAGCTGACAAAATTGTGTCTTCACAGTTTTGTCACAGGCAGGACAAAATAGACAAATACACCTTGAGGGAGTTTAGAAACTACACACATATATAACAAGATATGAGGCAAAGGCAGATGTTTTGATAAAAAAAATACATTTTATTGTTATCTTGCCATAGTAAATGACACTACTATGTTAACAAAGCACAGGACCATTCTTACATATATATACACTTGTGACGTACATCAGAAATCAACCAATTAATCAATAATGATGTTTAAATTGCTACCTGTAGACTGCCCTGCAGATGGACCCCATGTGACATGATCTTCTCAAGAAAACAAGATGAATACACACTACCTGAAGAATAAATGGAAATCCTGATGGATGCAATAATCAATGGCGAAGATGTTAAGATTTCCAATTAGAAGATGCGGGTTTGATTTTGCTTATCTCCTGCCTACTGGGTAAGGCCAAAGCGGTGAAGATCTACCCAATCTCCCAAGTCAGCACATATGGCGTCCTATTATTGCCTAAATGAGTAAATCCCCTTCATATGTGTATACTATATATATATGTGTGTGTTTACAGAACATCAAATACACACATTAAAGAGCTTCAAAGTTATGTTAGTGTCCAGTGTCTTACAGAAACATAAAACACTCAGCATATATGCCCAACAAAGATGGAGTCTGCAGACAATGCATTAACCCTTAGACTCAGGCAACCTATCTTCCAACTGCAAAAACTTAACCCTTTTGCTCTCACACCTTATCTATCAGCTTCCTGCAGGAAGCAGGTGGATAGGGTGAGGAAATCAAAGTGTTAAGTTTTTACTTTGCTAGCATGGTCGAAAATGCAGGATGCCGGTGGGCAGGGTGCGGGAGTCAAAGGGTTAACATATTACTGGCACAGCATGGTGGAAGGGGAAGGAAATCTGATCTAAGGACTCTTGTATCATTCACTTGGCACAGCTCCACAACTGAGTGATTACTGTTGTAGGGAGATTAGTAGTAGGAAAATCATAACAGGCACTGCTAAAAAACCTCACAGTGACTCAGCAAGAGAGCAGTCTCCTCTGACAGGTGGCCCCAGTGAGCCCAGACATTTCTGGCTCTCATAGCCTTCCTGGTACAAGAACTTCACTGAATGAAACTAGGATTGGTGGAGTGTTCAGGAGCCAATATAAGCAGTGTGGGGTCAACTCCACTGACACACTGGAGAAAATAGGGCAGAAAAGAACAAGACAAAGATATATTGTAAAATCTTACTTTGCATTGAAAAATGTTTCCTGATTTTGTTATTTAAAAAAAAAAAAAAAAAAATTTCACCTGCCAGGTCAACAAATGTTACTATACTTGTTTTTTGGAGTTGTTGGAAAATTTAAAGTGGCACCAATCAGTCAACTTTCATGGTAAGATTTTTTTTTGGGGGGTCATATGAGAAAACCATTTCACATGAGACTGCTCTCCAGGCAAATCTGTATAGCTTTACATATAGTCAATGTCATCAAGTTCATTTTGCCACAGCCAAACTGACCCCATCATTGCACACATTCCCCGTCAATTACGTCACACTTTTGCTAAAACATTTTGTACATATATGCCTTTGTACAAACATTTTCTGTACATATATCTCTCTCTTTTCAGTAGTAATGATACAGTGTAAAGATGCGCACACACACACTGCAATCTTTCAGAAGTTGTTCTCTATATTACAATTGATACAGAATTAAAACATTTTGGTAATAAGAAACTCTGGAAAACACTGGACAGCAACAGGTACTCAAAGGAGAAGCGCCCTCAAGCAAACATTTCAGCACTAAACACTCCTATGGGCAGGCTGCATATAGATCCTACTTCTGGACGACTTCCTACTGTCATCACTCTCTCCCCTCCCTCCTCCATCTGGGTTTGAACCTGCATCTCCACGTGGTCAGGTCTCTCAAGGCTAAATCATCCTTGTGGCTTGCCATGTGACTGGCTCTTACTTTACATTGTTTTTCACACGTACTTTCTGACTGGTCCTCGCCTTATGTTGCTTTTCACATGTATGCGCAAAACTGTTTTCAGATGTAACCACATACTTCCTGAGATTCAATCTCTCTCACAATAACACACTGCCACACTCTCTCTCTCTCTCTCACAATAACACACTGCCGCAATCTCTCTCTCTCTCTCTCACAATAACACAATGCCGGAGACACACACATACTGCTGCATATATATCATATATCATTCATTATTGCCCTTTCACAAAGTATGTATACACAGATACACAAAAAATTAGTAGAACTTTCCTACAAACCTAACTGTACAGAACATGAATCGTGTTTCTTTCTAAGCATTCTACTGGTCTTCCTTTCCTTTGGTCCTAGTATATCATTAGTTAGTGGCCCTGTTAGATCACTTGGTTACAGCACTATACTTATAATGCATGGTTCAACTCTCAGCTGCGCCATTTTCTTCTTTTATTTTCTTTTTTTTAAAACCCCAGCCTGCAAAATAAAAACCGGCCTATTTGTTGCACATCTTAATCAGTTAATGCTCCAATCATTATTGTGGTATCAAAATGTTCCTATCATTCTGGTGGTATCAAAAGTTCCAATCATTTTGGTGGTATCAAAATGTTCCAATCATTTTGGTGTATCAAAATGTTCCTATCATTTTGGTGTGTCAAAAGTTCCAATCATTTTGGTGGTATCAAAAGTTCCAATCATTTTGGTGGTATCAAAAGTTCCAATCATTTTGGTGGTATCAAAATGTTTCGACCATTTTGGTGGTATCGAAAATTCCAATCATTTGGTGGTATCAAAATGTTCCTATCATTTTGGTGGTATCAAAAGTTCCAATCATTTTGGTGGTATCAAAATGTTCCTATCATTCTGGTGGAATCAAAATGTTCCTACCATTTTGGTGGTATCAAAATGTTCCGACCATTTTGGTGGTATCAAAATGCTCCGATCATTCTGGTAGTGTCAAAATGTTCCTACCATTTTGGTGGTATCAAAATGTTCCGACCATTTTGGAGGTATCAAAATGTTCCTATCATTTTGGAGGTATCAAAATGTTCCTATCATTTTGGAGGTATCAAAATGTTCCTATCATTTTGGTGGTATCAAAATGTTCCTATCATTTTGGTGGTATCAAAATGTTCCTATCATTTTGGTGGTATCAAAATGTTCCTATCATTTTGGTGGTATCAAAATGTTCCTATCATTTTGGTGTATCAAAACGTTCCTATCATTTTGGTGGTATCAAAATGTTCCTATCATTCTGGTGGTATCAAAACGTTCCTATCATTTTGGTGGTATCAAAATGTTCCTATCATTCTGGTAGTGTCAAAATGTTCCTATCATTTTGGTGGTATCAAAATGTTCCTATCATTTTGGTGGTATCAAAATGTTCCTATCATTCTGGTAGTGTCAAAATGTTCCTATCATTTTGGTGGTATCAAAATGTTCCTATCATTTTGGTGGTATCAAAATGTTCCTATCATTTTGGAGGTATCAAAATGTTCCTATCATTCTGGTAGTGTCAAAATGTTCCTATCATTTTGGTAGTGTCAAAATGTTCCTATCATTTTGGTGGTATTAAAATGTTCCTATCATTTTGGTGGTATCAAAATACTCCGATCATTCTGGTAGTGTCAAAATGTTCCGATCATGCTGGTGGTATCAAAATGTTCCAATCATTTTGGTGGTATCAGCATAGTGTTCGATAGGTTCTGTTCCCTCCCCTCACAGTTCAAGACGTTGTTCAGACACAGGGCTTAGCGCACCTCAAGGCATCTGCTAGGTAACAGATGGCAGATTGGGGGGAGCATATATATGTCTTAGTGCGAAGAATCCCTCTTCTAAATAAGGGTCATTCAATAGTGAGAATATATATATATCTATAAAAATGTAAAATATCTCAATACCTTCTCAAGTCATATAAACACACACCACAGATGGGTTCTTTCAATCAGAGGAATAGATCACAGTCTGAAGATTCATATCTAGAGAATAAGCTGAGTGTGATAATGTCCCCTTTGTTTTTTTTTTCTTAAGTGACATTATCCTATCAGCTTTGCCACAAGATACAATGTCATGGCAATTTTTTAACAAAGTTTTACATTTCTTTTGGACTGCAAGTCTAAGTATTGTGTAAGAGATATCCTATAGCAGCTTTAATTAATAGTTTGTCCCACTGGAATGCAGTGCATCCTTAAACATCCTTGTTACCATGGGCACACATCATCATCATCATCTTTAAATTTCCTTGTTCATAGCTTCTAGCTCTGGTTTCTTCAATGGCACACTGAGTTCAAGAAGCGGTCACCTTCATTTTTGTACCTATTTTAACAGTCACTGAAACAATGATGCATGACGGTTTTTGAATTCAGCAAAGCAGTGCAAGATCCATCTCGCTGTAACATATCTCATTCAAAATTTGCTTGATAAATTCACACAAATTGATCCTTGACTAATTATAACGTCATGAATAATCTCTTTAAGTGTTATTTGTATGTTTTCAATCAAAATTTCTCTAACATTTTTTCAATTTTTTCCTGTCAGTAGCTTCAACTGACCTCGCCGGACCATGTTTGCCTTTACATCATTTTGTCCATCTTTAAAGAACAACACCCACCTACAAACTCAAGCCTGCAAAAGACCGTACGGCCCACATACACTTTGTAGCGTTTTTCCATATAAAAAATCTACAACTAAATCTGTGCCAGAACTTCAACTTTAGAATTCACTTTTAATGTAAGCGCACTGTTCTTCCAGGCTGAACATGACCATGATGCTTGGAATGACCATACCCAACATGATGCTAAAAACAATGATGTCATGGACATTTGTAGATTATATAATTGGGCCAGGTGCATGTAAAGTTTCAAAACACTGCAACAATTACTTTTGAAGTTATCTGTACTTTCTCGCTATTTATTGGATGACCTTTTAACTCTTCAAACACTCGAATATGATGAGATACTAATCAAGCGAATCATCCCAAAAGAGTTGGTACAGATTACATCCACAGCAGGTCCAACACTTCAGACACCAAGATGCTCCATGCTGCCAATATATCATGCTGTCTTATTGTTTCATGCCCCCCTCACCCTGTGTGGGTGCCAGGGTTCTTTCGGTATAAGTATCTTCTGGAAAGCTGGTGCTAGAAATATCCTATTTCTGAAAAATCTGTTTACATCTGCTCTGCTTCCTTTTATGTTGCTTCTTATCTATCTTTCTGCTTTGCCTGTCCATTCGTCCGTGTTTTAAAGAAATTTCTGTTTCTCTTAACTGAAGACACCAAGAACAACGTCAGCTACCATAATAACCAGTTTCTTATTAATGTCCAAGACTTGTGCCCTGAACTTTCTGAATCCATGTGAATAACCTTGAGACTTGAGAATCTGGCCAGTGAACTATAATGGTTGGGTACATGTAGAGGAGGTGGTGAACCCCATCTTTTATATTTTAATGCAGATTAAAATGTCTGTTTTCACGTCTAATCTCACACTAAAATCATCTCCAGAATCTCTGCAATTTCATCAAGAACTTTACTTTACATATTTCATCGACTCTTCATAGCCACAACTAAATGGTGAATGTATGGTATAATGGATAAAGCTGTTTTCGATGTTGATGTTTATTTGCTGTGATTTCATGACAAACTATATATCACTTTTTGCTTAAAGTCACAATTAAGTCAGTGAATAAATGCACAAAGTACATAAAGATCACAATTAAGTGGTAACTTAAACCTTTACTACCAGTACTTTAGTTACCAATGGCAACCTGTATACATGCACACATACGACAGCATTTTAAAAGCAATCGACCAAATATTTCCTGTCAGCTATTTCGATGTCTGATTTCTGGCTGTGCAATAAAGCTGTGATGTCAGTTCTATGAGGTGTGCAGTGTTTGCATAGGCTGTGATGGGGGCTTAAAAAAAAAAGAAAAAAAAAAGCTGTAATGAGGGCTAAAAAAAGGCAATAAAAAACAACAACAAAAACCCCCCCAACAAACCCTGTGGCAGCATTTTCTTCCATGGAATTAAAAAATTTTTTTTTTAAACCAAAACCTAGTATTGATCATGTGAATACTAGAAAAGTGATTCCTAAGAGTAAGATGGTGGATGATCTACTTCTTATCTAAGATGAGTACCAGCACATGCACAATGGTAAAAGTTCCACTGATTAAAGTGGAACACAGACACACACACAACAATGTTACCAAAGAAATACAAATAACAAGAACAGACAACAAAAACCAAGAAATCAAAAAACAAGTTAATATCACAGACAAAACAGTCCACAACAAAACCAACAAAAAAAAACAAAACAACAAAACCAACAACAAAAAAACCTTCAATGTCAGTACTACGGTAGCCTATCTCACAACAGAAACGTACAATTTTTCTCACTGCTGTAACAGAGAAGTCTCACAATGATGGTACTACAGTGACCTGTTTTGTAAGGTGGCTAATTAACTTTTCACATGTCAACCAGTGAACCTGGTGAAATGGTTAGTGCAACAGACTGCTGACAGGGAAGTCAAGGCTTTGAATCCCCATAAAAAAACAACAACAACAAAAACTGTGGGATTTTTCTGCCTCGACTGATTCCAATCCAGAATCGAGCATGCATGGGTTTGTTAGAAAAACTTGGACAACACAGCTGATCTCACACACTTTACAGATTCATCATCAAGGGTGTTGCTCAAACTTCTGACAAACCACAGCAGGTGTCTGTATCTCTACAGCCTAGCTGACACAGCGTAAACTATAGGAACAGCCCTGTCATGCAGCCTCAATTCAAGATGGAACTCCACAGCATCATCACTATCACTCCCATTCTCATCATCATAGCATTGTGATAAACTGTTCCTGATTCTGTGGCCAACCCCCAACTGCTCTCATCGTGACCTCAGTTTCGGTGGATTTGGAGGTGGTGGAGTGCTGAAATGAGTGGCTAGGGAGACAGCATGACACGGGAGTAGTGCACAAAATAAAGCAGCACAAAAACAAACCAAGATAAAACAAAATAAAAACCTTCAAAGCCCCCCCCCCCCCCCCCCCCCCAAAAAAATGTTTTCCACATTTATGTAAAAACAAAATTTGGCCTCACATTTCAGTGTCACCATGAAGTGGGGTGGAGTGGCTTACCCGGCATTTATAACATTGAACCTGGCCTTTCATTTTATTGCTACCCTAGTACTTAGCACTACAAAACCAAGAGACTGACCTTATGAGGACTGTCTTTCAAGGCAAAAAGAAAAAGAAAGAAAGAAAGAAAAAAAAAGGCAGACCACCAGCTTCTCTCATTGGCAATATCACCGAATCCAGCGGCATGAGAATCTATGAAGTCAGCAGGGCCAGCGAAGACCGGAACAAATGGAGGAGGAGAATCCTGTCAGTGTCATTGACTGCAGCGGCCAACACCACACCCGGTGATGTTGACAGATAAGATAAGTACTTAAAAGCACCAGCCTAGGCCACGAATAGTCCAAGGTTCAAATCACACATTCTTCTTCGCTCCAGGCTGAGCAAAAGGCATCAATCAACCTCCTCCAGTCTCAGTGGTCTTTTATGCAACTCAGGACAGCTCACAGACATCATGGACAGGGATCCCCCCGCCCTCCCCCAATTTCCACCTTCCGATAGATCAGGTGGAGATGGATAACTGAGGTCACTGTTATTGTTGTTTAATACTCAGCCGACTTGCGCAGAGCCATATCAGGGCTATAACCGTTTCAAAACGTACAAAGAAATTACGTACAGTATATCAATCAATGTATTTGTGCATATAATCTAAGGACATAACCTTGCCGTTGACCATCCTGCCGAATTTATTGCACAAAGGATTAAAACAAAAACACACCTGAATACAAATTTAAGCATACCTAAGGACACAAAAACCCCGTGGGGATGCCGGGGGCTCTTTCAGTATAAACAGTATCTCTACCTTCTAGAAATTTTGTGCTAGAAATTGTCTCTTTTCTGTTACTCTCTTTGTTTCTGCCTTGTTCCTTTGCTTTCTGTCATTTCTTCCTATCATTTTCTGCCTTACTGGTCCATTCACCTGTAAGTGTTCAATAAAGTCTTACATACTTTTTCTTGGGATTGATAACCGGGTACATATATTAAATGCATTTTTTGGCTCCAGGGGAATGAGATATACGGAAACTGAGGTCCTGTGTGCAGCACATATCTAACTCATGTTAAAAAGCCCACAGCAACACTGGAGTTATAGCTGGCAGAATTTTGTAACAACATGTGCCTTCATAGGTAAAGTTCATATTCCTTATTGCCCAGCTGACTATTACAACACAAAAACACACGCAGGCAATACAAATATACAAAACCAACAGCAAACATACATGTCAATCTGTCTTACCATGAAAATGGGCACAGAATAGAATGGCTTCACCCATGTCTGCAGCATAGATATTTCAAAAAAGGAAAACTTTGACACTATGACTTGTGTCACTTGAAAGACTAGCACCCAGACCCCAGGAATAATGGAAGGGGATGGTTGGGAGGAGAAACAGCCCCATAATCCTACATCCTGGGACCTCTCACGATCCACAAAGGCACTCAAAGGCAACATTCAGTCACACTATAAGCATGTCTCGATACCACAAGTTTCATAACAAGCAGTCTTCTGCATTTTTGTTGTCTTGTTGTTATTCAGAAAATCCCTGTTTGACCCAGGAATCAAACCCAAGACTTATCAAATCTTGGGCAGACACTCAAATCTTTCTGTACCGTCATGTAAACCTCAGTTGCAGTATCCAAATGTGTGTCAAGAGTGACAAGTCTCACAACAGGAGGGATGAAGAAAATCCTTGTCTATCCATTGATTCAGCCTCAGGACTCCATTCTCACATGCCAGGTACATGCTCAAACCACAAGAACACCTGTCACACTCATGTTGTCTATGTGTCGGTCACATTACCCAAAAATGTGTCAACACCACATGCTACACAACAGATGGAGTGATGAGGAAACCTTAAGTAGACTGAACTCAGAATCTAACTCAGAACCTCCACACTTAGGAAGGCTAAAACCACGAAAGCATCCTTTGCAGTCAATGTTGTCCAAGATTCTGTGGGATTACAGAGGTGTGTCTGAATACCACAAGATTACAACAAATAAGGGGAACTCGAGGGGGAGGGAGGAAAATCAGTGTTTCAGTTTGGAATCCACCCTGGGATGGGTCACATCACAGGAAGGCAGGTACCTGAATCACGAGGATTCCACTGACAGTAACCTTGTTTAACCCTTTCATCCCTACACCCTATTCAACTGTTTCCACTGCTTTCGTAGGGTGAAGCGATGAAAAGATCCAACTAAGCTTCAATCACATTACCTAGATGTATAGCTGCACCATCATTAACAGTCATGTTGTCCAGATGGATGTCAACAGCACACGACATTTATCACTGACAGCCCCGCACTACGGTCATCGCATATGGACAGTGTCACTTGAAGGTTTGGATAACTGTGACGATCTTCTGGTGATGAAGGTCTTGATGAACAGGACCACGCCTGTCAAGTGCTCCTGCAGCAAATACTCCAAGTATGTGTCCTTGACAGTCTGCACAGTAATACAAAATGTATAAGGTTGATAGTTTATTTGTTTAACATAAACATGTACAGCCTTTATAAGTCATTTTCTACCTATATTGTTACAGGTTAGTCCTTATAAGTCACTTTCTGATGATGTTACACTGAATAAGTGGATCAAAATGCTGAATGTATCCAGCAAAGTGCAGTATTAACCCTCTGACTCTCCTCACCCTCTCCACTAACAGCAAAAACTTAAATTTTGACTCCCTCACTCTATCAAAAAGCTTACTGCAGGAGGCTGGTGGATAAGGTGAGGGAATCAAAGGGTTAAGTATTTGCTTTGCTAGCATAGTTGACAATGCAGGATGCTGGTAGACATGGTCTGAGTCAAAGGGTTTAAAAGCATGAACCAAACCTACACAGCTTTTTACAAATGCATGGAGAAAAGAAAAAGGCAGATGATAATCACATATGAAAATGTCAATTGAAAAGCAAGTATTTATTTCTACATCACGACACAATCATAAGCACCACTACAAACCAAAATGAATTCAAGATAAAGAAGTATTGTGTTGATCGCTCTCACAACCAAATACATAAAATAAAGAACAGAATAATATGACCAACTACAGCCAGGATTATGTTGATTGCCATCACAACCAAAAACATAAAATAAAGAACAGAATAATATGACCAACTACAGACAGGATTGTGTTGATTGCCATCACAACCAAATACATAAAATAAAAGAACAGAATAATGACCAACTACAGCAGGTTTATGTTTGATTGCCATCACAACCAAATACATAAAATAAAAGAACAGAATGAGATAGACCAACTACAGCAGGATTATGTTGATTGCCATCACAACCAAATACATAAAATAAAGAACAGAATAATAAGACCAAATACAGACAGGATTGTGTTGATTGCCATCACAACCAAATACATAAATAACAAAGAACAGAATGAGATGACCAACTACAGCCAGGATTATGTTGATTGCCATCACAACCAAATACATAAAATAACAAAGAACAGAATGAGATGACCAACTACAGCCAGGATTTTGATTGCCATCACAACCAAATATATAAAACAACAGAATAGAAAATACATAAAATAACAAAGAACAGAATGAGATGACCAACTACTGACAGAAAAGTAACATCATCCGAACACTCCGTAAACCAAGAACCAAAAAGGACAATTGCTGCCACCTTCTATTCAGACAACAGCAAATGGTCCTGATGAGGTTCTGTGCCATTTACAACTAACTCAACACAAGCATGAACTGCAAATTCACACTGACGCCTTCAGAGAGAGGACTGAACATCTAACATAAATCACAATGTTGTCACTTCAATCAAATGGTCGGCCAACAAAAACCAGGCCTCCCAATGCCAAATGAAAAAAATGTCTGTAAAGGTAGGGGGGGGGGGGGGGGTCCGGGGGTATCCTCCCCTGGAAATGTTTTTGAATACAAATGCAAAATAGTGCAATCTGATGCTATCTGGTACAACTTAGGCTTGTTTACGATCCTTTGTACCGAAGCAAATAATTTATACACACTGGTATCAGATTTCAAGAAAAATAATTTGGTATTTTTCTAATGTATGCTCCAACAAAATTAAACAACCTAGACTGAACAGCTTCAAGGTTCTTTGCAGTTTTCTGCCTCATTTGGTGCTTCTTTGACTTGAAATAGTCTAAAAGTTTGTGGATGCCTGCTCAACTACAGTTATTTTAATCGACTTCACTGTGGCACAAGACACAGTAGGCTATGCCAGCCTCTGCTATTTTTGAAAGTCACGTGATGATTTTCATGACATCAATTTTTTGTGAAATTCACTCCTAACACTGCTCATTTTTGCAGTCTTTGTCAAAAGTTTTTGCGGCGGTAGACCCTCTCTCCAGAATATCAGCTTGAGACATGGTCACAGTCTTCAAAAGTTTGGCAATCGGTTGAGAAATTAAGCCATGCCCGACAAACAAAAACACCAGAAGTGGCTTCAGCGAAAAATGATACCGGATTTATCCCCCTTCCCGAAGTTTTGTTGTCTATGGGAGATCGGAAGACACAAAAAATGTTTTGCTGAAGAAAAAAAATTATCAGTCAAATTTTGATTTTCTCGGAAAGCACATTTTTCTCTCTCGGAAGCAGCCTGTAGATTTTCAAGAAAAATTGGGAGCCCTGAAAAAAGTATGCTGACCATCAAGCTCCATGGCAGATGACAGGAACTGAAAAATATGCCTACATTCATGACACCTGACCTAAAGGACAACAAACAAGAGCAGAAAAAAAAGAATGCAGCATTCAGGAAAAAAAAAAAAGAATGCAGCATTCAGGAAAAAAAAAAAAGAATGCAGCATTCAGGAAAAAAAAAAAGAATGCAGCATTCAGGAAAAAAAAAAAAGCACCATTCAGGAAAAAAAAAGAAAGAATGCAGCATTCAGGAAAAAAAGAAAAGAATGCAGCATTCAGGAAAAAAAGAAAAGAATGCAGCATTCAGGAAAAAAAGAAAAGAATGCAGCATTCAGGAAAAAAAAAAAGAATGCAGCATTCAGGAAAAAAAAAAAGAATGCAGCATTCAGGAAAAAAAAAGAAGAATGCAGCATTCAGGAAAAAAAAAAGAATGCAGCATTCAGGAAAAAAAAAAGAAGAATGCAGCATTCAGGAAAATAAAAAAGAATGCAGCATTCAGGAAAAAAAGAAAAGAATGCAGCATTCAGGAAAAAAAGAAAAGAATGCAGCATTCAGGAAAAAAAGAAAAGAATGCAGCATTCAGGAAAAAAAAAAAGAATGCAGCATTCAGGAAAAAAAAAAAAGAATGCAGCATTCAGGAAAAAAAAAAAAGAATGCAGCATTCAGGAAAAAAAAAAGTGCAGCATTCAGGGAAAAAAAAAGTGCAGCATTCAGGAAAAAAAAAAAAGAATGCAGCATTCAGGAAAAAAAAAAAATGCAGCATTCAGGAAAAAAAAAAAAGAATGCAGCATTCAGGGAAAAAAAAAGAATGCAGCATTCAGGAAAAAAAAAAAGAATGCAGCATTCAGGAAAAAAAAAAAAGAATGCAGCATTCAGGAAAAAAAAAAAGAATGCAGCATTCAGGAAAAAAAAGAGAAAAGAATGCAGCATTCAGGGAAAAAAAAAAATGCAGCATTCAGGAAAAAAATAAAAAGCAGCATTCAGGAAAAAAAAAAGAGCAGCATTCAGGAAAAAAAATGCAGCATTCAGGAAAAAAAAGAAAAAAAGAATGCAGTATTCAGGAAAAAAAATGCAGCATTCAGGGAAAAAAAAGAGAATGCAGTATTCAGGAAAAAAAAAAGAATGCAGTATTCAGGAAAAAAAAATTGCAGCATTCAGGAAAAAAAAAAAAGCAGCATTCAGGAAAAAAAAAAGAATGTAGCATTCAGGGAAAAAAAAAAGCAGCATTCAGGGAAAAAAAAAATTGCAGCATTCAGGAAAAAAAAAAATGCAGCATTCAGGAAAAAAAAAAAGCAGCATTCAGGAAAAAAAAAAAGCAGCATTCAGGAAAAAAAAAAGAATGCAGCATTCAGGGAAAAAAAAAAGAATGCAGCATTCAGGAAAAAAAAAAGAATGCAGCATTCAGGAAAAAAAAAAAGAATGCAGCATTCAGGAAAAAAAAAGAAAGAATGCAGCATTCAGGGAAAAAAAGGAATGCAGCATTCAGGAAAAAAAAAGAAGAATGCAGCATTTAGGAAAAAAA
This sequence comes from Monoplex corrugatus, assembly GCA_030674185.1. NCBI lineage: Eukaryota > Metazoa > Mollusca > Gastropoda > Littorinimorpha > Ranellidae > Monoplex > Monoplex corrugatus. Next base: position 58,512,532 of record JAPXFY010000021.1, read on the forward strand.
AAAGAATGCAGCATTCAGGAAAAAAAAAAGAAGAATGCAGCATTCAGGAAAATAAAAAAGAATGCAGCATTCAGGAAAAAAAATGCAGCATTCAGGAAGAAAAAAAGCAAGTGGCATGTAGTCCAGGAACAGAACAAACACACAACATACCTTCAGCTGATTTGGATGAACTTTCTTCCCCTCTGGCTGAGTCTACAGAGAAACACAAACAAAACAAACAGTTAATACCAAACAACATGTCCTTTACATTCTGTGGTGTTTCTGGCTAAAAATTTGACCTTCCCTTCAATCATTAAACTTGCAATGTTCAGTGTTCCACCAAAGCTCTAAAATGTCCTTTTCTACCCTCTGCTGTGTCTATCAAAGGCAATGACAGTCCATTTTTACCACATGTATGTACCGGTAACTATAGTGTCATTCCAACATCTGCAGAGTGGCCTATCTAGAACACAGGAAAATCTGTGCTATTTGCCATTACCTTTCCACTGATGACACGTAGGACTGAAGTACTTGTCTGTTTATTTGTTCTATGTTGACTTGACTATTGCAATGCATATCTGGTTGGTCTTCCAAAATATGTTCTCCACCAGCTCCAGAAAGTTGAAAATAAAGCTGTTTGGCTTGTTTCATCTTTGAATAAGATCCGACAATATGGAAGGAACTACTCTCTGTCTCTTCTGTGTGTGTGTGGTGTGTGGTGTGTGTGGTGTGTGTGTGTGTGTGTGTGTGTGTGTGTGTGTGTGTGTGTGTGTGTGTGTGTGTGTGTGTGCGCGCGCGCGCGTATGTGCATGCATATGAGTGTGTTGTGTGAAACTGTGTACATGTGGGTATACATGTGCTTGTGCGTGTCTGCGTGATCATATAAGTTTGTGTATGTTACAATAAGTGAGTTTTGGTTTGCTTTTCTTTGACCAACTGACAAATAGAGTGGATGTTTGATTACAGTTCGTTTTTATTGCTTCTTCATCACTGTTGAAGTTCACCTGCTTTCATCATAGCAGTAGCAGCTGACATGTATCTGCTTTACAGTGTAGCAGTAGCAGCTGACATGTATCTGCTTTACAGTGTAGCAGTAGCAGCTGACATGTATCTGCTTTACAGTGTAGCAGTAGCAGCTGACATGTATCTGCTGCTTTATAGTGTCTGCCTTTGCCTCTCATGCTTCTGTGAAGCGCTTAGGGTTCCTTTAAGATGAGGTGCTGTACAAGCAATCATTATCATTTTAATTTTTTGTCCAGACAAGACAATGTTTGTGTTGCTATCCTGCTTACCTAAGAATTTGCATGTCAGTAATGCCCACCATATTTATCAGGAATTCTGAATTTCTGTCAGGAATCATTCAGAAGAAATCGGTGCTCTATATGAAATCCAAGTCTATTAGCAACCATACGTCTACACATGCTTTTCAAACATTCTTTAACAAAGATTAGTGTTGGTTTTAAATTCTGGTGTTATCAGTGTTGGTTTTAAATTCTGGTGTTGTCCTTAAAAAAAGAGACAGCCAGGTCCCCCCCCCCCCCCCTCGCCAATCTCTGTATGGCAAATGAATACACTCTCCTGAAAATACAGTCTGGTTACTGTCAGATTATGTTATGGTAACAGAGTGCACTGCAGATTGTCTGAATGTACAAAAGGAGGAGCATGCTCAAAGTGGATGCGCGTGCATGTGTGAGCGTATGCACTAAAGATACTCAGCCAGTGTTCCACTAAAATGAAATCACACAAACATACTTCAGAGCAACCTTCAGATGATGGCCTGATTTGTGACATTTTTTTGTTGACAAATGAGATGATCAATACCTGATTTTTTTTTCTTCTTTTTTTAATTTTTATTTTCGTTGCTGTTATACCTTGAAATTTTTTTTAAACGTAAATCAGTAAAACAAAAGACCAGTAACCTACTTTACGAAAAAAGTTCCAGGTGTACGACAGAAAGGCTTGACCCTGGAAAATGGAGAATCGAGAGCCGGGGTAGGCAATAGCCAGGCGTGTGAAGATGGGCGACACTGCTGCCGACAGAGCTTTGAGGGAATCCTGCATGGGGTTGCTGAATGCTTTGTTCCTCCACAGTGCATCGCATATGTCCACCAGCATGCTGTTGAAAGATGTCACACTCTCTCGTCGCCGCACGGCCACACGCGCGAAAGATTCTTTATATCTAAGTGACAGGAACAAAAGTAATAATAACAATGATATTTATGTGGCGGTAAATCTTGATGCACGAATTAAATCAAAGTGTACACTCTCATCGTTCATTCAAACATTCACTCACAGTGATAAAAACAACATAAGGATTGTGTACTATGATAAAGCCATATATACATACTAGAAGTTGGAAGACTGGAGTGGACTGAAATAGTGGGGGTGGGGCGGTGGAGTGGGCAAATCACAGATGGACAAAATGGTAAATGGTGTTTCTAAATCAGACTTGAAGAAAGAGACGTTCCAGCTGTATGGACTAAACACAGTACATCTGCATCAAAGAATTTGTAGACGTATCTGAAGCAGAACAGAGAGGATAGCAGGGCTGTACATTTGGAAGTGGTCAGTAGGTACAAAAACATGAACACACTTGTAGCAGAATGTACTGATTTTGAATGAAATTCTTAGAGTAATAGGCAACCAGTGGAGGAACTGAAACAAGGGGGCGACATGATCATGCTTTTAATAACATATTATAAGACAAGCCATAGAATTCTAAATGTCCTGGAAGCAAGTGACAGAACATACTGGCAAGGCAGAGTGCAGAGAATTATAAAATAATACAAGACAATGTACACCCTAACTGGAAAACCAACTCGCTGAAATCAAGGGAAAACAACATAAAATACTTCTACAAAAGCAGAAGAGGTTTGGGTAGTACAGAGGGAGAGTTATGCAGTTTGTATCCCCTTTAGACCACCCAACTATGAATGGCTGAGTGTGCCCTTATCTTTTGCTTGAGCGTATCTGTGTAGGCAAGACAGAGAGAGCATGACAACCTGGGTTAAGGGTCAAGCGCCAAACAGGATGAATGTATATGGGTGTGTTGTGTGAAACTGTGTACATGTGGGTATACATGTATTTGTGCATGTCTACGTGATCATGTAAGTTTGTGTATGTTACAATAATGGAGTTTTACTTGACCAAAATCTTAATAATGTTCTGTTCCTGCAAAATGCAACAAGCATGCTTTTGACATGGATTGTCTGCATTACAAAAGTGAAATCATTATCATGATAATCTTATCCTGTTCAGGGTCACTGAAGGCAAAGCAGCAAGGGAGATGGGCATCACTGTCACAATACAGGCTGAGAGAGAAGTTGAGATCTCTACTACATCACTCCCCTACAATCTGTAGACTATGAATGAATCTTTACATGTTTATGTAAACAAAACATCTGAAAACAACAAAACAGAATGGCAACAGATCAACAAATAAACACCAAAAGAGTACAGTTATCTAAGGAGCATACCTGCAGAAAGCGGCAGCCATGACAGAAATAGCAGCAGCAGAACTGGAGAAGAGGATGAGACGAACAAGGATGGATGAAGGCAGGATGATGTGCTCTATCCCTGCTGTCTCCGTGATGCCAGACAACTGACAAAACATAATCATCAGTTTAACATGTTATTTATATAAATATAAAACATTTAATACATGAATTGAAATCAATGAACAACATAACCACCAGTTTAAAACATTCATCTATATTAACCTCTTAAATGCAATGGATGTATATATATGTTATGATAATGTGTATCTCATTTGCCAACGACGTACATGTACGTTCACATCACATCAAGAATTTTCCAACCTCCATTTTTAAGTCGGGGAATCCCAATTCACACTAATTAGAAAGCTCTGTCCATCTATATGAACTATGTATCAGGTAAGCTGCCAATCACACTTTGTTATGGTCATTGCACTGCAGCATTTGTAACTATCCCCTCAGAAATTTTGACTTTTCTTCCATAATGGCTGACGATACTTCGACTGGGCCAAGTGCTGTGAGAAAGACAGCGTGTTGCCAGAGGTTTTTGCTATTTCATCACAGCACATATTGAGATATGTTTTAGGTGAACTCTGACTGATCCACACTTCAGACTGGGTAACGGGGGGAGGAGGGAGAGTGATGAGGAGATGGAGATTTTGTTTATAGCTTTTAGCTAATGGCAGTGTGCCTGCATATTTAGTCAGTGAAGTTCGCTTATCTCACCTGTCGGCGTCACCGGGAACAGTGTTGGCCGCTGCACATGATGTCCTCACAAGTTGCCTCCAGCACTCTCGATCTTGGCTAAGTCTGACCACCTCCTGGAGTTTCTTGCCACTGATGTTTGTGATGTTTCTAGCAAGTAATGCAGGTGGCCGTCCTCTGTTTCTCTTTCCTTCCACTTTACCTTGGAGGACAGTGGACATCAAGTCTGTTCTCTCATTACGGATTGCGTGTCCAACATATTTCAGTTTCCTCCGTTGTATGAGTACTAGGAGCTTGCGTGTAGTACCCAACTCATTCAGTATGCTTTCATTTGAGCGCCTATCAGTCCATTTGACCCTCAGCAGTCTTCGGTAAAACCACAGCTCACAGAAGTTCGCTTATAGCATGTATTAAACAGCCAGCTCAAACATGAGACCAGTGCAACACGTGGTTATCAAAATTGTTGAGTTTTCTGTCTTTTGTCAGTGTTTCTGTCATTTGGGAGGTGAGGTGAGGGAGGAAATGAAAAGAAAGTGGTGGGCATGGCAGTGAGAGGAGAGAGAGAGAGAGAGAGAGAGGAGAGGAGAGAGAGAGAGAGAGAGAGAGAGAGAGAGAGAGAAAGAAAGAGTGTGTGTGTGTGTGTGTGTGTGTGTGTGTGTGCACGCATGCGTGTGTGTGGACGGGTGTTACTAATCAGTACCCTTTATGTACATAGGGTTTGGAGGAACATACTTTTCCTAAATACTTGTTTTATTTACAGTATAATTTTGTGAAGAATATGTACTTATGGATTTTACTTAAATTAATATTAAACTTCATAAGTATAACATTAAATTGCCTGTGAAAAAAAATTTATGTCGACTTTCATGCACATTTTCATGCTAAAATGTCAAATCATTAACCTACATTAAAATCACTTGCTTTCATTTCCACATGTACTATGCACAAAAGGGTTAGATTACTTTCACACATTTTGCAGCTAGAAATTGTTTAGTGTAATCATTAACCTACCTCAAAATTTCACTTGCATTGTACATACACAAATATTGAGAATTTAATAACATTAACGGATAATGTAAATATGAACAAACCCAGTTCATGCATTCTAACAAATTTTAATACATAACTGGATCAGTTCAAATGATCATAACAAGGTCATGTGCAGCATGCACTTTCAAGTGTAAGGGGTATTTCTTGGACTGCAAAGGTTTAACCACTGGATATCACAAAAAAAAATACACAGACAATGAACACAAAGTTCAGTGCAAAAAAGGTTTCTTTCTGTTCAATCTTCTAAAAATGTGACACTGAATTCTTTTCCTCCATAAAAAGCTGAACTATTCTTATTTACTATAAATCTGAACTCTTTTCTTGTTTTTTTGTTTTTTTTTCCGGATCATCGCACTTACAGAGATTACCTTTGTGGTCACCTTTTTTTTTGGTCCTATTTTTCTACGCCACCTTAATGACCACAGAAGCTGGCACGGTTGATTTTTTTTTTTTAAACAATGCGATGATGATGGTGTTGATGAGGATCATAATCACACTGCTATGGAGTTCCAGCTAGGATTGAGACTGCATGACAGGGCTGTTCTCTACGCTTACTATCATTATATATCCAGCCATCAACCAGGCCCGAGGGATACTCGACTGAGTGGTCCCAGTCTTCCCAATGAGCCCATACCACGCCCAATTCTGGGTAGGAGTGGGTTAGAGCTGAAAACCCCCACAATGATATATTTTTGAAGGGACTGATGGGGATTTGAACCCACAACCTTACAGTAAGTCCATTGCATTAACAACTATACCACGGCGACTAATTAACCTGAACTATTCTTATTTGATTACTATGGCTCCGAAACTGGGCCTACATGAACAAAGGCTGCCAAGATAAAACTGATTAACTCAATCCATAAAAGCACTGCCCTCACCAAGTGAATATAGGCAGTGATAACATGGAGCAGGAGGGGGTTGTCTCCCTCCAACTGCAGTCCCAGGACGGCCAATTTGTCGATGAAGGATGTCAGGTTGTTTAACACTGTCACTGGCTGCACGGTTTCGTTCATACGTTCCGGGAACAGCATGCATCTGTGGACATGCTACACGTAGTTAGAACATTACCACATTGAAAGCTTTGAAAACAACAACAAAATTGCTATCACTGTGCACATCACTATGACCATTCAAATAGATGACTATACTGCCTGATGTCTTGGCAGCAGATACTTACGCTAAAGATCCCACCGTAGCTGAAAATTGTGAAGAGCAGGGCATTGCCCAGCTGCCTTGGTAAAAAACTTTGGAGAGATAGGTTGATTTCCCAGGTCCCACTCCTTGAAGACCAATTAGCCTTCTTGCCTTTCTGAAGTCTTGGTTAAAAAAAAAAGTGAATATGAATATGAATTTGAAGTGAGGGAGAGGGGATGGGCGCCACCTTTGTGGTGCTGGCCCCGAGAAAAGTTGAGGTCTCTGCCATCTCACTCCCCTACGATCCTAGGTTTATGGAACTATCTAGGTAGGACCTGGCCAGCTCTTGGGTTTGTGTGCAGGCTTAAGGCTTGTGCCATGATCATTCTGGATCTTCTCCATCACATGGCACCTGCAATGTTAGTGCATGTGGAATTCATTCCGAGCGCGGAGACGTCATCTTGAGAGACTGAAATTGAAACTGAAACTACACTGCACAATCAGAGCTGCATCACATTAACTCTTATGCTGTCAATATCATATCTAGACAATCCTAGGTTCACACTGACATCGAACTAACAGAAGACATGCAGGGAACAAGCCTTGCAATAAGTAAGCTCTCTTGGAAGAAAGAACAGGAAGCCAGGTAGTCAATGATGACCAGTTCATCTGTTTCAGACAGATGTAGCTTCAACATTCAAATGGTCAAGTTTGTAACATTTTTCACCAAGTCTTTGCGACTGTAGTGCTGCGTTATGATTTCAGCAAGTTTGGGGAAGATGCTGTGAGTCAGTGGGATATATGGATTACTGCAGCATGATGGTGACACAGGTTTGGATTGTAAGCTCCTGTACACCTCCTGTGCTGTGATGATAATGTGATGTACTTCTAGGATTATAACTAACTTTCAAACAGCAAATAATCATAATTGAAATTTTCACACAAGAATGAATACATTGAAATATATCAGTTGTTATTTTGAACCTTTTTATTCATCATTCAGATATTCTTATCACTCAGCTTTTGTTAAAATCTATGTCAATTATTACTGTTCTGATCAAGAAAACTTACTGTTCTGGCCAAACATGAGTAAATGGAAAAAACATGATTCAATCTAGAAAGCAAATAAAAGGTACTTCCCTTGTCTCTGATTTACAATTGTCCAGAAGTTTTCAATGAAATGCTCAACCCATTTTTCCCATTTCAAGTTCGAAGAAACTGAGATCATTTGCATGAGAGAAAGAAAGAAAGAAAAAAAAGTGAGAGAGGGGGAGGTCAGTAAATGTCAAACTACTTACAAACTTGGATTTTTGTTTACTATGGTGGATGTCTTATCCAATGGGATGTAGCAGTCCAAGCTTTGAGACGAGGACATTCGTAAATGGCATAGTTCCTCAACAGCTCTGTTAGGCTCAACAAACACTGACACTGAAAACAGAACAAGAATGAGCATGTATTAGCAACATAATACAACTCCACACTACAGGCACATTAAAAAAATATGTACACTCAACTGCTATGAACGTATAAGATTCTTCAACAAAATGTCATGCTCACCTTGATCCCTTCAGTGTCAAGTAAACTGTTTTGCTAGTGTATGCCATTTGCCAAGTGATTTTTGGGTGGGTAAGGTAGTAGTTCACAAAAAATTCTGGCATGCGAACTACTACATGACAGTAATCATCACCTTGTTTTTCTGAAGGGAAAATGAACAGAATATCAATTTATCTAAATCACATAAACTGATCAACGACTAATATCAATGTCATAAATGAACTCGTCATATGTTATTTTCCTGTTTTCATTCAAATTTTCTCAACACTTTTCTTGTCCATAGCTTCAGCTGGTCCCCCCGGACTATGCTTCCTTTTAACATCATTTTGTTCATCCTTCAAGAGCGACACCCACTTATAAACTAGTCTACAAAAGAATTTGTATCCCCCACACACTCTGTTGTGTTTTTCCTTTATCTGCACCAGAACTTTCTTTATAAAAAATATTGTACACAATGTGACGTCATAACAAAGGATGTAATATTTGCAGGTAATTTTGTACTTAGATCATGGAATAATTGGGCTATGTACGTGTAAAGTTTCAAAGCGCTACGACAGTTACTTTTCAAGTTGTTGTCATTTCCACCATTGATCCAATGACCCTCTTACCAGGGACCCATTAACATGGAAAAGTGGTTAACCCTTTGACTCCTGCACCCTATCCACCAACTGCATGACTCCTGCACCCTATCCACCAACTGCAAAAACCTATAACCCTTTGACACTGTTACCCTATCCACCAACTTCTTGCAGGAAACTGGTGAATACAGTGAGGGAGTCAAAGGGTTAAGTTTTTGCTTTGCTTGAATAGTTGACATTGCAGGATGCTGATGGACAGGGTGCAGGAGTCAAAGGATTAATTAAAGCAATGGACTACTGACTGGGAGGTTGCAGACTGAAACTCTCCATCAATCAAAAAAATTATTGTGAAATGTTTCATCCACTACTAGAATTAAACATACTACAGGCTTACTGAGAAGACTGGGACTACACAGTCTCACTTCACTTTATGGATGTGTCATCAAGGTTGTTGCTCAAATGTTTTGACCAAACACTGCAGGTGTCTATATCCCTTGGGCCTTGTTGACATATTATGAAAGGACGTCCAGAGTCATGCTGTCCAAACAGGAACTCCAAACCAACATATCTTGCTGCCCTTTACTCCCTGTTCTACGTTGACCTCAGTTTTAGAAGTGTGTCGGACAGCCAAAATTATTAGGTAAGGGTATTGGCAGAAAAAAAAACATGAAAGGTTTAGATAACAGGAAAATTGTTTACTGTTATTGTTGTTTAAAGCCCAGTCGGCTGTGTAGAGCCATATCTGGGCTATAACAGTTCAAAACATACACAATACTTCAACAGAAAAAAAAAAAGGAAAAGAAAACCAAGCACACACATCAATGCATTCGCATACACAACCCAAGGAGACGCCCCTGGCGCTGATCACTCTGTCCAACCCATTGCACAGGGGACTTAAAAAAAGCATACCTGATCATAAATTTAAACATAACCAAGGAAACTAAACCACATATAAAAACATGCCTAAACTACCTAAAATTGCTTCTGCACAACTCATATCCCTAGAACCAAAAACGCACTAAACACATGTACCCAATTATCAATCCTAAGAGAAAATACGTAAGGCTATTGAACACATACAGATGAATGGGCCAGCAAGGCAGAAAATGATAGGAAGAAATGACAGAAAGCAAAGGAAGAAGCAAGAAACAAATAGAGTGACAGAAAAGAGGAAATTTCTAGCACAGAGTTTCCAGAAGGTGGGGATACTATTCATACTGAAAGAGCCCCCGGCATTCCCATGGGGAAGGTTAACAGGAAAATGAAAAGATTGGAAACATAAGAAAACAAAATTGTTTAGATGCTGAATCAACATTTTACAATATAACAAATGCAAGAAATACAAAAATAACACAGTGCCAAAAAACTGTGGTCATACCTTGAAATAAACTGAAGAAGAAAAATAAAGCAGCCGAAGGGGTTCCAGTATCAAATCGTTTAATTCTGAAAAGGTAAAAAGATAAATCACGTACATTCATCTCCTTTGAACAGTAACACAAGGAAATGTCACAAAGAGAACACTTAAATCATTCATTCTCTAAAATTTGATCCCTAAATGTACTCAAATAAAGATAAAGGTTGTCCCATAACGCTGAGGTTATAACTAAGGTGGAAGACATTTCAGCTTCTCTTGTGGCCAGCAATAAAGAGTGATGCTCATCCCTTCTTTACTGTTTACCTTCCCCATCCCCCATCCCTTAACAGCTATGTCCTGGAGCTGTTCCTAAATACACATCCTTCTGGCTTGTAGACATGGATTTGATTGGAAATTTTCTCCCCATGGGAAAGCATCTATACCTTGAAGATTAAAAAACTTTTATTCTTGAAAATCATAACTTCCTTTTTTTCATGTACTCCCCTCCTCGAAAAGCACAGAGACGAACATCATAAAGTGCCATACTATTAAACCAGTGATAAAAGATTAATGCAAAACATTCTCTGCATAAAGGTATTCGTTCTGAACAATATCTGGCTGTACTGAACAGGTATCAAATGAAGAAAGTACAAAAAAGAAAAATGAAAAATAATAAAATTGGAAACAAAAGCACTTACCACTAAATGGATACATTTGACAGCGTGTGAGGAGTCTGAAAATGAGGGGACAGTAGTCAGAGCCATTCCACGTGTGAAGAAAGGAGGCCAGAAAATTGTCCACAACTGGTATCCCTTCCTGGTCACACACATTCATTATGTTACCCAGCTGCTGGCTCTATCTTTCAATAGATTTGGGATCTGCTAAGTATCTGAATATGAATTACCATTTGAAATAGTAGTATATTTATCTAAGCACATGTTCGGCAGAGATAAGGTTTTATCGGAGACTACTACATGTCAAATGGACAGACAGAAGATTTATTGAAAGTGTGCAGGAAGAACTTGATACCACCAGAAAACTATAAGCAGACATCAACAAAAGAATAAAATATATTGGCCATGTGTCAGGCAACAAGAACACGACCTCATGGCAACCATCTGTCAAGGAAAAACAGTGGCAAAAAGGAAGAAAGGCAGACTTTCAATCTCATACATCGAGAACATAACCAACATCAGTGGCCTAAATATTCAAGAAACTGTCTACAAAAGTCAAGACAGAGTGGCCTGGAGGGAGATGGTGGTGTCCAAATGTGCAGCAGCCAACACCAAACCTGGTGATGATGACAGGTGAGACATGTTTGGCTATATGTTTACCACGCCAGACTGTAAGCACTGTGGCATCAATAGGTCACATGGTCTCAGTCAATGCAAATGACTAACCCCTTGAGTGCCGATGTTTTTTGACATCCAGTGTTTTCCATGTGCCAGGGAAAAAATTGTTGCATCACTGCCATGTACATTTAAACAACTGTTGCTTCCATATTTATGGGAATCTATGCATGAAATTACACAGAATGGTGCATTAGGCATGACTAAATGTATTTTTTAGATGATTTATGTAGTAATTTCTTCTTCTGTCATAAGTGATCATCCACAGTATAAACATTTTCAGGTTTTGTCAAGAGGGCCATATCTCCCTTTTTCTTTTTTTTGTCTCTATGGTGAGATACTTTTTTTGGGGGGGGGGGGGGGGAGAGGAATTGCCACAAAATATTATAAATATGCACTAATTTAAAAAATACTATGACACAAATCATCTGAAAATACAACTTGCTATGCCTAATGCATCCTTCTGTGTAATTTCATGTATAACTTCCCACAAATATGGAAGCTACAGTAATTTTAGTGTACATGGTATGATGCAGCTTTTTTCCTTAGCATGTGGAAAACACAGAATGTCAAAAAGTGTCGGTAATCAAGAGGTTAATGGGTCAGTCATTGTAGCAATGTCATGTTTGTGCCTGTTCAATTAATTTTAAAGCTTGGAGCATACAAATGATTTCGCACAGACCTGCAGAAACATCCAAATTATTTATTTCAGATGGGTGTAGAAGTCAAATGGGTAAAACGTCAAACTTCAATTTGGAAGGTCTGGGGTTTGATTCTGCATGAGTACCTTTTGAATGGGAGGTAATGGGTTGTGATTTTTTCAACCCAACATATGCACAGGCCTGTTAGTGCCTAAACCCCCTTCATGAGTATCATCCTCCTCCTCATGTGCCCTGCCGCATGGCGTTGGTGATCATGGCCCTCCATATGCATCTATCCCTTGTTGCCGCAAGCACATCTTCCACCCTGTCTGTCTTCAGCCACCCTGCAAGTCCATCCAATATTTTCTCCCTGGATCTACCTGGTGTTCTCTTTCCCTCCAGTTTTCCTGTTGTGACCAGGTGCTCCAATCCTCCTTTCCTCATACAATGTCCTACGCATGTCTTTTCCTAATCTTCTTAATGAATGATCTTCTTGTGTCTGCCTCCACCAAGACTATCTCGACTGTTCTCTTTGCTGTCCATGGAACTCTCAACACAAGTATACATATTTCAGATCCTGTATGTCAGTGTCCGGTGGCTTATGAAAACATGAAAACAACAAGCATGCATGGCCACCGAAGATGAAGTACGCTGACTGTGCAGCAACATACTTCCTGCACATTGTAAACAAAAACAATGTGTACACCCACATCTGAGAAAAATCAGGACAATACAAAGAAAGAAAAAAAAAAAGAAAGTTTCTGTATCTCAAGACGATGTCTCTGCGCTCAGAATGAATTCCACATGCACAGGTGCCATATTTATGGTGATAATAGCACAAGCTTGCACATAAACCCATGAGCTGGCCAGGTCCTGAGGCCCCACCTAGTTTATGTTTTGCCTTGTCTATATATTCTATACTGTTACAGTATCAGCCTATCACTGGAATAATCTTGGTTATATGTAAATGACACGTGTATCCATGTATCTTATCTTAAAAAAAGGCACATATATAGAGAGCAAACAAATAAATAATTAAAGGTTTGAATCACAACACAACTAGCTCTTCTGTATAAACTCATCTCACATAACAGAAAGACCCCTCCCCCCTTCAGTCAATGCACAAAAGTTGGTGACTGATAATCATGTGGTTAAGACAAAGAACAAAAAAAGTCAGTCATTGTAACATTGTATATATACATTTGTCCAATGTTAAGACCTAAGGCACACAAAGAGTTCTGCACAGACTTGTGGAAACAGTCAAACCATTTACTGACAGTTCTGACAGGGGCTTATGAGGAACTATCCAAACGCTTACAACACCACATTTTATGCTATGAATAATCTTCATCATAAGAAATAGCTTTTTCAGTTTACGAAAAAAACACAAAAAACCCCCCAACAAACAAACAAACAAAACCAAATATGGTGTTTTATATGTCTAGATGAAGTATTTCCATACAAAATAAGCACGAAATAATTTACAACTGATATAAAAAGAAAGAAAACTTGTAAATCGAGAAATGAGAAAAGAGATCAAGGGGAGGGGAGGGGGGAGAAGACAGAGAAATAGAAAAGAACGCCCACGTACACACACACAGAGATCTACGCACATTAAGTATAACTGCGCAACAATGAAACAGATGCCAAGTAAAACACATTACACACAAATACCTGTAGAAAATCTGTCAAGTCCACCAACAGTTTGAGAAGGCTTTCATTTTCTTCTGTGCTTTGTGGGGTATGATTTAAAAACTCTGTAAAGAAAAACAATTCCAGACTGAAAAACGATCAACCTCCACCCTCTTTTTATTCACTGATATATTTATTTATTCATTCTTCTGTTATTCAACTTTACTACAGTACAAAGTTATACCATTTATAAATTTAATTCAATAAACACACAAAACAAAAGTCGAAAGAAACATGAAGAAATTCAACCGATAACAACATTCAAGTTAAATAACCATTGCTAGGGAAGATATGACATGATAAATAACAGTAATATACACACATGGTTAACATCACTGCATAATGAAAAGGACGAAAGGCAAAGAAAAAGAGGCAGAAAGCCGAAAAATTACATTTTCTTTTCAATAAACGCTGGCTAAATTAACACCATCTGGCAAAAAATTCTGTCTATTGAAGAATCAGTTTTGCACAGTATTCTTCCATTTTAAATATGGCTAGTAGCTATCAACCTCACTCTACCTTTCTCCATTTCACCCTTTCAATAACAAAACACCAACCTAACACACAAAAACATTAGCAAGTACAAGGTTTTCATCCTCCACTGAAAGAACAGGTCTGATTCAGCATCACACTGTTGTACCTATGTGTCTAAGCGTGTGGAATTAACCATTTCTATTAGCATCTGTAGCAACTATAGACCTTATTTCTGTCTTAGTTTGCACAAGGACATAGCATGTAAGTGATTCCATCTGTGCTACTCACAATGACTATGATAAAAATCTTCTTCTTTTTTTTGCCTTAAAAATCATGGAAGACATCTTATAAGATTTTGAGGAGAAAAAGGTAAACATTTTCTCATACCAGAACAGTCAATGAGAAACAAAACAGATACCAAACTATTCTGATTATGAAAGTTGTGCTTATTTTCTCTCCTTCAGTGCTTTATTTTCTTCTTCAATAAAGAGGGCCACGTACCCATGTTATACTGAGCATATTGAGGATACGTTCAGTCTAGGGCTCAAATTTGGTCATCAATCCATCTGCCACATGTACGGGGTTCGTATGAAATTCCTTTATACAGAGGAAGACCCAAGACCAAGGACTGACAAATAAAATCCGGACAGGTGTGGTAGTCAGGTGGGGAGTATGTCAGACTTCCAATCAGAAGATCTGGGTTCATGAGTGCCTGGGTACCTTTCACCTGATGGGTAAAAGGTGGAGATTTTCCAATCACCCAGGTCACCATGTATGCAGATCTGTCAGTGCCTAAACTCTCTTCATGTATACATACACGCAGAACAATAAGTGTGCATGGTGGAGATCCTGTAAGTCCTGGAAAGTCCAGTGGCTTATGGAACATGAAAATGCCCAGCATGCATACTTCCACCAAGTATGGAGTACGCAGACTGTGCAGCAATATACTGCTTGCATAGTGCAGGCAAAATAATGACCATACACACATCTGAGACAAGTCAGAAGGTTTAAAAAAATTTTAAAAAAAGGAATTCCAGAGCATTCATCTGGTTATCAATCTACAGGTCAGATGTCTGAGATCACAAGTTTGTACAAACTCTCTTCACTCAGAAGTCTTGGGACTGTAGATTTTGTTTCGTTCAAGTCAGAATATCTGCACATTTGACTAGCATGGCAAATTTTCTGGATCATTATCAGACTGAAAGGTGCATCAGTTACAGGTGTATATTTTACTGTATTCCTCATCTTTTCTTTCTGCATTCCCAAACATTTATTCCCATCCAGATAGGGAAGCAATGTCATACCATCGTTTTAAGTGTATACACAATTATATTGCCATTCCAGTCCAATGAACCATGTTTCATTCCAACTGAAGCATTTTCTTCTTCCCTTCAAGCAGTCTGCCACACACTATAAAAACTTCCTAGAACAGATGCACACACACACAGAGAAGATATACATACATTATAACAGAGACAAGAAGAACCTAACATACCTTCCGTGAGAGCATGCTGAAGCCAGAAAGTGAGTCTTGCAGTGACCACCCTGTCTCCAGCGTAAGCCATCAAGTGCTGCAGTATGGGGTCTTTAAGGCATGCTGCGATCTGGCTGGGGAACTGTAGCACCAAACCATAAAACAGAAAGGTAGGTAAGGTTTGTCCCATAACCCAGAGGTTACAGGGGTGATGTGGTAGAGATACCAACTATTTGGGGGGGCCAACATAATGAACGACCAACATGTCCTTTGACTTTGCTGCGTTATCTTCCCTAAACATATTCACACCAGGGTGGATTGAAAGCTGCATGCAAAACTTTTTCTCCGGCATGATTTCAAACCAATAAAAACCTATGGAATTAGACTGGAAGGAGAAGGGGGGTATGGGGGGTTAGCAAACCCACTATATATATCCAAGTGGAAGTTGACACATACACACACACTCAACAAAATTTTGTGTCTAATATCACTCACAGTGTAAAGACGTTAAATCAAACGATGAACAACAAAATTTGTTTCAAAAGCATAGCTGAAGCCAGTTTCCTCATTTATTCAATTACTGGTTCAAGGTCCTCAACACAAACAAAACAACACATCTGTGGCAAGTTAACATTCATTACAAAGTGAAGCCAAATCTACTCAGTTCTGATAAATAGCTTTCATTACAAATTGACAGAAAATAAGTATAGAATGCCCTTACAGATGGTTAATTGTATTTCTTTGCTCTCTCTCAAATTTGCTGCTTGTTGGTCTTCTTTCATCATTCCCCTCTTTCCATCACCTTTTCTTTTTCTCTAAGTAATTTCATTTCTGAAATTTTCATACTGAAAACACACACATACATACACACCACACACACCATTAAGTACAGACACAAATTCTTACTTCTATTTTATCGGCATGCTGCAGCAAGTTGACAAAGCTGTCAATCCTCACAAAAGGAACTCGCTTGGCATCCGTGGATAAGGAACATCTGTCTGTCTTCTCTTGCTGGTCAGTGTCGGCAGATGCAGAATGGCAAATAGGTATCTCTAGTCTGCTCTTCTTTCTTGGCTGTTTCAAATGCATAAGAAACCAATACAGAGAATAAATATGTAAGCTGGCAGATGACAAAAACAAAAACAAAACAAAAAAATGTAAAGTGATCCACACACAAATCTGAATGGCTGTGGAGCAGTGGTTACAACAGACCAACAACTGTGAAGTTGTGGGTTCAAATTCCCACCAGTCCTGTTGATTCATTGTGGGATTTTTTGGCTCTAACTGGCTCCTACCTAGAGTTGAGTGTGCTATGAACTCACTGGGAGAGTTGGGGCCACACAGTGAGGTCTCATCCACTTCACGAATGGATCATGAAGGTCTTGTTCAAACCTCCTGACAAACACTTCAGATGTCTGAGCTCTCAGGCCTGGCTGATGCCAAGATATATTACGAGAGTAAGCAACTAGTACAACCCTGTCACTCAGTGTCAATTCTAGATGGAACTCCATAGCATCATGATTATCATCCCCATCATCATCATCACTGCACCGAAAAAAATTGTCTCAGCTTCTGTCACCGTTAATGTGGTGCAGAAAATGGGAGATGGGAGATGGGAGAGGTTAGTGAGCACAAAATGAAACGGTCAACGTGCGATGATTTTATAAAAGTCTGAATGGTTAACACTTGTAATAGGTACCTTCAATATACACTCCTTCCTAAGCTTTTCTATCTCTGCATCACACACATTTCAACAACAACAACAAAACTAATAGAAAATATATAAATAAATAAATAAGCTGACTCAACATCTACAAGCTATGTGGATTAAAAATAAAATCAACTAAACAAATGAAGAGAGCAGCAAGTTACAGTACGTGCAGTGTGTGATCTAGGTGATCAAGCAATTCCATAGGATGTAAAAAATTCAAGTTAGACTTCTGGTTGAACAGGGACCCCCCACCCTCCAACCACCACACACACGCGCACAACTCTGGTGGTGTGATGCTGGTCTTTTGGATAACAACATAAACCAAGGTTCCATGTTAAGCATGCATTTTGTACACACTAAAGAACATGTACAAATGAAGTAGCTGTCCCTGGCAAAATGGTGGTCAGCTGAAACATGTCCATTTGTTGTGATGGCAGCCTGAAGAATGATGGGAACGAGTCTTTTCAAAGGCTCATGCACACATATAGTGGACACTGGGAGCTAGACCATGATGCCCTGCCTGGGCAACTTTCAGTTCACACCAGCATTAGCCACTACCAAAATCAGACCCGGAAAGGGTAATCTATCGGCATCTCAATGCAAACAGTCTGACATGGTACAACATATTACGTCAAAATCTATTTTCATCAGCTAACAAAATACATCAACAGGAGAAAAAAGTTATCCTGCACCATGGTGATGTGCATTCCCCGTAGAAAGGAGGCTGAAATTTACACTGTAATTCTGTTGTGACCAAAACAGACAAAACATCAAAATCCCAAACAAATGATCAAATTACATTCTCTTTAGTAAACTGTTAAGTCTTATAATGCGTAATATAAGATTGATAATATATAAGAAATTTTTTAAGCTTTATGCTGATTTTCAAGTTAGAATTTTCTCACTCTACGCTACAATACGTCTTTTGATTTTGTTGTTGTTATAAGGTCACCGACATATGTGTGACTCCACAGGAAACTGGATTAACAATGATCACAGCTTTAATGGCCACAGAAACTGGCACAGTTTTTACAATGCAATAATGATGATGGCGATGAAGATGACAATGATGATGCTATAGAGTGTGTGACAGGGCTGTACTCCTGGCTTCACCAGGCCGAGAGATAAGACACCTGCATGCTGTCGGAAGATTGAGTAACACCTCAATGATGATACGCAACTGGATGAGACTCACTGTGTGGTTCAGTCTTCAATGAGCCATAGCATGTTCAACTCTGGGTAGAGCCGTGTGGAAGAAAGATCCCACAATGATTTTTGAAAATACTGATGGGGATTCGAACCCACAACCGTCCAGTCAGTGGTCCGTTGCGCTAACCACCACACCACGTTGACTGCTCTGAGGTTGACCTTGCCTGGGTAACGCCTGGTGCGTAAAGGGTGAAGATTTTTCCACTCTTCTTGGTCAAAATGCAGACCCGCTACATGTCTGAACCCCCTTCATGTATATAACACATGCAAAATATCCACTACATATATCAAAAGATCTTGTAAGCCATGTTTGGTGGTAAACGAAACACACAAATATTTTTTCATCATGACACTTCTGAAGGAAGATTATAACTGCCTACACTAGTACAGGACAGATACCCCACTAAAGATGGAGTATGCAGACTGTGCAGCAATATGGTGCCTGCAGTATAGGTGAAACAACAAAAAACAACATGCATACACACAAAATCCAAAACAAGTGTGCCCTCGTTCAAGCAAACAGGAACCAGAAAAAACATGAAAGAATACAACGAGTGTATTTAATACACAAGACAAGACAAGACAAGTAGCGCAAATTTTCAGCCAACTGGTCTTTGTCAAGCATAAGATCACAAACAAACAAACAACACCAGACGATACAAAAATTTTGAGAAAAAGACTGAAACTTCCCTGCTGCTATGTTCAATGTGAGAAAAGGACACAGCAGCAGGGAAGTTTCAGTCTTTTTCTCAAAATTGTTTGTAAGAAACAAATAAACAAGAGACAGTTCAGAACGCATAAAAAAACACAAAAGTAAAACAACTAAAGAAACAAACAAATTAACAAGAGACTTACATGTGATCTCGCATAAAAACAAAAAGTAAAATAACTAAACAAACAAATAAGAGAATTACAGGTATCTCACATAAAAACAAAAACAAAAGTACAATAACTAAACAAACAAACAAATAAACAAGAGACTTACAGGTGATTTCAAATAAAAACAAAAACAAAAGTAAAATAACTAAACAAACAAATAAACAAGAGAATTACAGGTGATCTCACATAAAAACAAAAACAAAAATAAAATAACTGAAAGAAACAAGCAAATAAACTTACAGGTGGCCTGTTTGCCAGCTGTGCAGACTTGTTCACCCTCAGTTGCCTGGCATCTACACTAAGGGAGCCTGTAAGATTACTTCCCTGCTCGCCTGTTGCCTGTTGCATTCGTTCCACTATCTCACGCACTTGCATCTTCCACTTGCGGTCGTATGAGCCAAAAAACGTCTGTGGCATGCAGACCAAGACATGTTTAGACTATTTCACATACATTACAAAAAAAAAGTTCTTCATCTATAGATAAATGCACACAATTCTGTGCAGCAGACATACTATACAATCAATATAGAATCACTATTAAAGCCCAATTATCTTATATAATAAACAATACAATTTCAGAGCTATAAAAAGTAAGCCAAAACCAAACCAAATCTAATTCATGAGCAAAATCTCTCTTTTAGAAAATTGTTTATAACTTGCACGAGAGGTGATGTGAGAAGATGAAGCCAGCAATCTAAGCCAGACAAGAAGCCCGATACAGAGTAACGGTGTAGATGTGCATCGCTTCTGCCACTCCACTAATCTAACATTACTCATGGTATATTGTTGTTGTTATCGCTGTTTAAAGCCCAGCTGATTGCGTAGAGCCATATCAGGGCTATAACCGTTTCAAAGAACATACAAAACTTCAACAGAACAAACAAACAAACAATAACAACAACAAAAAACAAAAAAAGGGAAATTTAGTACATATATCAATGCATTCATGCGCATGATCTAAGGACAGGCCCCTGGCATTGACCACTCCATCAAATTTATTGCACAGGGGATTTAAAAAGCGTACCTGAATACAAATCTAAACATACCTAAGGACACCAAAACATATATAAAAACAGGCATAAATTACCTAAAATTGCTTCCGCATATCTCAACTCCCTTGAGCCAAAAATGCACTTAATACATGTACCCAATCATTAATCCTAAGAAAAAGTATGTAAGACTTTATCAAACACATACAGGTGAATGGACCAGCAAGGCAGAAAATGATAGGAAGAAACGACAGATATCAAAGGAACAAGGCAGAAACCAAGAGAGTGACAGTAAAGAGGAAACTTCTAGCACAGAATTTCCAGAAGGTGGGGATACTATTTATACTGAAAGATCCCCTGGCATCCCCATGGGGGAATTACTCAGGGTAAGAAAACAAGAATGAAATAAATAAAACTACCAAGATAATCATACCTACTCCCCTACAAAAACACACACATGAACAACAACCCACCAACCAAAAACAAATGCTCGCCAACAATAACAAACTAGTGTAAGCTCTATTTCATTTGCAAATCAAGATAAAGACCAGCAACAGTAATGATAATCCAGGACAGTTTGTTAAGCAGCATCATGCCTTCCTTCAAAGTATTAAATTTATTTGCTCTCTTAAGGTGAAACTAAACTACCATGCAGTAATTGAATTAGTATCCCTCTCCTCACCCCCATTTTCCTTGAGTTGTATTTTGCAAAATAAACTTTAAAAATATTCACCAGATTCAACAAGGTAACATTTACAAAATTTTTAACGTCAATCCCCCCCCCCCCCCATCTCCACCCCCTACAGCCTGCCGCAACCAAAGTTTTTTTCTTGTTAGAATAATACATTCATGGAAAACAATTATTACATATATTAAAAAAGAAAACGATACCTTGTTGGAGGTGGGGAGAGCAAAGGACACAAGATTTGGATAGTACAGCTTATAGATGGTCAGAAGTCCTATCAGACAAGACTGTGAACCCTGCACACATATGACACCACTCTCTGATACTGAAACTTTTCTGCCTGTGAAATGAAAAAAACACATCCAGTAAATATTGGCAAAATAAAGGATATTCAAAAAATGTGCTTCAGTTTCTGTTTGGTGAATTTTCTGTCTTATCATGCGGACTGGCTGGCTCTTTTGGGACAGCCACATCCACAGACTAGGCGTCCCAATGCCAAATGAAAAAAAACCTATGGAAATCTTGGTAGGTCTGGTGGCATGCTTCCTCGGAAAATTTTTCTCAATACAGATGCACAAAATATCTGACGCTATCTGGCACAATTTAGGCTTGTTTATGATCCTTTGTACTGAAGCAAATAATCTATACATATTGGAGTCAGACTTCAAGAAAAATAATTTGGTGAGTATTTTTCTAATGTATGCTCCAACAAACATTAAACAACAATCTAGACTTAACAGCTTCAAGATTCTTTGCAGTTTTCTGCCTCATCTAGCGCCTCTTTGACTTGAAATGGTGTCAAAGTTTGTGGATGCCTGCTCAATTATAGTTATTTTAACTGACTTCACAGTGGCACAAGACATAGTACGCTATGCCAGCCTCTGTTATTTTTGAAAGCCACGTGCGCATTTCCATGACATCAATTTTTCATGAAATCCGCTCCTAACACCGCTTATTTTTGCAGTCTCTGTCAAACGTTTTTGCTGTGGCAGACCCTCTCTCCAGAATACTGGCTCGAGACATAGTTACTCTTCAAAAGTTTGGCAATCAGTTCTGAAAACAGGCTGCGCCTGACAAACAAAAAATGCCTGAAATGACTTTAGTGGAAAATGATACCAGATATTTATCCCCCTTACTGAAATTTCGTCTCTGCTACGAGGGATCAACAGACTGACAAACAGCCGACTATTTCGCAGAAGAAAACATCAGTTGAATTTTTTTATTTTCTCGGACAGCAGTTGGTTGGGTTTTTTTTCTTTCTCGGAAGCAGCATGTGGATTTTCTCGCATTTTTGAGAAAAATCAGAAAATTGGGATCCCGGACAGACACAAGATCTGTCCCCAGCTCAAACCCATCACACAACATATAAATGGTGGCTTGTTCACTGCCCATCTTAAGGCTCCAATCATTCTGGTAGTATCAGTGTTTGACAGTCCTGTCCCCATCCCATTTCAATCAAGACTTTGCTAGCATGTGCATGCAATACAATACAACATAAGATGATAACCACATTTTACATTATAGCAGGCTCAAGGTGTCTGACAGGTAACTACCAACAGATCTGGGTGGAGCGTATGTGGAACCGTCCAAGTGTAATCAATCCTTCTAGGATTTAAAAATTCACCAAGAAGAAACTGGGGCAATTTTTTAAGGATCCTTTTAATAATCAAATATGGCAGAATGAGACCCCAGTCCATAATCACACCATACATAAACATTAAATAGAGAGGAAGCGCAACACTGATACCGTCGGTCATTTCAAACAATGAACAACGCAGAACAACAAATCCACTGCTAATACTTTTGCTCCTCTCATACAAATGAATAATGAAGAACAATGCAACAAATACATTACTGATTCCTCTATCTCTATCAATGCTGACAAAGGTTATAGAACAACAGCTTCTATTTTTAAGCATTCAGCACTCACACACACATACAGGCACTAAAACCCACATGTATTTGAAAACATGTATTTTCTTAAACTTACCGCTCTCCCCTGAATAAGTGACAGGAGCTTGCGAACACGAAACAGCTTGACATCCTCTTTTCTCGTCAGCAAGAACAGCAGGTGGCATACGTGGGGCAACTACACACAAAGCAGATTCACATCTATGTAATTTTTTTTTCATTGTTTTAGGATCATCACACTAAGTTACCTTTGTGCTCACCTTTTTTTCATCCTTTTTTTTTTTTACATTACCTTAATGGCCATAGAAGCTGCCACAGGGGTTTTTTTTGGGTTTTTTTTTTTGGGGGGGGGGGGGGTAACAATGCGATGACGATGGTGTTGATGAGGATGCTAATCATGATGCTGTGGAGTTCCATCTTTGATTGAGACAGCGTGATAGGGCTGTACTCTAATCTTACTATCATCATATATCCTGGTATCAACCAGGCCCGAGAGATCCCAACATCTGCGGTGCTGGTCAGAAGACTTGAGCAACACCCTCAATGATGCATCCGTGAAGTGGATGAGACTTGACTGTGTGGTCCCAGTCTTCCCAATAACAGGCTGGGGAACAGGTGACCCCAAAATCTCTGAAAAATAGGCCAGGGTCCAGGGGCGCCTAGGTCCTGGTGGGGTCCAGGGGCAATGCCCTTGGTGGGGGGCCCAGGGGGGCGAAGCCCCCCGGCCGAAATTGAATTCGAGCATTTTTGAAGACCCTTTCGTGGCCTCTCGTGATAGGCAAATTACCATGTGGCATGCAAAGAAACCAAACTAAAAACATCTTATTTACCATGCAGCATGCAAAGAAATCATACCAAAAACAAAACAAAAAAACAACAACTTATTTTTCTCCATTTTCTTGATGTACTGTAGTGCCTTGCTTCAAAAGTTCAATAATTCAATTTTCACGAACTGAGTCCCCGTAATGTTCTACTAAATGATGCATCACCCACTGATTTATTCAAATATTGGCATCAGTCTACTGAGTCTAGTATTGTATATAGTCAACACTCACTCCATTTTCTTGTGTGTGTACTGCACAGCCTTGGTCAACTGTTCAGTCTTCACAAACTGAGCCTCATAAATAGGTAGTTCCTCTACTAATGATGCATCACCCTCAAACTTATTCAAAGTCAAATTAATGGAAACAGTTTATAGGTCTACTTATCATAGTCAACACGATCTCTTCACACAGCATGGTAAGACAACAGGGGACAAAGGTTTATAAGTACACTATTTAAAAAAACTGGCAGGAGAGGCCTGTTGTCTTGACAGAGGGGGGGGGGGGGGGCAGCCACAGATCCACTTGCACATCTTGGCCTCTCTTGTGGTCCTTTGCTGCTTGTTTCCATACTGACTGATGGCCTCTCCAGCCTTGTTCACTTTGAGAATGCAAGTTGAAACTCGCTGATCGTAACCTGCCACTTTTGTTGACTTTTCAGTCCAGTCCCATCTCCATTTGTTGCTGATTGATCCTTCGTCAAACGTCTAGCCACGATTTACGATGAGTAATATGCACGACGTTTTGCCGATCATAGACTCTACTGAAGCGTTAGACTCTTGTGAAACATGCAGAAAATGGCTGCGAAAATCGTGTTCACAAATTGATGCGCCCGCCTCGGCAACAGTTTCATAAAACACGCGGAAATACCTTCACAACCGCGGGCGGCACTGCCTTGAAAAATGGTCTGATGAAAACCTGGACTGGAAATACTGGATACGGAACGGTAATGGACTCGGGAGTGATCAAGTCCTTCACGATTTTTTTTTCCTCGGCGGTTTTTCTTTCTTTCTCGGACCCGTTTTCTTTTTCTCGGAAGTCGCTTTGAAAAATCTCGGAAATCCTCGGATCCGAGGAGAGTTCCCCAGCCTGCAATAAGCCCATAGCATGCCCAGCTCTGTGTAGGAGCGGTTAGAGCCCCAAAACCCCACAATGATATATTTTTAAAGGGATTGATGGGAAATAGAACCCACATCCTTCTAGTCGGTAGTCCGCTGACTTAACCGCTACACCATGGCGACTGGTTCACATCTATGTATTTCTGTTTTTATAAATGTTTGTGAAGAACTTGTCTATAGTTGGTAAACAAAATTTACTTCGGCCATATTTGCAAAACACACTCAGCAAACACTTACAGATACTAGGCCCTGACTTTTTCATTCCCTAACCCAAACACTGATCATGGTTGTCTGCAGAACAACAGCAGACTGCACAGCACATAATGCCTGCACAATGTAGGCCAACCAAACAAGGAACATGCATTTCTGCACTTAAGATAGCAATAATAACTCTTTCGATTCCTCATCTGTATGGCCTGTTACTTCCCTTTGCTCAGGTATTTCAAATATCCTTCTACTCCCTTCATTCTCAGGTTTCTTGAGCAATGCTATTTCTGAAATGTGGCTATTGATTTCACAGCAATCTTTTACTACAATCTACTGTCTACAAGGATCAGACACCACCGTTTTCATTGTGATCTTTCATTACAATCTACAAGTATCATACACCATTGTGTTTTCACTGTGATCTTTCATTACAATCTACAAGTATCATACACCATTGTGTTTTCACTGTGATCTTTCACTACAATCCACAAGTATACACCATTGTGTTTTCACTGTGATCTTTCCTACAATCTACAAGTATCATACATCATTGTGTTTTCACTGTGATCTTTCCTACAATCTACAAGTATCATACACCATTGTGTTTTCACTGTGATCTTTCATTACAATCCACAAGTATCATACACCATTGTTTTTCACTGTGACCTTTCACTACAATCCACAAGTATCATACACCATTGTGTTTTCACTGTGATCTTTCACTACAATCTACAAGTATCACACACCATTGTGTTTTCACTGTGATCTTTCACTACAATCCACAAGTATCATACACCATTGTGTTTTCACTGTGACCTTTCACTACAATCCACAAGTATCATACACCATTGTGTTTTCACTGTGATCCTTTCACTACAATCCACAAGTATCATACACCATTGTGTTTTCACTGTGACCTTTCACTACAATCCACAAGTATCATACACCATTGTGTTTTCACTGTGACCTTTCACTACAATCCACAAGTATCACACACCATTGTGTTTTCACTGTGATCTTTCATTACAATCCACAAGTATCATACACCATTATGTTTTCACTGTGATCTTTCCCTACAATCCACAAGTATCATACACCATTGTGTTTTCACTGTGATCTTTCCCTACAATCCACAAGTGTCATACACCATTGTGTTTTCACTGTGATCTTTCATTACAATCTAAAGTATCATACACCATTGTGTTTTCACCGTGATCTTTCCCTACAATCAACAAGTATCATACACCATTGTGTTTTCACTGTGACCTTTCACTACAATCCACAAGTATCATACACCATTGTGTTTTTCATTGTGACCTTTCATTACAATCTACAAGAATCATACACCATTATGTTTTCACTGTGATCTTTCACTACAATCCACAAGTATCATACACCATTGTGTTTTCACTGTGATCTTTCACTACAATCCACAAGTATCATACACCATTGTGTTTTCACTGTGATCTTTCCCTACAATCCACAAGTATCATACACCATTGTGTTTTCACTGTGACCTTTCACTACAATCCACAAGTATCATACACCATTGTGTTTTTCAATGTGACCTTTCATTACAATCTACAAGTATCATACACCATTGTGTTTTCACTGTGACCTTTCACAGTAATCTACAGTGTATATCATATGTATAACTCCATATCTGTGGCTGAACTATATGATTTCAACATAAAAAAAAAGGTAAAAGTTATCCCATAAGCCTGAGGCCATGGGGAAATGATGTGGTAGGGATCTCAACTTTTTCTCGGGGGGCCAACATTATTAGGGCAATGCCAATCTCTGGGTAATACCCATCTCCTCTGTGTTGCAGCTATAATTTCCCTAATCCTGAACAGGGTTTAGTGCCCATTCGCGGCTGGAAGAACTGGAGGCCACATGCACAAAATTTATCCCCAAGTTAACACTGAGCTTTATTGTTATTGTTTAAAGCCCAGCTGACTGCATAGAGCCGTATCAGGGCTATAACCACTTTAACCCTTCGATTCCCACACCGTATCTATCAACTGAAAAAAATTAACCTTAGACTCCCCAATCCTATCCACCAGCTTCCTGCAGAAAGCTGATGGACAGGGGAGGGAGTCAAAGGGTTAAGATTTTGCTTTGTTAGAATGGTTGATAATGCAGGATGCTGGTGGACAGGGTGCGGGAGTCAAAGGGTTAAAACATACAAAACTTAAACAGGAAAAAAAAAAACAAAGAAAAGAAAACTAAGTACGCATATCAATGCATTCGCGCACATAATCTAAGGACATGCCCCTGGCGCTGACCACTCTGTCCAATTTATCGCGCAGGGGATTTAAAAAACGACACCTGAATACAAATACAAGCATACCTAAGCCTGGGTAAGGACATCAAAACATACATAACTACAAGCAAATTGCCTAAAATTGCTTCTGCATATCTCACTTCCCCAGAGCCAAAAATGCACTCAACACATGTATCCAATTATCAATCCTAAGAGAAAGTATGTAAGACTTTATCGGACACATACAGGTGAATGCGCCAGCAAGGCAGAAAATGATTGGTAGAAATGACAGATAGCAAAGGAACAAGGCAGAAACAAAGAGTGACAGAAAAGAGGAAATTTCCAGAAGGTGGGGATACTATTCATACTGAAAGAGCCCCCGGCATCTCCACGAGGGAAACACTGAACTTATGCAATCAGACTGGAAAACAGGAACTCCATGCCAACAAGGCCTCTTAGCTCTAATACAATATAACAGATGATCTTATATTACAGGGAAACGAATAGACAGGTAAGTTTACAGTATATTTATAAGTTTACAGTATATTTATGTAAGTTTTTGTACTGACCATGACCTGACTGTCCAGAAAGAGGAACAGTATCCCATACAGGCAGTGAAGTTTGTCGTAGCCATCGATGTAGTCATACATCACCAGGATCCATCGGATCAACAAGGTCTGCGCAAAATAAACAGATCAAATGGATTAATTAAGTCTGCATACTCTATGCTATAAATACACCTAATAAATCAACAGTCTGTATACAAATAAACACACCCAGTGAATCAACACAACAACAGTCTGTATACAATAAACACTCCAGTGAATCAACAGTCTGTGTGGAATAAACACACCCAGTGAATCAACAGTCTGTGTGTAATATACACACCCAATGAATCAACTGTCCGTATACAATAAACACACCTAACAAATCAACAGTCTGTATACAATAAACACTCCAATGAATCAACAGTCTGTGTGGAATAAACACACCACGTGAATCAAGTCTGTGTAAAAAACACACCCAATGAATCAACAGTCTGTGTGTAATAAACATACCCAGTGAATCAACAGTTTTTATGCTATAAACACACCCAATAAATCAACAGTCTGTATGTAATAAACATACCCAGTGAATCAACAGTCTTTATGCTATAAACACACCCAATGAATCAACAGTCTGTGTGTAATAAACATACCCAGTGAATCAACAGTCTTTATGCTATAAACACACCCAATGAATCAACAGTCTGTGTGTAATAAACACACCCAATGAATCAACAGTCTTGTTGTATAAACACACCCAATGAATCAGTCTAGTACTAGTGTAGTACAAAACACACCCAATGAATCAACAGTCTGTATGTAACAAACACACCCAATGAATCAACAGTCTTTTGCTAATAAACACACCCAATGAATCAACATCTTTGTGCTATAAACACACCCAGTGAATCAACAGTCTTATGTAAAAACACACCCAATGAATCAACAGTCTTTATGTAATAAACACACCCAATGAATCAACAGTCGTGTAACAAACACACCCAGTGAATCAACAGTCTTTATGCTATAAACACACCCAATGAATCAACAGTCTGTGTGTAATAAACACACCCAATGAATCAACAGTCTTTATGCTATAAACACATCCAATGAATCAACAGTCTGTGTATAATAAACACACCCAATGAATCAACAGTCTGTGTGTAATAAACATACCCATTGAATCAACAGTCTTTATGTTATAAACATACCCAATAAATCAACAGTCTGTGTGTAATAAACACACCCAATAAATCAACAGTCTGTGTGTAACAAACACACCCAGTGAATCAAGTCTTTATGCTATAAACACCCAATGAATCCACAGTCTGTGTGTAATAAACATACTCAGTGAATCAACACTCTTTATGCTATATACACACCCAATGAATCAACAGTCTGTGTGTAACAAACACACCCAGTGAATCAACAGTCTTTATGCTATAAACACCCAATGCATCAACAGTCTGTGTGTAAATAACAAACCCAGTGAATCAACAGTCTTTATGCTATAAACACACCCAATAATCAACAGTCTGTGTGTAATAAACACACCCAGTGAATCAACAGTCTGTGTGTAATAAACAAACCCAATAAATCAACAGTCTGTGTGAATAAACACACCCAATGAATCAACAGTCTGTGTGTAACAAACACACCCAGTGAATCAACAGTCTTTATGCTATAAACACACCCAATGAATCAACAGTCTGTGTGTAACAAACACACCCAGTGAATCAAGTCTTTATGCTATAAACACCCAATGAATCAACAGTCTGTGTGATAATTACAAATACACAAGTGAATCAACAGTCTGTGTGTAATAAACTTACCCAGTGAATCAACACTCTTTATGCTATAAACACACCCAATGAATCAACAGTCTGTGTGTAATAAACATACCCAGTGAATCAACAGTCTTTATGCTATAAACACACCCAATGAATCAACAGTCTGTGTGTAATAAACACACCAGTGAATCAACAGTCTTTATGCTATAAACACACCCAATGAATCAACAGTCTGTGTTAATAAACATACCCAGTGAATCAACACTCTTTATGCTATAAACACACCCAATGAATCAACAGTCTGTGTGTAATAAACTACCAGTGAATCAAGTTTTATGCTATAAAACACCCAATGAATCAACAGTCTGTGTGTAATAAAACATACCAGTGAATCAACAGTCTTTATGCTATAAACACCCCAATGAATCAACAGTCTGTGTGTAATAAACATAACCCAGTGAATAAACAGTCTGTGTGTAATAAACACACCCAATGAATCAACAGTCTGTATGTAATAAACACACCCAGTGAATCAAGTCTTTGATGCTATAAACACACACCAATAAATCAACAGACTCTTTATGCTATAACACACCCAATGAATCAACAGTCTGTGTGTAATAAACATACCCAGTGAATCAACACTCTTTATGCTATAAACACACCCAATGAATCAACAGTCTGTGTGTAACTAAACACACCCAGTGAATCAACAGTCTTTATGCTATAAACACCCAATGAATCAACAGTCTGTGTGTAATAAACACACCCAGTGAATCAACAGTCTGTGTGTAACAAACACACCCAGTGAATCAACAGTCTTTATGCTATAAACACCCAATGAATCCACAGTCTGTGTGTAATAAACATACCCAGTGAATCAACATCTTTATGCTATATACACACCCAATGAATCAACAGTCTGTGTGTAATAAACATACCCAGTGAATCAAGTCTTTATGCTATAAACACCCAATGAATAAACAGTCTGTGTGTAATAAACATACCCAGTGAATCAACAGTCTGTGTGTAATAAACATACCCAGTGAATCAACAGTCTTTATGCTATAAACACCCAATGAATCAACAGTCTGTGTGTAAAACACACCCAGTGAATCAACAGTCTTTATGCTATAAACACCCAATGAATCAACAGTCTGTGTGTAATAAAATACCCAGTGAATCAACAGTCTTTATGCTATAAACACACCCAATGAATCAACAGTCTGTGTGTAATAAACATACACAGTGAATCAACAGTCTTTATGCTATGAACACACCCAATGAATCAACAGTCTGTGTGTAATAAATACACAGTGAATAACAGTCTTTATGCTATAAACACACCCAATGAATCAACAGCTGTGTGTAAAAACATACCCAGTGAATCAACAGTCTTTAAGCTATAAACACCCAATGAATCAACAGTCTGTGTGTTTTGTAATAAACATAACACCAGTGAATCAACACTCTTATGTCTAATAAACACACCCAATGAATCAACAGTCTGTTGTAATAAACACACCATGAATCAAAGTCTTTTGCTATAAACACAACCCAATGAATCAACAGTCTGTATGTAATAACACACCCAGTGAATCAACAGTCTGTGTGTAATAACACACCAGTGAATGAACAGTCTTTATGCTATAAAACACACCCATGAATCAACAGTCTGTGTGTAATAAACATACACAGTGAATGAACACTCTTTATGCTATAAACACACCCAATGAATCAACAGTCTGTGTGTAATAAACACACCCAGTGAATCAACACTCTTTATGCTATAAACACCCAATGAATCAACAGTCTGTGTGTAATAAACACACCCAGTGAATCAAGTCTTTATGCTATAAAACACCCAATGAATCAACAGTCTGTGTGTAATAAACACACCCAGTGAATCAAGTCTTTATGCTATAGAACACACCCAATGAATCAACAGTCTGTGTGTAATAAACACACCCAGTGAATCAAGTCTTTATGCTATAAAACACACCCAATGAAATCAACAGTCTGTGTGTAATAAACACACCCAGTGAATCAACAGTCTTTATGCTATGAACACACCCAATGAATCAACAGTCTGTGTGTAATAAACACACCCAGTGAATCAAGTCTTTATGCTATAAACACACCCAATGAATCAACAGTCTGTGTGTAATAAACACACCCAGTGAATCAACAGTCTTTATGCTATGAACACACCCAATGAATCAACAGTCTGTGTGTAATAAACACACCCAGTGAATCAAGTCTTTATGCTATAAACACACCCAATGAATCAACAGTCTGTGTGTAATAAACATACCCAGTGAATCAAGTCTTTATGCTATAAACACACCCAATGAATCAACAGTCTGTGTGTAATAAACACACCCAGTGAATCAACAGTCTGTGTGTAATAAACATACCCAGTGAATCAAGTCTTTTATGCTATAAACACACCCAATGAATCAACAGTCTGTGTGTAATGAACACACCCAGTGAATCAACACTATGCTATAAACACATCCAATGAATCAAGTCTGTATACAATAAACACAGTCGGTGTATCAACAGTCTGTATGCAATAAACATATCCAGTCAACAGTCCGTATTCAACAAACATATTCAGTCAACAGTCTGTATTCAATAAACACATCCAGTGAATCAATGAAGTCTGCATGTAATGTACACACCTAGTGACTAAAGACTGAAGGCAATAAACACAACCAGTAAATCAGTGCAGTCTGTATGCCATAAACACACCTTGTGAATCAGCATCTGTATGCAATAAACACATCATGTGAATCAACAATGTTTGTACGCAATAAATGCATTAGTGAATTTAACACTGTATTCAATAAACACACCTTGTGAATCAACATCTATATGCAATAAATACACCCAGTGAACCAACAACAGAACATCACTAAACGGTGTTGTTGTCTTTCCTCCTATGGTTTTAGGCTTGCTGCTACTGTATGAAAGATATGTCATTATGGTGGGATTAAAACAGTGTTGACATGTTTGTACACAGATCCAGGAAAACTGCTCAAAATGCACCAAACATGAAATATAAAGAAGTAAATGAATATATACACAAATCAGTACAGGAAAAAAGTACAAAATATCTTCAAATGTTATACTTTCATTAAAGTGAATATCTCTCCTTGAAACAGGGAGAGGTAGGTAGACAGACAAATATACAGTATACCTGGATAGCTACAGCTGGCTTATTGGTGGACATCCAAGACACTGCCTTGATAACAGCTTCCTGTGGTACTTTTGTTTTGGGTATCAAGCATCGGATCAGCTGATGACTAACACTCTGAGCTGAAAATGAGCAACAACACTGACAAATTTGCAAAGAAAGAATCCTAATATCCGAATCTGCTATATTTCATGACCAACGATCGGATACTCACTACACTCAAAACTAGAGGATTTTTCAGCATCGACCAGTTTATACCCAGAGCTGAGCATGCTCTGGGCTTTTGGGAAGACTGGGACTATACAGTCAAATCTCATCCACTTTAAAGATGTGTCACTGGTGATGCTAAAATTTCCTGACCAACAACGCAGGTGTCTGCATTGCTTGGGCCTGGCTGATGCCAAGATATGTTATGAAAATAAACATAGAGTATAGCCTAGTTAAGGAGTCTTAGTCTGAAAGCATTATCACTTTCATTCCCACTCTATCACCATCGCATTGCAAAGAAAATTGTCTCAGATTCTGTGTATACAAGAATGGGTGGGTTCATTTAGGTGGTGCGGTAGTGTGTGTGTGCATGCATGCGTGTGTGTATGTGACATACAAGAGCAATTCATGCTTGTGTGTGTTCGTGTGTGCATGTGTTTATAAGTCAGTGTAATTCATGGGTTATTGGGCATGTTTGTGTGATGTGTGCTTAATACATAATGTGTAGTATGTGTAGTGTTTATCACGAATTAAAAAAAAAGTAAAAGTAGGTACCGGCAGGCCAAAATTAAAAATACATTATTGATTAATTAAATTAACATAGGTGGAAAGAGAGCACGAAACTGAACACAGTGCAAAAAAAATTAGGTCTCTATCTTCATTAGAACCTGAGATATTGCATAAAACGTGACGTTAAAAATTATATCATTTTCGGGGAAAATTGGCATTTTTCACACAAGCCCTACTTTGGATGCTTGTCATCTGAAAACTATCTTATATAGACAGCTCAAAATTGGCAGAATGCTTACTAGCAACAAGTTATGAGAGCCTATTTTTTTCCAGGCATCTTGGTGAACTAGTTTATGTGTAAACTTGAGCCAAACATGGACTATCGCGCCAAAATGAGGGGCGTCCGTGAGCGCAAAACTTCTTTTGCATGCTGTTCGAGCATTTTTTGTCCGATTTGAATGATTTAAATTGTAACTTTCATATTTTGTAAAGATCTTTCAAATGGGGTGCATGAATGCACTATTTAGAGCAATATTAATTTTTTTCACTTTTGCCCCACCCCCTTTCATACCCACCTGCAAGTTAGCCATCTCCCATCCTCAACACAATGTCCCTATGGTATGAAGGTAAAGCATGATTGCACTTTTTACTACCAAACAGTCTACAGCTTGAGTCTCTCTGCAGGTCAGAAGTGACTACTCTCAAGAAAAGAATAGCTGCCTGTAAACTTGGAATTTGTGACTGATGATGTGAAGATCTTTTTCTGACAACGTCCAAAATCTGCCATTAGAAGTTGTCATGCTGAAGTCTGCAGCAATCACAAACTTTTCATCAATGCAGCTCTTATCTGATGACAGTGGCCACTTGTACAATGTGCGTTTGTTTTTACACCTGGCCATAAAACTGACAACAGCTGTGGTGGGATCAGTGTTGGACTTTTCAACTTCCCCTTGTTTCCATCTTCTTTCAGCAAAAAAACTTGAAGCAATACTATGTTACTGATCGGGGTTCTAGCAATACTCTTTCTCCTGCCTCGACCAGTAGCAAGGAATGCTGCCTGCAGGTCTTCGTAGTGAGAAGCAGCCTCTGAAGAGATAGAATAGCAATTATATGAATTTAGCTGTGGTTCAAAGAATGATAAAGTACAGTAGAGCACACTTATAACGAACACACTTGAAACGAATTGACGGGAATAACGAACCCCTGGCCACATTCGCCTGGTCACGGACGGTAGTCACTATCGCACAATGCCTCGCTTGCCCGCGCCTATTCATGACGGCGATCTAAAAATAGATTATCGATCGATGGCATTTGGACCAGGAAATTGTGGACCAAGTCAAAGCTGCTGGTTCCAGTTCTGTGCCTCCTGAAGAAGAGGACGAGGCACCTGCAGAGCAGCTCAAGGCTGTGAGCTCTGCAGAAGCCAAACAGTGTTTGAAAACTCTTAGGGACTTTTGTATTGTGAATGGCGGAGAAACCTTTTTTGACACTTTAGGGGACATGGGAGAAATTCATTCTTGAATCGAGCGAAAAGGGAAAAAAACAAACTGACATTACATCATTTTTTTCACCCGTGGGCAAGAAATTAGGACTCTAGATGAATGTATAATGGCTTTGGGGACGTGGATAAACAGTGGGAAGGGGGAGGGGGGGGGGGTTGTGTGAGGGATAAAATGTGTGTGTAAAGGTTTGACTAAAATAAAGAACTACTGATATAAAGAACTATTTTTTTTGCCTGGGGTTGTTCTTTATATCAGTGTTCTACTGTATTAAATCATGTTCTAATTACTAACTTCAAATGAATTTGTAATCTTCACTTTTATTATTATTCTTAAAAATTTCAATTTTATTTTCCTTTATTTTTCAAATAGCATATTCATAATCTATTGTATTTCTTAACTATTGATTATAAAATTCGTATTATCCTCTGTGTGTTGTACTAGTATGTCAGTATGAACACAAACAAGCCTCAAATATTTGTTTAAAAACACACACACACACACACACACACACACAACAATAAACTGCAAACAGTAGGCCTACATCTGTAAATAAAAAAAAAAAATCTAAGCAGAAATCCTTTTTAATCTTCATTCCAAATGTTCTTTAATACAAAAAGAAAAGAAAATAGCTCAAAACTAACAAGAAAACAATAATCAATGCAATACCTGCGTTATCAGAACGAAAGTTACACACATCAACTGATGTCAACATTAGCGATTACCTCCCTTGTCAAAAATCATCTCGAAATTTAGCAAAGTTTTTCCACCCTTTCGCTTAACTATCACACATATAATTAAATTAGAGTCTGAACGAATGTTTGATTGATATGATTGTAAAGTTACAAAGCAAATGAAGAGCAACCGTCAAAGATTTTACTTCAAATCACACACTTCGTGTGAACTTTCAAGATCGCGAGTCCATCAGTAACAAAACGTTCCAACCTTTGACATGTCGATCGATATTTTGATCTTTCTTGTTCAATCTAGCCATACCTACTGCTTTAAAATAATACAGTACTGTCTTAAAAGTCGATTGAAGTAATTCTAAGGCATTGTTTACCGATATAGCTTCGATGTTGTTTGAGAAAATTGACCGCGTTCGTCTTGCCGCTACTAGCTGCCATTGTTGCACTGGGCGAGTGTATGGGAATGCGAGACGCTTATGGGTGACTGCTTTTCATTGGTCAGCAGGATTTCCCAGTTGACGTCACCGAGTTAATTTGCATACCAAACGAAAGAGGACACTTCGCTCTTTCGTTTGAATACCTCGATGACAGTTTTTTTTTTACGTTTAGTGTGGAAAAAATGACTTTGAAATCTTCTTTCCTTGATTTCGGACCCTTAATTTTAATAATTTATAAACTTTTTGGTATCAAAATAAAGCTTAAGATCTCGCTAAGCATTTCCTGTTTTCATTATACATGTTCCGTGCAAGGGGAATCCCTGCGTGGAACGCGAAGCGAGTGACCCAAAATAACGTTTTCGAGAAAGTCGGTCACGGTGGTAGGAAATCGGCAAACTCGACCGTTTTCAAAAAATCGTAAAAAATCACACATTCATCACTCATACAAAAGAAAGACATCATTGAAAAGACAAAAGAATGATCTTTAATGTCACATACATCACTTTGATGAAAAATGTTTGGTTTTAATGAAAACATGTGGGGAAAAGTGGCCATTTCCGGGCAGAGCAGCATAGTTGTCAGTTGCAAACTGAGCCTGCCGGTACCTAGTAAAAGAACTCTACCTGCACACTTTATAATTTTATTATTTCAACAAAACTATGAAGAGAAAAAAAGATCAATCCACATACAATAAACACTAAAACAGTGCCATATATCACAATGAAACACACACACAAACACACATACAGAAAGAAACAAATCATAATTACATGTATTCAAATACCAATCCAATGTGATCGCTTTCTCCTGAATTTATGTCCTATGACCGACAAAAGCATTTTTGTATCTTCAAAAAAATTGTTTACTTAGGCTTAAAGCACTTAAGTAAGATGTTTTTACACACGCATATTTACACACATATTTGTGCAATCATCCTTTCATTTTTAAAGTACAAGATGTTTGTACACATGTACATTTATACACATACTTGTTTAATCATCCTTTCACTACTTCACTCCTGGTGGATAGAGTGAAGAAGTTAAAGGGTTCAGCTTTGTAGAAGCTGGTGGATAGGGTGGGGGAAGCAGGAAGTGAAATGTTTTTAATAAAGTTTAGCAATCCTTATTTATTTACATTTATTTTTGAAAAACCTGCACATATGTTGTTTGACCCATGACATGCAGGCATTATTTATGCTGCACAATCTACATATTGTTTTCAGTGGGCACAAAATCTGCGTGGGCATCCATGATCAAACTGACCTTCAACAGGAGACCAATTGTCCTAACCATTTAGCTACTTCACTTTAGTGAAAGGGTTAAACAAGAGGAAGCTGATGGATAGGGTGAGTGAGACGAAGAGTTTAAAACTGATAAACAACAGACCAAAGTATCCTGAGGCAGCAGCGTCAACCAAAATGGAGATATGCTCAGGATTCAGACCAGTCTGTTCTGCTGCATTCTTCACAGTTTCCAGAGACTGGTGCAGTTCCACATTGCCCTTTGCCACAACCTTTGACTTGCCTGCAACAGACATATATTGTTTAATCATTACTTTCCAGCAGGACCCTGAAAATATTTCCATTCTATGAAGTACAGTTTATTATGTTGTACCACACAGATTCAGTGCATGAAAATTGAAATTCATGCCCCTCTCCCCAAGGACAGCATGTTGCCACAGTGCACTTTTGTTTACCTATTATTGTCACAGATCATTCTTGTACATCACTATTTTTCTTAACTCATTTGGTCTCTCACTGTGCAATTAATATTTACATAATACAGAATTTTTTAGAGAGCATGGAGAATTAAGCAGTTAGGCAAGTGACAACACTCCACATGTTGTTGCACAGTCTGCACTTCGAGGGCTTCATGCTGAATATCCTAAGCCACCAACTGATATACTGATCATTATAGGGGCCTTCCTAAGCTTAGCATGGCATTTCGGAAATTTTCAGCCAACAGAACGTGGGTCCCAAATTACAACTGCTTTCTCTCTCTTTCATCATCATCATCATCATGTGCCCTGCTGCATGGTGTGGCGATCATGGCCCTCCACATAAATCTATCCCCTCTTGCCTCAAGTATATCTCCCATCCTCTCTGTCTTCAGCATCCTGCAAGTCGTCCAATATTTTCTCCTGGGTCAACCTGGTCTCTCTCCTTACAAAATAGCACACACACACAAAAGATTATGTTCGCTTGTCTTTGTACAATGTTCTCCTTTAACTGTTTTACATTTATAACCCCCTTCAATAGGGATCTACGGCCATAGTGAATAAATCACATTGGTATACCTCATATTCTCTCTCTCTTTTATCTTTTGCTAAATTTCACTTGTCACACTTGGAGGATGGACTGTTGCATAATAATCCAATCCTTCTGACTGTTCTCCTGGCGTTGTTAGTCTCTCTATACAAAAATTACAAATACACACCTATTCAATGAATATTACACTCATAAATTAAATATTGTGATTACTATCATGGAGGTTTTGTTTTGTTTGTTTGTTTCAGTTTGTTTTTTTGTTTTTGTTTTTGTTTTTGCTGCCCCATCTACACCACTCCTGTGTCCCTATCCCCACACCATTCATTCCAATTTTCCAACATGTCTAAAAACCCATCAAAACTGAGGTCATCATGTCCATGAGAGCAGGGCATGAAGGCCCACAGAATCTCAAATCGTTTTTAACAATGCGACATTGATGATAAG
Source organism: Monoplex corrugatus (assembly GCA_030674185.1). Taxonomy (NCBI): domain Eukaryota; kingdom Metazoa; phylum Mollusca; class Gastropoda; order Littorinimorpha; family Ranellidae; genus Monoplex; species Monoplex corrugatus. Next base: position 58,551,395 of record JAPXFY010000021.1, read on the forward strand.
AAACGATAGAAATGATGTTACATATGGCATTTTCTTTTGGAATGAGACTGTGTAACAAGGTTATATTTTCAGAGAGAGAAAGAAAAAAAAAAAAAAAGAAAGAAATCAAATTCATAGTCACTGTCAACCAAACTTAGAGATACAGATATTGCAGAGTTGGTCAAGAAATCTGAGCACCACCCTCAATGATGAACAAGACTCAACTTTTCAGCTCAAGGTTTCAATAGTTAAAAAAAAAAAAAAAAAAAATCTGTTGGTAACTGTACTTTTTTTTTCCTAGACTTCTGTGTTCTGTGTCACATGGTGCTGTAACATATTACTTCATTTTCATATGACAAATAAACATCTGCATACCCAGACTGTCGGTGATAACACTGATATGTATCAGCTTGTCTGTATCTGTTTGTCTAGATCTATCTATATCATATGCACATCATGGATTTATTAGTAGTGATAATCTTACCTCTTGCACAATTTTGTAAGCATATATGGATGTAATTTCTCCATGTTTGTTTTTTGACAGAGCCGATGACTAACAGTAACACAATAAAGTTGTAGTAAAAGCAAGTGTCTGCTTACTTTAAAAAAAAACTAAAAAACACCTGAAAATTTCTCAGAAACATCCGCAAAATTGCAGACTAACTCATATCTATTTCTTGGTCAGGTCACGTTGCAACTCTGTGTGTGTGTGTGAGCGTGTGTGTGTATGTGTGTGTGTGTGTGTGTGTGTGTATGCATGCATGTACATGTGTGAATGCATGGAAATCTGTATACATGTGCGTGTGTGTGTATGTATGTCCATGTATGAAAGAACTGTCTATATCAAATCATTTAGGCCTCTATATTTCATTTCTTCACATTCTTTGTGAACTAATGGTGCTTCTACCTATTGCTGATTTCATATTTATCTGTATATAATCTCTTGTTTTCTTGACAAAATACATTTATACAGTATTACTGTGCCTAAATGACTGTGAATGTATGAACCTGATAGTGGTACCCCCCTCCCTTTTTCTTTTTAAGTTATGATCTATTACTATTAATTAACTCTTATTGTCTGGTACGGGTTTTAAGTCTGGCCAAAGGCTTTGCACTATGCAAATTGTCAAAGAGGGGGTCAATTCAGTAAAATGATGATAACTTTTTTTGTATCCAACCTACAAACATTTTGGTTTGCCCATGTTCAGAATAAAATTGTGCATCTTGTGAATATTACATTGATATTATTGTCATATTGAGATCATTAGAAATGCTAATTACAGACACACATTTTACAGCACAGCCAAAAAACAATTATATGGTTGATACTCAGAGTGCTATAACTGATCAGGTAATCCTTGTATTTAAGTTGTATATCCAAACTCAAAGAAAAAAAAGGTGTTCCTTGACATCCCAGCAACTAGTTCACTACCAAAAAAAAAAATGTCATTGTTGCTTTATTTTGATGCTTTTCACCTCTAATTGACTTCAGGTCACATCCCTAAAAATGGCAAAAACCAGACACTTTAGCTGTTACACATGTCACAACTTGTTCGTGAGTTTTCTTTTCTATAGTGGCTGCAAATTTTCTCGTGTAAAACCATCATTTGATGTAAAAATAAGTAAAAACCTCTAAAAAGAAAAAGTGTGCGCTCATCTGTGGACTTTTTCACTGATTATATGATGTCAGGTGAGGCCCGGCTGAAGTGTCACCACCATCCAATGAAACCAACTCATCATTTGAGCGTCAGAAAACTCTCATCACTGTCACTGATGATATTATTGCCATAACTATCATCCAGTGTTTCTTGAAACAACCTTATTGCTTGCGCAGCAGTCAGTCTCATAGGGCGCCGCCCACCCGATGCCATGACAAATCAAAACACAGCACAAGATGCAAAAAAATAAAACAAAACAAAAACCTTCAAATTACTTCACCAGCACAGAAAAGCGTGAAATGAAAGCGGAAATATCTAGTATCTACTGCCATAAAACAAGCCGTAAAGCTGGCTGATGTTGGAAAAGTAGTGACTGTCGTAATCGAGATGTCCGGTAACTGAAAAAGCCGACGAGTCGGCTCGCTGGCCAGTCAGGTTGGACGGAAAGCCAATCAGCTTGCCGGACAATAAGAGTTAAAATACAAGCATGCTTTGACATGGACGGTTTATATTATATAAATGGAATTATCATCATTATCATTAAATATGAATAAAAATTCATGGCCTTAAAAAAATTTATAGGTAATGTTTCAATTAATATTGGTACAAAAATATAAATTTGAACAAGTTGGACGTGTACTACTGTGGTAAATCACTGGTTTGGGATCATGATCTTTCACCAGAATATGACACTGACAATGGCAATGTTTCTGATTAACTCTTTCTGTACGTTAAGGGTTTTCAGACTGGACGCAGGGGGTAAGGTCAGTAAAACACTTTATGTTTGTGTTCAACATAGAACAAAAACTGAAAAAGGTTGGTATTGGGTTGTGCAGAATTGAATTCTAAACAACATACAGGTAATAACATCATGATAATTTTCATTATGATGTAAAAGAAACAGAACGGGACAGGCGTGGTCTCTTTGCAGAACAAGAAGGCTCTTCACAATCGTCAACACTCGCTTCTTCTGACTCTGCACTTCATGCACTCTCAACAAAGCTATCATTACTATCACTGGCAGCTATTTCATCATCACTTTTGTCAAAATTTCTGAAAAAGTGCGACAGTCTTAGCAACAGTGAGCCTAACAGGATGCCGACTGCCTGACGCCATGGCAACTCAACTTATGAAACTGAAAACATCAACAAACGAGGTGTACACACACACATATAAAAAAAACATGTGGAAAAACGGCTGAAAAGGAAGAGGAAGTATCCGACTGTCGTTATCTGCTGTCATGCGGTTGTATGTAGTTAAATGGGGAAGAACGGAAAGTAGAACTAGAAAGGACAACTCATGCCGAGCCGCTGTGATCAGCTCGGCGGCCATTTTGAAAGTCAGCCGAGCCAATCACAGCGGCTCGTCATACAGAAAGAGTTAATTAAGGTAATAATAATAATATTAATAATGACATTTAGAAGGTGCCGAATCTTGGTACAAGACTCAAAACAAAGCACAAAACTTGTCATTCACCATGACAACCATCCAACAATGACCAAAATTTCATACCACATAATCACATGTATGCAAACTGGAAGGGGGAGGACTGACAGGTAGGGGACAAAAGAGTAAGCACGAAGAGGGGGAAATTGTTACTGGACAAAAGGGTATGTCTTTAAGCTAGACTTGAAGGAAAACAGTTTGTGACTGTCAAATAGACCAGGTGGAGGGCGGTTGAGCATGAAAGGCGGTGGTGTTGGGGGTGTGGAACCAAACTTGCTGGATATCTTCTCTATTTGGCAGAGGAAATTATGAACAATGCCAAGGTAAGAACTCTACCCGAGATTGACTTAGGTAGACTTCTTACTAAGGGATTGGCCTGGGAATCAACCTTCAGTCATCGACCGATTAACCTTTTCACAACACTGTCTCACCACAACTACTATGCCCTGTGCACGCTGGAGGCAGGAAGCAGATATGCCCTCAGGACGCTCTGCTTTGGTCATTTTTATTTAATTTTCCTGAATAGGCTGTAATGTAAAAGCTAGCTTATTGATGTTAGAACAACTTTTGCAGATCATTCTTTTATCTCCCTGGTGAAGTAAACACAATTTCTGTAAAGATTCATTTAATTAGTGTTTTGTGCTTAGGAACTTGTCAACGTAAGTGTCAAAATAAAAAATCCCAAACAGCCATAGAAGATTCATACAAAGTGTTATTTTCAGCATATGATGGCCAAACAATGTGGGAAAAAAGGCATAAATGACAATATTTCGACATTTTAGAACATAATGGTAACATAATGGAACATAGGGGTGTACGGAAGGCGATGTCTTGAAAGACAAAGGGCTGCAAACAACATGATTCACAGCTGAGAAAACAGGTACTTGCAGAAATTTCCAAAGATTTTTCACCCAAGTAGTGCATCATCTTCATCGCCACTGTCATCACTGGCAGTGTCTACCTCAAGTGTCTGCTTCACACTGATCAGGACAACTTATTTCAAGCTAAAAATCTGGCGCCAAGACCGAATGATTTGTTGCCGGACCACCTGAGTGAAAGATGTCACTGTCAGCGACGCTTGACACTTTGTTCGTCTGCTTCAACTTCGTCTTCATTCATTGAATATGCGGAATCATCGTCATTTTCTGATACACCATCCTCAAAATCTTCTACTTCAGCACTTTAGTTGCTGCTTTCATAATGATCAATGTCTAGATCATCGTCAGAACCGGCCTGCATGATCAATTCTGCTACTTCGGCGGCCGTGAAAGTTGTAAGTCTAGCAATGTTGTTTACTGCTGTCTGAACGACGCGGGTAACTTGCAGAGACAAAGCATCAACCAATGAAATTGTCACCCTTAAGTTGAAAAAATAGTATCACATGACGTAGAAGGGTTCCATTGTGTAGTTTCTACATGTTGTGAGGAAATTTCCAGTAACGTACTGACGCAGTTAATTTTAGAACAGGCATCGTGAGCATTCTCGCTACGTGTCCACAACGCCATTTTGGCGTTAGCGAGCCCGCTCGCTACAAGTCCTGATGGCATAGGCAGGCGTAGCAACAATTCTCCTATCATGTCACAAAAAGCTTAACAGTTCAAAAGACCAACTGGCATGCCTTCTTGCCCGTCAATCAAATGGTGCGGCCAGTCGACCCTCTATTAAAAGATACTGAAGTAAGCATAAGCCTATGCAGATGACATAGCACAGAATTTCCTGGAGGTGGGGTTACAAGATTATTAGGCAACTATATACACTGAAAGAGCTCCCAGCATCATCACAGCCAGCATGGCAAGGTTCTCTGCCTCTTGAATTAGGCTACAACAAGTTACCAAAATGTTTGCCCAATGGGCCAATACAGTGTGCAATTGACAGCAATTGCTCTTCCTGGTACAGAAAGAATGAACAAGTATGCTTACATATCTAAACCATCACCATGCCAGCATTTAATTCTGTCGGTGTATACTATAACTCAGTTAACTGTATTCCCCTCATGAGTTTTTGGCTCCTCGGACTCGGTCTCATAGTCATAGTTATGATAGTAGTTATCCCAACATCATCATCATCATGATTGACATGAAGCGATGATGAACAAGCCTTAAGAACTTTACAATCACAATGAAAGTTACATCATATGATCATGGTATGATGCCTAAACTGAAGGTTTCTTTCTTTTTTTTTTTTCACTCTGGTCAGTTAAGTCTTCAAGTGGTTCGCAAAAACTGCTAAATGTCGACACTCACTAATGGTGAAATTTGATTTGTCAACTAAAGGATCGAGCCAGTTAGCCAGAAGACCGAAGCTTTAACGCGAGAAGAAGCAGACGATCATCACGATACTGTAGATATATGCACAAAGTCTAATGCACTATGCAGTGTTGTGATGATGTTGTTGTGTGTTGAATCAGGAAATCATCATACAGTCTGCATCTGTCTCATTGAATCTCGATTCAAACCAGTAAGAGTAACTTACATTTTGCAAAATATCCAACTGCTCCATCCAGCGTCATTTTCCTTCGATCATTATTCATTCTGGACACAGTAACTTTCCGCCAATAACAACCACCAGGAAAGTTTGAAAGTTCGCCATGTAATCTCGGCAAATCTCGCAAGCACACTTCCGGGATTTTGAGCCTTTATGAATAACCCAAAGACGTAATGATTCTATTTATAATGTTTTTGGAATAGCCTACTTACTACTCGTGGCTTGACCTAGATAATCTAGGGAAAAGTTTCAGCAGATGAGACAATAAATCAATATACTTCTTGCACTGAACGTGTGTGTGTGTGTGTGTGTGTGTGTGTGTGGTTTGGGGTATAATGGGTGTGTGACATCATTGGAACTTGGAAAGCGAAACTAGGTTTTCTTGTTCAGTTATTGTTTCACAGAAACAGCTGCGCCGCTTCTCAAGTCTCCCAACAGTCATCTGTATCCATTAGTATACTCACCACCACGGTGAATGTACCAGTTGATAGATTGTTATGTTAAAAGCAGCCGTTTTCAGCCGCAGTCGAAATTTGTTGCGAATCCACCACCAAGCACACCGATCGATTTTTCGGCGTCAGTCAGGACCTGAGGACGAGCAGGTGAGTGGCCCAGATGGCAGATGGAAGAATTTCCAATACTTTTAACCGTGACAGTATTGCGTTTGAGCACTTGAAGGCTTGTACTTCAACGTTTCCAGTAAGATTTGTCAAGAAACTCAAACAGGACTGCATTCTTCAGTTCATCGTGAGTGATCAGCCAGGGGCGGATTAAATAGGGGCCTACTAGGCGGTAGGCTTAATTAAGTGTAAGGGAGTGGGGGTGGGGGTAGGGTCCAGACTTTGGTCAGGATTTAAGGGCCATCTAGGCCTCTTTGGTTCCAGCAGGCTGGCTCCAAAGGTGCTCACCTTACCTGTCTGCGTTACCAGATTCAGTGTTGGCCACTGCACTCTTTGACACTGCTATTCTCCTACAGATGGTTCTGTTTTGACTTTTGTGGACAACTTCTTGAATGTTTAGGCCACTGATGTTGATTATGTTCTCGATGTATGAGATTGGAGATCTGCTTTTCTTCCTTTTTGCCTCTCTCATTAATAGGGATCACCAGCGAGGTGTAGCCGTATATGTCGATAAACACCTGAATGCTCAAGAGTGTGATGAATTTGATGAGTATAAGTATCAAGAAAGTGTGTGGTGTACTTTTGATTGTGAGTGTAATGGTAAAGTGTTGATTAGATGTGTGTATAGAAATCCTAACACCAGTACCGTAGAGAATAATAATAAACTATTTGAAGTCTTAAAATCAGACAAAATGTTAAAATATGATAAAATATGCATTATCCTAATGTTCACTGGGATGGAAAATGGTCCGGGATAAAAGGAAATGAGATCATGAGACAGGTGCAGGATTCATTCTTAATTCAAAAGGTGACTAAACCAACAAAAAGAAGACCAGGGCAAAACCCAACTCTTGATGACTGGGTTTTAGTTAACTATGACACATTTATTTCAGAAGTTGTACATCTCGATCCAGTGGGTAAAAGTGACCATGACGTCTTATCATTTCATTTAAATTTGGAAAAGCTTAAAGTTACAGATCAAGTAGAATTTATTTATAATTTGATTCGGGGGGACTACTCTAGATTAAGAAGTATGATAGTTGAACATGATTGGAAGGTTATACCAGATATGGACATAGAGGAAACCTGGAAGTATATAAAGACTACTATATATGAAGGAATGGAGAAGTGTATCCCCAAAATAAGGAAAAATGCTAGGAAGAAATATACCCCAATCTGGATGAATAAAAAAGCTATGAGAAGCATTAAAAAGAAGTACAAATTATTTAAAACTATAAAAGATACTTGAGTACTAAATCAGGAGTGAATTATATGAATTACATACGGGAAAGAAATAAATGCACAAAACTGTTAAAGGTAACAAAAAGGGAATATGAAAAAAAGGTTGCTAAAGATAGTAAAGATAATCCTAAATTATTTTGGAAGTATGTCCAAAATAAGTTAAAAATCAATACAGATGTAGGTGCTCTAATTAAACCAGATGGATCCTTGGCCATAAATGATAAGGAAAAAGCAGAAACTCTAAATGACTTCTTTGCTAGTGTTTTTACATGTTAAGATGTAACAAATATACCCTTACTGGCTGAATGTGCATATTCAAATGGTGTATCCTTGTCAGAGGTAAGAATTACCCCAAAAGCAGTGAGTGATAAATTAGTTAACTTAAACCCAAATAAAGCACAGGGACCTAACCATATTCCTTCAAAAGTTTTAAAAGAACTAGGTGATGAACTATCAGTTCCACTATGTTCTTTGTTCAACAAGACATTAGAATCAGGTACCCTACCACAAGACTGGAAGACAGCTGAGTAACAACTTTGTTTAAAAAGGGTTCTAAAGCAGATCCAGGAAACTATAGACCAGTCAGCCTGACTTGTGTGATATGTAAAGTGTTGGAAAGCATAATTAGAGATTCAGTAGTAACTCACTTTACGGATAATGAATTGTATGCAAAATGTCAGCACGGGTTTTGTAAAAAGCGATCCTGTGTAACGCAATTACTTGAAATAGTAGAAGATATGACAAAAAGAATAGATGATGGTCATAATGTTGATGTTATATATTTAGATTTTAAGAAGGCCTTTGATACTGTGCCCCATGAAAGGTTACTAGTCAAATTATCTGCTTATGGTATATCTGGCAAACTATTAAACTGGATACAAGGTTTTTTGAAAGATCGAGTACAGCATGTGAGAGTAGGTGGTGAAAGATCTAATAAAGCTTAGATTTGATTTTATCAAGATTTTGCGCTATATAAATAAAATATATTATTATTATTATTATTAAAGCTAAGGCTTTAAGTGGAATACCTCAGGGTAGTATCCTGGGCCCAATACTATTTACAGTGTTTATAAATGACTTGCCAATACCACTAAATAGCACCTGCAAAATATTTGCAGATGATACAAAACTATATGACAACACATCTCAATTCGCGGGTTTACAAAATGATATGTATAAACTCCAAGATTGGTCAGATGTATGGAATCTATATTTCAATATTTCTAAGTGTGGTGTTCTACATATTGGTAAAACCAACCAAGAACACACATATTATATGAGACAAAATGACAGCATAAAGCAGATAAAAATCTTAAAAGAGGAAAAGGACTTGGGAGTAACTTTCAACAGCATGCTGTCCTTCGATTTACATATTGGTAAAATAGTTAATAAAGCAAATCAAATGTTGGGAGTTATTAGGAGAAGCTTTTCTTACTTAGATAAGGATATATATGTTTCTAAGACTATATAAATCTTTTGTTAGACTACATTTGGAATATGCAAATGCAATATGGTGTCCATCCTTGAAAAGACAGTCAGCGCAAATAGAAAGAGTACAAAGACGTGCAACAAAGCTATTAAAAGAATGCAAAGATAAATCTTACGCAGAACGATTGAAGTATTTGAAATTACACTCACTTAAAGGCAGAAGGACAAGAGGTGACCTTATTCAAACGTATAAGATATTTAATGGAGTTGATAATATTTGTGTTGACTCACTCTTTTCTGTTTCGTAATGTAATATCACAAGAAATAAGGAAGGAAAGATATTTATTCAGCACTGTCGTACTAACACAAGAAAATTTTCTTTTTCACATCGAGTAACCCCTTTGTGGAATAAACTCCCAACTAACATAAAATTTGCACAAGATACTAACAAATTCAAGAATGTTTTGGACGAAATTCCAAAATTCAAAGAACTTTTCTTCGATTATGATGATTAAAGACCTGATTAGGCTTGTGCAAACAAAAAGAAAATGCGCATTAACACCTGTTTTATAAATAGTTGAGAAAGAGGGGACGTAAATAGGCCGTAAGGCCTAGGCCATTGAAAGCCAGTCCCAGCTACTACTACTACTACTACTACTTGTAGTTTTTCCTTGAAAAATGGTTGCCATGAGCTCTGTGTTCTTGCTATGTGACACATGGCCAGTGTATTTTAGTCTTTTCTTGTTGAGGTCTACTTGTAACTTTCTGGTGGTATCAAGTTCTTCCAGGACATTGTCATTAGTTCTTCTGTCTGTCCATTTACATGTAGTAGTCTCTGATAAAACCATACCTCTGCTGCCTCAGTCCTTTTGCAATCAGCTTTTCTGAGAGTCCAGGCTTCTCAGCTGTCAATAATGATTGATCAGATCAAACATTTTAAAAGTTTGAATTTCAGGCCATTTAGTATGCCTCTGCCTTTCCAGATATTGACGAGTTGGACCATTTTTTGCTTTGCCATTCCAATTCTTATTTTGATGTCTTTGGAGCAGGTTCCTTCATCAGTTTTTACAGAACCAAGATGTTTAAAATCTTTAACATTTTCTAAAGGAACTTTACAAATCAATATGTCTTCATTGTTTTCAGTGTCTTTGCTTTTAATATGTAGCACTTTTGTTTTCTTGGCATTCAAGTTTAGACCAGCCTTTTTGCCCGCTGCATCCACATTGTATAGAATTCTTTTCATACAGGTAATGTTGTCTGCTATTAACACAGTATCATTGTCATAGTGCAGGTTTGTAAGCCCCCCGCCCCCCTTCCCTATCTTTATACCCATACCTTCTGTATCAGCATCTCTCATGACTTGTTCTGTTAAAGAGATAAAATGAAAGGATACAGCCTTGTCTAACTCCCCTGTGGATGTTGAAAAAGTCACATTTCTGACTGTTCCAACAGCTTTACGACATTTCAGTGACTTTACTGCTACTACAACTTCTTCATGAAGTATTGGGAAGTTATCTTCATTTGGTGAATCTTGTATTGTTTGCATGCTTGGATCTCCTTTGCTCTGTTTATTGTGTTGTTCAGAGCAGCACTTAGTTCACCTTTTTATGATGTCTTTTTCTAGTGTGAGACAGTTGCCATCTTTGTCCTTATGGGTACCAACCTGACTTTTCTTTTGTTTAGTCAAGTCTTTTACAATCTTAATAGCTTTATTTTTGTTGTTGTTCTCAACTTTTTTTCAGTGTCTGCACATGGTTGTTCGATCCAGCTTTCCCTTGCACTTTTCATTTCTTGAGCAATTCTCTTGTTTATAACTGTGTATTTTTCTTTTCCTCTCACAGTTTTCCTTTGTGCTTTTAAGCTCCTTCTAGTTTTACATAGGCCTATCTCCAAGATGTTTCTTGTAATCCATGATTTGAATTTCTTCTGGCTCATCCCTAATGTAGAGTTATGGTCCCTGTTGTCATACATTTCATATCAGCCAATGAGAATTGAGGAGACCGCCGATTACGGAAGACGGGGGAAATAACGTCTCTTCGACTTACTAGCCTGCCTATGGACACTTCTAGGTAATTCCTCCCAGCACACGGCAAAACTCAACGAAAGCGTGCAAAGAGAAAACTTTCCTCTTCCTACTACTGATCAACTCCTGGCACAACTTTCTGGAGCCACTGTCTTCAGCAAATTAGATTGCAACAGTGGATTTTTTTTCAGGTTCCCTTGGATGAGGCATCTCAGAAACTGACAACCTTCATCACGCCATTTGGAAGGTTTTGCTTCAAAAGGCTGCCTTTCGGAATAAGTTCAGGACCTGAAATCTTTCAAAGAGAAATGAGTCACATTCTCTCTGGCATACCAGGTGTCATCTGCGACATAGATGATGTTTTGATCAGTGGAAAGGACCGAGAAGAACATGATGGCCGACTCCGAACAGTACTTCAAAGAATGAAAGCAGCAGGAGTGACTCTCAATGAAAAGTGTGTCTTCGCTGTTGACAGTCAAGTTTCTCGGGCATATCATTTCCAAAGAGGGAATCCAGATCGATCCAGAGAAAGTGATAGCCATTACCAAGCTACCAAGGCCTCAGAACGTAGCGGAAGTTCGCAGATTCCTTGGCATGGTCAACCACATTGGAAAGTTTGCACCAAACCTGGCTGAAACAACAAAACCTCTCAGAGATCTTTTAAAGAAAGAGACTTCTTGGATTTGGGATGAACCTCAGGAAAAAGCCTTTCAGACACTGAAAAAGCAACTGAGTACTACTCCAGTTCTGTGTCATTATAATCCTGAAAAGCCAACCAAGATCTCAGCTGATGCATCATCCTATGGCATGGGAGGAATCCTACTACAAAAAGAAGGAACAGACTGGAAACCTGTCTTCTATGCGTCAAGGTCTCTTACTGACACTGAACAAAGATATGCTCAAGTGGAGAAGGAGGCACTTGCAGTCACATGGTGCTGTGAAAAATTTGAAGACTTTCTTGTTGGACTACCAAGTTTCACAATTGAAACTGACCACAAGCCGCTACTCGCTTTGTTGAAAACAAAGCTCTTGGATGAATTGACTCCACGCATTCAAAGATTCAGGATGAGAATGATGCGTTTTACATACAATATCATCCATGTTCCAGGGAAACATCTTGCAACTGCAGATACTTTGTCTCGGAGTCCTGTCTGTGTTCCTGCTGAACAGGATCACTTTATGGAGTTTGAGACACAGTTGTCGGTCAAAACAATCATGGAGGGATTCCCTGCAAGTAGCACAAAACTTCAGGAGATCAGAGAGAAACAGGATCAAGATGAGATCTGCTGCCAAGTAAAAAACTACTGCCAGTCATCGTGGCCAGAAAAAGCTAGAAGTGACCCGGCATTGAAACCGTACTGGACTGTACGAAATGAACTGATAGTAGAAGATGGACTTTTGCTATTTCAAACTCGTCTAGTTATTCCTGAAGTACTTCAAAAAGATATTCTGGCACGTATCCATGAAGGACACCAAGGCATAGTCAAATGTAGAGTGTTTGCCAGAAGCTGTGTGTGGTGGCCGAAACTTTCTCAGCAAATAGAAAGCATGATCAAAGATTGCAGAGTTTGTGAGAAAGAAAGAAAACTGCATCCTGAGCCACTACAACCAACAAAGACACCAGACTTTCCATGGCAGAGAGTGGGGATTGATCTTTTTGAATGGAAAAATCACCCTTACTTGTTGATAGTAGACTATTATTCTCGATGGATTGAAATTGCACACCTGAGACAAACCACATCATCTGCTGTCATCGAGCACATCAAGTCAGTATTTGCTCGTCATGGAATTCCTGAAACAGTAAGGTCGGACAATGGACCTCAGTTCAGCTCTTGGGATTTTGTACAATTTGCAAAGTCATATGGTTTCACCCACCTTAAAAGCAGTCCACTGCATCCACAAGGGAATGGAGAAGCTGAAAGAGCTGTCAAAACCATCAAAATGCTGTTGAACAAGGCAGATGATGCATACATAGCTCTTCTGAATTATCGTTCGACACCACTTCAGTATGGATTATCGCCAGCAGAACTACTGATGGGAAGAAAACTTCAACAAGACTTCCAACTCTTCCAAAACAACATATACCTGAAGGAAGCAATGTAAAGAAGTTCCAGGAGACAGACATGAAACTGAAAAGAAAGCAAAAACAAGATTTCGACCGGCGACACCGAGCAAGATTTAGATGTTTGAGTTTTGAGCAGAAAAGTTTAATGAGTTCAAAATGGACATGAACACATGCGACAGTTTTGTTGTTGTTGACATTTAGCCTGAGTAAAGGGGATGTAGAGTTATGGTCCCTGTTGTCATACATTTCATATCAGCCAATGAGAATTGGGGAGACCGCCGATTACGGAGGACTGGGAAATAACGTCTTCGACTTGCTAGCCTGCCTATGGACACTTCTAGGTAATTCCTCCCAGCACACGGCAATCCGACACCTAAGAACTCTGCTGTTGTTTCAGTCATTGCTTGCTTGAAATTGTGAGGGCTTCAAGGCAGTGATAGTTGGGTGAACTTACCTCGTATGGCTGCATGGAATTGTTTGGCAATATCAGCATCTTTCAGTTTATCAAAATTTAGTTTGAAGTGGCTGTTTTCCATTCTCCTGTTGTTCTCCAACCGTGCTTTAAAAGTTCACTAAGACAAATTCATGATCATTGCCAAGGTCAGCCCCTGGAAACATCCTTGTTTTAACCCTATTGTAAGACCAGTTCTGATCCTTCCCCAGATTACAATATGTCTGACTGTGTTACTGACCATTTGGAGAGTGCCATGTCCATCACTGGGATATTTTTTGTTCACCAAGAATGTTGGCAAGAACCAAGTCTGATGAAGACCAGCAGGTGTAGTCCCTTATCATTAGTACTCTTGTTACAGTAGACTGATTTAGATGCTCCAAAGTTGTGTGATGCATGAGACAGTCAAAGTGCTCCAGTGGGTTCAGTCAGCAGCCATGCTTAGAGAATCGCCCCATCCAATTCACCATCCCAGAAGTCCCTGTCTGACAGCAGTTCATCTTTGGCCATCCCTGTCACCTGTGTCCTTGAAGGTTCCACTGAAGAACTCGGTTGGCAAGTCTTTGGACATGTCCCAAGAAGAGTGTCAGAATGGTTCAGACGTTTGCCGTTAGGGAGAAGAGTGGCAGAATAGTTCAGACGTTTGCCGTTAGGGAGAAGAGTGGCAGAATAGTTCAGATATTTGCCATTAGGTTGAAGGGTGGCAAAAGGGTTCAGACATTCGCCTGCCAATAACTAAACTCGAGTTCCAGGGTTCACTTGACTTTTCTCCTCAGTTTGACCGAAAAAATCAAACTGAAGTGTAGTCCTTCAGAAGGGGACAAAAAATGAGTCAGAACTGTGTGCCTTCTGGCTGCGCACACTAAAGATCCCAAGGCAGTTGAACATCGTGAAGAGCAGGGCATTGCCTGGCTGCCTTGGTTAAAATCATTGGCAAGATAGATTGATTTCCCAGGTCCCACCCCTTGAAGATCCATTAGCCTCTTGCCTTTATGTGAATATAATTTGAAGCGAGGGACAGGGGATGGGCGTTGCCCTCATAATTCTGGCCCCAGGAAAAGTTGAGATCTCTGTCACCTTACTCTCCTACGAGCTCAGGGTTATGGGATTATCTATGTATGGCCAACTATCGGGTTTATATGCAGGCTTAAGGCTTGTGCTGTGATCATTCTGGATTTTCTCCATCACATGGCACCCGTGACGTTAGTGCATATGGAATTCATTCCAAGCGCAGAGGCGTCATCTTAAGAAATTGAAACTGAATTGAAACTGAAAGTGGACATGTCCCAGTCAGCTCAGACAATGCTTACATATGATTGAAGGTACTGGTTGTTGTTTGGTTTGAGTTCTGACTTCCTTGTTTGTTGTGAAGTCTCTCTGTCTGATGCCCAGGATTTTCCTTATGCATTTGCTGTCGAAGACATTGAGTTTCCTTTCTTGGCTGGCTTTCATATGCCAAATTTCACAGCCATACAAGAGGGTGGACAGTGCATTGCTGTTGTAGAAAGTGCTTTGTTATAGAAGGGGGATGCAGAAGTTCTTCCAGTCTGCTTGGGCATCTGTACCAGCTTTAACACTCCAGTTATCCTGACAGGTTGTCATTTGTTCTCTTTCCCGTATTTTTTCCCATTACATCATAGTCAACAGAGTTGCTTTGCATTTTTGTATATTCGGTGAGTCATAGAGGAAGTATAACATGAAGTCTCACCTGTTGGCGTCACTGGGTTTAGTGTTGGCCACTGCTCATCTGGATGCCACCATCTCCCTCCAGGCCGCTCTGTCTTGACTTTTGTGGACAATTTCTTGAATATTTAGGCCACTGATGTTGGTCATGTTCTTGATGTATGAGATTGGAGGTCTGCCTTTCTTCCTTTTCGCCACTGTTTTTCCTTTAAAGATCTTTGCCATGAGGTCCATGTTCTTGTTGCATGACACATGGCCAATGTACTGTATTTTAGTCTTCTCTTGATGATGTCTGCGAGGTTTTCTAGGGTATCAAGTTCTTCCAGGACACTTTCATTAGTTTTTCTGTCTGTCCATTTGACTCGTAATAGTCTTCTATAAAACCTCATCTCTGCTGCCCCAATTCTTCTGCAATCAGTTTTCCTCAGTGTTCAGCCATAAATCATGACTGGCCAGATCAAACATCTTAGAAGTCTAACTTTCAGATCATTTGGTGTGCCTCCGTCTTTCGAGATGTTGAATTGGACCATTTTTTGTTTTGTTGTTCCAATCCTTATTTTGATGTCTTTGGAGCAGGTTCCATTATCAGTTTTTACAGAGCCATGATAAATGAAATCCTTAACATTTTCTAAAGGAACTTTTTAATTATGATGTCATGATTGTTTTCAGTGTTTTTGCCTTTGTGTTTGATATGTTGTACTTTTGTTTTCATGGTGTTCAAGCTTAGACCAGCCTTTTTGCCTGCTACTACATCTGTCCTGTATAGAATTCTTTTCATGCTGGTAATGTTGTCTGCTAACAGCGCAACATGAAGTATAAATGTTAAAGGTAAAGGTTTCCCATAACCCTGAGATCATAAGACAGTGAGGGACTTTTCTTAAATTAAGGTCACTATGGTCAAAATGTTACCCATCTCCTGTCGCACTGCTTTACCTTCCCCAATCATGAACAGTGTCAGATAACCATTGGCAGTTTGTGGACTAGCTGTCACACAGTTTCACTAGTCAGAATCCATGTTCTCAGATTAGAAGATGGTGGTTCCACCCTACACTAAATAGGCCTTGTTGTAAACATATAGGCCCTACACACCCCATTCATATTTATTTGACAGCTGTCTGTATTTCAGATGATGGACAGTGTGCAGAACATGATGAACTATGTGCGTGACAAAGCATCTTCGATGCACAATGTGACGAAAAGTGCTGTTGATTACACTAAGGAGAAAATGAGTGCAGGTAAGTGTTATTGGTCACAACTTATTTTCCTGTGTTGTCAGTTGTGACAGGTTAGGATACTGGACTTCCATTGGGGAGGTCAAAGTTCAGTCCTGCCTGATAACACCTTGTGGGTAAAGAATGGAGATTTTCCCAATCTCCCAGATTAATATATGTGCACACCAGGGACCCTGTTTCTTAATGCTAGCGCACAAGTAGCAAGATAGTGAGTGACATGGGTGAGAAAAAAAGTGAGCTAGGAAATGGACATGAGGCAGAAGTAGATTTTTAGCCAATGTACAGCTCTTATTTCACAATAGAAGACGGAATCATCATCAAACACAGAGGCAACTTGCACAGCCACCATCTTACCTTGCCTCCAAGATCCTCTTGTGTTACTTAGCTTTACCTAGCAAATACCTAGCCATGCTTGCTGCTAGGTGGAACAAAGGAAAGCTCCCACCTAGATTACCTTGCGAAAACCTTGCCTACCTTGTGTGTAAGAAAAGGGCCTCAGCTAGTGCATGGACTCTTTTTATGTATATATATATACCTGTGCAGAACATCAAATGTACACATTAAAGATCCTGCGGAAAGTGTCATTGTTTGGTAGCATATGGAATATAGCCATGTGGTAAAGAAGATAAAGAATTATAGTGTAGAGTGTGAGATGAGGTTTTCTTCTTTCCAGCCGAGGCTCATTCATGGACAAAAGAAGCATAATAGAGTCATCATCATCATCATCATGTACCCTGCCGCATGGCATTGGCGATCATGATCCTCCATATGTATCTATTCCTTGTTGCTGCAAGCATATCTTCCACCCTCTCTGTCCTCATCCACCCAGCAAGTCTGTCCAGTATTTTCTCCCTGGGTCTACCCAGTGTTTTCTTTCCCTCTAGCTTTCGTGTTGTGACCAGGTGCTCTAATTCCCCTTTCTTCATAAAATGGCCTATATATGTTTCTTGTCTTTTTTTAATCTTCCTTATGAATGATCTTGTGTCTGCCTCCATCAAGACTGTCTCATTTGTTTTCTTTGCTGTCTATGGAACTCTCAATATTCTACTTAACAACCACATCTCGGCTGCCTCAATCTTGTTCTAGCTTTGCATGTTGACTGTCCATGCCTCACAACTGTATAACATTGTCGGTTCTATGTAACATTTAAAAAAATCTCTTCCTGATGTTAATTGATAGGCGTTTGTTTGTAAGAATGCTTTTCATAGTAGAGTAGAAGTAAAAAAAACCTCAGAATTTATCAGTATCAACAAGACACAGTCGGCAGGCCGGTTGAAACATCACTGGGCTTTCTGTAGTTTCTCTGTCTTAGATGTCCTCATCATGGTGTGATTTTGGTTCCATTACATTTTGCCTCAACATAACTAAACAATAAAACTCTTGGTTTCTCCAAAGAATGTCAGTCCTATGTTTACATAAGAGCAGCTGAGTTCAGAATACATGCTGATCACATTCTCAGGTCTACTCTGTCTCTCTTTAAAGTTAAACAGCAGAGAAACTCACCACCCAAAACTATACATTCTCTCATGCAAACTCCATAACTGTTTTAACTCAAGGTCTGCCCACTAGGCTATCAAATGTGAAGCAAGCCAACCAGATCCAGGCTTTTAACTGAGTTAGAACTAAGTGTTGTGGATCACGTGTGACAGTAGTACAGTCTGGTGATGTGTGCTCGTGCATGCATATGAATACATGTGTGCGCATGCGCATCTGTTTCTTTTAAGCTCTCCGATCTGAAGATAATTAAAGTTTAGCAACGGTAAACAGTTTTCCATGGTGGTCGTTTTCATTTGTTCGAAGTCTAAGTATTGTGACTTCTGTTATGTTCTGTGTGTTTTTGAACACTAAGAAAATTGGACATAACAAGAAAGCCAAGTCATATGATATAGCATCTGTACATGTCTCAGTTGAATCTCATGATATAGCTTCAGCATGAAGGCATGAGCACATGGATGTAATACAAGATCAGTACATGTGTGCCAATACAACACGCTGTCTCCACAAGTTCATAGATATGTACTGATACTTTGGTCAGTTGTTTATTGTAATTGCCCAAAGTTGGCATACAAAGCAAACTGGAATGAAATTGTATAAACACAATATCAGCAAGAGATTTTTCATCCTCTCACATCAGTAAAAAAAACACTGGACAAACATATCCACAAAAGATTGTGTCTACAGACTGTTCAGCAACTTAACACCTGCATAGTGTGGGCCAAATAATGAGCATATACAGATCTGAGAAAAAAAATTGCTTGGAACAGAGGGGTGAGGATAGGAGTGGGTGTACTCTCAGCTGTTCAGAACTAAGGATCTTTGCTGCTGTTTTTTGGTAATTGCTGTCTTGCAGTTTTATATAATAATATCTTTACCTGCCACTTCCCATCCCCATCCGTATGGAATTTTTTTTAGATTGCTAGTACAGTATAACATCTACTGTATGCATCAGATGACCGACTGTTTTAGACATGCAGCGATGTGCTATATGTAAAGTTGAATGTATATCTTTTTGTGTGTGTGTGTGTGTTGTGTATGTGTGTGTTTGTACATACAGTTATATCTAGAACTGCAAGCTTCACAGCCTTGCCAGTGTGTATAGGTATTATGTGTAGTCTTGTGGCACATGTGTTGTATTGACTCACATGTACTGATCTTGTATTACATCCATGTGCTGATGCCTTCATGCTGAAGCTATATATCATGAGATCTAGCTCAGACATTATCTTTGATCCTTTTCCATCACATGGTATATGTGACATTTGGGCATAGAAACTCTCCAGGTATAGTGGTTGCTAGTCTTGAGAAAACTAAAACTGAATCTTTGGGTTGATGTGTAACATACAATGTGTGTGTGTGTGTGTGTGTGTGTGTGTGGGGTGTGTGTACATACAGTTATATCTGTTGAATATAAGCTTCACAGTCTTTCCAGTACAAATAGGTTTTATGTGTGTAGGCTTGTGCCACATGTCATGATCATCTTTGATCATTTTCTGTTACATGGTACATGCAACATTTGGGCATAGAAACTCTCCAGGTATAGTGATGCTGTCTTGAGAAAACCAAAACTGAAGCTTTGGATTGACATGAAACATACAGTGTGTGTGTGTGTGTGTGTGTGTGTGTGTGTGTGTGTGTGTGTGTTTGTGAATGTGTGTGTGTAAAAGAGACAATGACAATGACAATGATGCTTTATTTTCCAACGGTAAAAGTTTTGGCTAGAAGCCATTTTTCAAACTTGCCGTTGCTATTCTATACACATGACATTCGTTTACAGTAACAAGTACAGCTTAAAGAAACTACATGTTGAATACTAAAATTAAGATAACATTAGAATGAAATCAAGAGACATACACAGTCAGCACTTAGAGATAGATAGATAGATAGAGAGAGAGGTAGATAGTATAGATAGATAGATGGACAGATGAGCAGGTAGATAAATTAATGAATAAATAAGTAAATAAAGAAAGAAAGATAATGTTGATGGTGATAATAATAAAAAATAGGATGAAGAAGAAGGAGGAGGAGGAGAAGAGGAAAACAAAGTAAATGAAATAGCAATAAGAGAGACAAAGGAAGACCTGTATCAGTTATCAGTTGCATGAAAAAGACCTTTAGTCACACAGTATTTGTCCACTTCAGGCCTTTCAGCTCTTTGCTGATCATCAGCTGTTTCTCCCAGTGACAACAACAATGGTACAAGTGAACAGACAATAATGTGTGTATGTATGTGTGTGTGTGCATGCGTGTGTGTGTGTGCATATGTGTGTGATAATAATTGTATATATGATTGTATATTCCTCTGGGCCTTTAGTTTTAACTTTTGATGTAAATTAAAAATGACTGCATTAATCAAAAAGAATGATTGTAGTTCTTTAGGTTTAAAATTTTCAAGTTATGGTTGAAATATTGCAAGGTTAAAAAATGTTTGGTTATGGGTTTTTACTTGTGACATCTTGTACATGTGTGATCTTCGGGTAAGTTAACAAAAGTTTATGTTAAATTTTTACTTAAACTTTTGATGTCTTGGATATATAATCTTCAGTTAAGTTCAGATAGCCTATACACAGGTTTTTCTTAAAAAGTTTTGACATCTTATACATATAATCTTCAGCTGTGTTTTCTTTCTTCTTTACCATCAGTGCCTTCTGTTACCAAAGACGCCATTGATTACACGAAGGATAAAGTGAGCACAGGTAAGCATTGTTGTTTTGGTTTGGGTTGATTTTAGTCATGACTGTTTCCACTTTATAATTCCTAGCTTCATTTTTTTTTTAGACAATAATGGTCTTCACACACACACACACACACACACACACACACACACACACACACACACACACACACACACACATATATATATATATATATATATATATATATATATATATATATATATATATTATATATATATAAAATTATATGTGTGTGTGCGTGGATGTAAATATAGATATCACTTGCTACCATTTTTGAAGCAAGATCAAACTCATTGGAGGTACTTACAACAAAAAGTGATTGGCTGCTGGCCTCATGCATAATTCAAGTAGATGGAAACAAATTTCTGATGTATGTGAAGATGCATTTCTTTTGAATACTCAAAATAGGAAAAATCCTGATGTAACTGTACAATTCTAGTATGTCATTGGCTAATCAAATAATACATCATCCGTATGTACCAGTACATCTTTGGTACCAAGAGATTATGGTTTTGCTCCAAACTTTGACGTCTTGTAGATGTATGATCATAGGTAAGTCGAGAAAGTTTGTATTGTTTTCTTAAAGTTTTGACACCTTGCACATGTATAATCTTCAGCTGTGTTTTCTGTTTTTGTTCTTTACCACCAGTGCCTTCAGTTACCAAAGACGGCTTTGATTACACAAAGGACAAAATGAGCACAGGTAAGCATTGTTGTTTTGGTTTGGTTTGATTTTAGTCATGACTTTTTCCTCTTCATAATCCCTAGCTACATTTTTTTTAAACAATAATGGTCTTCATACATAAATACGAGGGTACTTTCCAGTAGAATGAGACCATGTCTGTATAGCTTGAAAACACATTTACAGAAAATGGAAAATTATGTCACAGAAAACATCAGTCTATGATGTAATTCTGTGCCAAATTTCGTTATTCATCTTTGATCCGTCTTATGGTTCTGACAAGTGTATGTCAAGGCCTTGTCAGACACTGATTTGAAAAATGGCAAAGAAAATGGCATCTTCAACAGCGGGATTATCACAGCTACATCAAGGTATGTGTTGCCCTCGGAAAGAATGCATCCGAAATACTTGCAGACATGAGAGCTTTGGGACAACCTTCTGCTCCTTCGAAAGCGTCTGTGTTCAGATGGGGTAAAACATTTTGCAAGTGGCCAGGCCAGCGCTGACGACAACAGGGGGAAAATGCGAAAAAGCAAAAAGTGCAATGAAAAGTTAGTGGCTAGTGTGAAGGCAGTGGTTGATGCTGATTCAAGAGTCAGCCTTGAAGAGATCGCTGATTGTCTCAACATTCATTCTTCGACTGCATCGAGGATCCTAAGAAATCAGCTTGGATACAGGAAGGTGTCATCCAGATGGATCCCTCATATTTCGACGCCAGAAAATAAGGGGGGTAGGTTATGTTTCTGCCAAGATATGCTGAAAATTTACAAGAACTGCAACCCTAAGTGGCTGGATGAAATTGTGACAGATGACGAAACCTGGGTGTACATGTATGAACCTCAGAGAAAGTCACAGAACAAGGCCTGGATTCCTAAAAATGGGATTCCTTCTCAAATCGCTCATTGTCAACATTCGCAGAAGAAAGTGTTATACACCATCTTTTTCAACACAAAGGGGATCATGCTACAGAAACCATGCAAACAAGGAGAGACCATCACCGGAAAGTTCTACAGAGACTCAGTACTGTCTGACATCAAGAAGTTTTATGCAACTTCCTGACCAACCACAGGCATGAGAGGAATCAAGATTCTTCATGATAACACACCTGCTCACAAGTCAAGGCTCGTACGAGAATACCTTGCAACCGAGAACATCCATACTTTGCCACACCCTGCTTACTCCCCAGACCTTGCACCCTGTGACTTTTACCTGTTTCCACATCTGAAGAAATCACTGGCAGGAAGAAGTTTCAAGAGCCAAGCAGCCTTGGGAACGGCGGTTTTCCAGTGTCTGTCACATATACCCAAAGAAGACTACAGAGTGGCATTTCTACAGTGGATCGAGCGAATGCAGAAGTGTGTGGCAGCAGGAGGTGAATACTTTGAACAGATGAAATGAATCATTTTTTTTGCTGGTGAGTCTTTGATGTATAAGTTCATTGGTGTCATTCTACTGGAAAGTACCCTCGTATGTGTGTGTGTGTGTGCATACGTGCATGCATGTGTGTCACTGTGTGTGTGTCACTGTGTGTGTGTCACTGTGTGTGTGTGCGTGCAAGCGTGCGTGCGTGTATGTGTAAGTGTGTGGATGTCGATATAGACATCACTAGCTGATAATTTTTGAAGCAAGATCAAACTCATTGGAGGTACTTAAGAAAACTCCAAAGCAGTGACCACAACAAAAAATGATTGGGCTGCTGGCTGCATGCATAATTCAAGCAGATGGAAAAAGCTTTCTGATGTATGCAAATATGCATTTCCTACCTTGAATACTTGAACTAAGAAAAACCCTGATGTAACTGTACAATTCAAGTACGTCATTGGCTAACCAAATCCAGATGTACCAGTACATCCTTGGTACCTAAGATATTACGATTTTGCGCAAAACTTTGACGTCTTGTAGATGTATGATCTTCAGGTAAGTTAAAAAAGTTTGTATTGTTTTCTTAAAGTTTTGACACCTTTCACATGTATAATCTTCAGCTGTGTTTTCTGTCTGTTCTTTACCACCAGTGTCTTCTGTTACCAAAGACGCCATTGATTACACGAAGGATAAAATGAGCACAGGTTAGCATTGTTGTTTTGGTTTGGTTTGATTTTAGTCCTGACATTTTCTTCTTCATAATTCCTAGCTACATTTCTTTTTGGAAACAGTGATTGTCTTCACATATATATATATATATATATACACAAGGGTGAGTCAAAAAGTAATGCCTTTTTCTTTAGTACAGGAACAATTACTGACACAGGAACATGTATCATACATCAAAATGAAGTTGGTCCTCTGGGGATCACATCCCTACTTCTCAACCTAGTCACTGTTTCTCACATAGCAGCGTTCCACCTTCGAATGAGGGCATGTATCCCTGCCACGTAAAATTGGAGGAGCCACGTCTTAACTGCTGTTTTCACTTCCTCGTCACTGGCATAATGTTTGCTTCTCAAACCCTTTTTCATGGGGCCGAAGAGATGATTGTCTGAAGGTGCTAAGTCTGGTTGAGTATGGAGGATACGGTAAAGTTGTCCACCCGAATGAGGTGATTGTCTCCCTTGTCCTGATGCTTGTGTGTGGTCGAGCATTGTCATGCAGAAGGAGGACATTATCGATTTGCAAGTTGGGTCTCACTCGTCGGATTCTTGCTTTGAGCCTCGTCAGGGTCTTAATGTATGCTTCAGAGTTTATTGTTTCAAAGAAGGTGTTGTGTCTTTGACTTTGTTCAAGAAGTTTTGTGCAGGCGTTGACCCTGTCAGTTTTGCGTTTGGTAGTCAGCGCTCTCAGTACCCAACGGCACACATTTTTGAAAACCCAAGTGATTCAACAATGTTGTATGCACTTCCATGGCTCACTGCAAGGTTTTCTGCCCACTCCTCAAGAGTTATGCGCCTATCTTCTCTAATCAGACCATCTGCTTTTGCTTTATTGGCAGGATTCAAAGAAATGGACGGACAGCCAGAACAGGGTTTATCGGCTACGCTCGCAGTTCCCACCTTTTCATCATTCAGACGACAGACCCACCTGCGAATTTTGCTATAATCTAAAGTATTCTCCTTATACACATTCTGTAATCATCTGTGAATGTTCACAGGGGTTTCCCCCTAAGCAACAAGGAATTCAATTACTGCTCTTTGTTTTTGACGCAGCTCTAAGGGGGCAGCCATTTTGAATTTTCCTCACGAGTCTATGAACTGGAAACATACCAAACAAAATATTTCAGTCCGTAACAGTTATAATCGTTTGTAACTTTTCAGGTAATTTTATCAAAAACTTCATCTGATATAAATAAAAAGGCATTATTTTTGTGTGTGTGTGTGGGATGTAGATACAGATATCACTTGCTACCATTTTTGAAGCATGATCAAACTCATTGGAGGTACTTAAGAAAACTCCAAAGAAGTGACCACAACAAAGAGTGATTGGCTGCTGGCCTCACGCATAATTCAAGAAGATGGAAAAAGCTTTCTGATTAATGCAAATGTGCATCTCCCATCTTGAACCTTGAAATAGGAAAAATCCTAATGGAACTGTACAATTCTAGTACGTCATTGGCTAACCAAATCCAGATATACCAGTACATCCTTGGTACCCAAGACATTACGGTTTTGCTCCAAACTTTGACGTCTTGTAGATGTATGATCTTAGGTAAGTTAAGAAATTTTGTAATGATTTCTTAAAGTTTTGACATCTTGCACATGTATAATCTTCAGCTGTGTTTTCTGACTTTGTTCTTTACCACCAGTGCCTTCTGTTACCAAGGACGCCATTGATTACACGAAGGATAAAATGAGCACAGGTAAGCATTGTTGTTTTGGTTTGGTTTGATTTTAGTCATGATGTTTTCTTCTTCATAATTCCTAGCTACATTTCTTTTTGGAAACAATAATGGTCTTCACACACAACACACACACACACACACACACCACACACACACACACACACACACACACACACACACACAACACACACACACATATATATATATATATATATATATGTCTATTATATATATGTGTGTATATATATATGTGTCTGTGTAGATATCGGTATCACTTGCTACCATTTTTGAAGCAAGATCAAACTCATTGGAGGTACTCATTGGCCTCATGCATAATTCAAATAGATAGAAAAAGCTTTCTGATTAATATGCATTTCCCATCTTGAATATTCGAAATAGGAAAAATCCTGATGTACAATTCTGGTATGTCACTGGCTTACCAAATAATACACCATCCAGATGTACCAGTACATCCTTGGTACCTAAGAGTAGCTACTCCAAACAGATTTTGAGATTTACCTATAGATTTTTTAAACTATTACCAATAAACAGATCTTTTTATTGTGATTCTAATGATATCAACAGCATTTCTGTATCTCAATTAGGAAAAAAGTTGCGAATTTTTAAAGATTTAATTTTCATGCGCATTTCTGCGCCAAGCGCAAATCAACAAAATTGTCATTTTCAGCAGGCTATACAACAGAACTGATGTGTATTTTCTGATCAGTTTTGCATTTTTCTTGACATTCCTGATGCATAGATGATGTTTGATTTTTTTCAGGTAGTTCTTATACAGGGAAAGTGATAAAATTTGCTATCAAAAACCAAAAATATCACTTTATCAGGGTTTTTGCCAATGCCCAACTGATACGAAAGCATGCCGGAGACACATTTTCATAACTTTGCTTTCCATTGAGCTAGAAAAATGCTTTTGGTATCACTGGATTCAGCAAAAAAAGACACACTCAACCAGCACACTTTCAAAACTGTAAAAATGGAAAATATACACATTTATTTGACATTGATTAACCCTTTGACTCCCTCACCCTACCCACTAGCATTCTGTATCGTCACCAGAGATATCAAATCAAAAACTTAACCCTTTGAATTCCTCACCCCATCCACCAGCTTCCTACAAGAAGTTGGTGGATAGGGTGAGGAAGTCGGGAGTCAAAGGGTTAATAATTTTCTTAATACTCACAAATCGCAAAACTCAGTCACCCATCTGGATAGTGTTTTGACTTCAAGTGCCAGTCAATATCTAAAGCAGCAGATGATCAATATCACAATTACATGAAGCATGGCTGTCATTGTTCCTGCCCACAGATCATCCATGTAATGAATGTGTGCGGACTAAAAAGCCCCAAAATTTCCATTAACAGTACACAGGATTCATCACAACATGGCAAGGTGACGCTGTTGTAGCCACTGCACTTTAGATGGATAAACCAGTCTCAGGTGGACTTGCTGTAGCTTCAACTAAGTAACATTTTTGTTTTGTACTTGGGAATTCACTGAAATAGAATAAATGTGAGCAGACTAGACAACAGTTCTGGCCACTGTGCTCTGAAGTAATAACTAGTCTGAGTCTTAACTGACAAAGTGTGATATACGGTAACTAGCTGAGATCTGTCACTTGCAATTAACAGGTCAGAATCCCAGGAATCAACAAGTGATACTTGGTGCATTTGCAATAACATGGATGGTTGCACATATGTCAGCCATACCGCTTGCTTTGTGGCAGTTTGCTTACTCGCAGTAGACGGATGACACTTTTGTGTATGCAGCGGTGATTTTTTCCACATCATCTGCTCGCCAGATTTGACCATCATTGCTAACTGGAAGACAATCAAAGCCCCAGTAGAAAACATCTTCATCATGTGTATTTTCAAAAATATCCTCCCGTGAAGGCCAGCAGAAACAGTCCGTGTGACCCCTGACCTGTTCAGGTACCGGACTGACGCCCAGCTGCCATTCTCCTTTAACTCCAACACCTGTCCAATATACAATCTTTCTACAAAATAAACAGCCATCCACTGGCCCTGCTTGGTGAACTGAAATAGGGCTGCTTCAAGTTCAACAATGTCTTTATTCATGTCAGCAGCAGATATATCTCCTTCAGGATGAGTTGCAGTAGCAGAACAGGCAGCCACAAGACAGTCTGCAGAAGGGATAGGTCTTTCTGTGAGGAGATGGTGTTGAAGAACTAGCCTGAGATCATCCAAAAACCCTCTCAGTTTTAGACAGCCTTTTTTTATTTGCTGACAACCCATGTAATCCTAGAGGCAGAATTGCAGTACTGTTTTGAATACTTCTTTCCTTCCAACTGAAGTCCTCTTAACTGCAGCAGGAGACGGTTAGTCACGCGTACTGCTGGCAACAATGGTGGTCTTCCCTTCCAGGCAGAAAGCTTCTCCTCAGTCAGTTGTAGGTTTCATCAGCTGAAAACAGCCACATTTCCTGTTGTTATTGTTCTTTAAGTCATGTTTCTATGTCAACCAGTTTGCAGACAAATTCAGTAATTGTCCAGTATTGTCACATCGCTAAATTTTCAGCTTACAAGTTGAATCACTAAGAGAATGTGTTCAGTTTGTTATTCATTTACTGGCAACAAATTTTGTGATTACACATTTATTTCACAGTGCACATTCATATAATTATAAGAAATTCTGAACAAAATGTGAGTATAGATCTAATTATATACGTAGACCTATAGTTTTGTTTTGTTGAAGCTTAACTGATTCATCTGATGAAAGTGCGACCACATTGGAAGAACTGTGAAACCGAAAGTACTGCACAAGCTCAGGTCACGTGACCAAATAAAACCCTTCAATCCTTGAAATGAATGCTTTTCTTTACTAAATATATGAATGAAATAAATGAAAAGTCTCTTTTTCGTAATACTTTTATCATGAAGGTGAGTTAGCACCAATGAATTTAAATAAGTCAGTCATTTTTCGGACCAGCCCACAACGTTGAGTTTGTGTTGTTGGCACGATTCCACACCATCTTGTTTCAAACAGTGTCGGTTCATAAAAAGTACATAGAACAACAAAATATTCATAAAATCAAAAACAATAAAGAACTAACTTACCAGCTTGCGCGAACAGTTGATCTGACTGCGATACTGAAGTAGTCGGTGTCAAATTTCGGTCACCACTGGTGACCGACAATTCAGCGTGCGCATTGGCCATGGCGGCAAACAGTGTTCGTGACGAGCCGTACACTTCGGTCTTTTTTATCGCTTGCCACATCGCGTGGAAATAATAATAAAACAACATTTTGGACAAATATTGTAGAGAGAAGTCTGATCTACAAACTGATGTATTATGAGCATGGGCAATCAGGTCTTTACAGTAGAAATTCTACTTTGAACATTTTATTGCTTGAATTTTTACACATTGACAGCATGGATCATGACGAAACGGGCATGAGATAAGGATCTGGATGTCTTCTTTCATTTCATTGAGTGATCTTTTTAAATCTAGTCACTCACGCGATGCGACAGAGCATTAAGTAAGGATAGTGTAAACAGAAGGTAATCGGCGTTACGTCAAGACCGCCGGCCGAACTCGCTAGGGTAGGGCGAATGAACATGGAATAAAACATACACGAAAATGAGTATTAGTCTAAACAAGTACATCATTCAAACAACGAAACACCAATCTTTTTATTGCAGTAGATTTTATTACATTTTCTTTCACATATCGCAAAATATGACGAGTTGAAAAACACCAAAAAGTAGGTCAAATCTGCAGACTTTCCGCCTGACGCACGCTGTTTGGAGTAGCTACTAAGAGATTATGGTTTTGCTCAAAACTTTGATGTCTTATAGATGTGTGATCTCCAGGTAAGTTCAGAAAGTTTGTATTGTTTTCTTAAAGTTTCTACACCTTGCCCACATATGTTTTCAGCTGTGTTTATTTTTTTTCTTTGTTCTTTTTCACCAGTGTCTTCTGTTACCAAAGACGCCATTGATTACACAAAGGATAAAGTGAACGTTGGTGAGCATTGTTGTTGCTTTTACTTGGTTTTTGTCGAGCCTTTTTCCTCTTTAATTCCTTGCTACTTTTTTTTTCTAAAAATGATATTTGTCTTGAATCTTGAAAATGTGTGTGCGTGCGCGCGTCTTTGTGTGCATGCGTGCGTGCGTGCTTTCATGCATGTGTGTGTGCGTTCGTGCATGTGTGTGTGTGTGTATATGTGTGTGTAGATCCTTTCCAGTCAGCCTACCGCCAGTGCCATAGCACTGAAACTGCCCTATAATAATATAATAATAATGTTTATTTGTATAGCGCATATTCCATATAAAAACATGCTCACCAGCGCTTTACATTTCGCAAGAAAGGCAAAAGGTGATAAAAAATGTTCACAATTACATACACAATAAGATAACAACAAACATTAAAGCTATACAAGTAAGAAGACACATAAGAAACCACAGAATATTAAAATTTAAACACTGACTTATGTAATGAAGAAAGATTAACAGATTTTTCATATGAATAAAGAGGCATACTGTGTTTATATATTGCTGCGTGTGTGTGCTTGCGTACGTGTGTGTACATGTGTGTGTGCGTTGCTGTGCGTGTGTGTTTGTAAGAATGTGTGTGTGTGTGTGTGTGTGTGTGAGAGAGAGAGAGAGAGTGTGTGTGTGTGTGTGTGCTATGTTTGCATGCGTGTGTGTGTGTTTATGCATGCAATAGTTGTACATAAAATTATAATCAATATTTTGAATGAAGATAAAAACAGAAAATTCAATCATATACAGATAATACTTACAATCAGAAATACACATTAATATGACTATTCGCTATTATGCATCATACTACATCACAATTTACATACAAACAAAGATTTGAAAAAGTTTCCTTAAAGTATTTCAGTCTCTTTCCCACTCAATTTCTCCCCTATCCCTTCCTCAGCTGTACACATACAGTGATACACACACATGCTCACTCAAGCACACACACACACACACACACACACACACACACACACACACACACACACACACACACACACACACACACACACACAACACACACACACACACACACACACACACACACACACACACATATACACATGCACGCACACACACACCTTGCTCTATAGCCAGTATAGGCCCTTATACAAAATACTGTTATACAGGCAGGAGAGATTAGTCTGATGACAGACTTGCAAACTAAGGCTCTTCAGGTTAGATGAGTTTGAAAGAGGTGGGTTTTCAGGTGCCGTTTGAAGGTTGAGAAACACTTAGTTTTTCTGAGAGACAGTGGTAGAGAGTTCCATACATTTGGGCCAAAGACAGAGAAAGATTTTTTACCAAAGGTGTCTAGAGAGAAGCGAGGAACAGTCAACAGTGAGGTGTCAGAAGAGCGGAGCGTTCGAGAAGGTTTGTAACCCTGCAGGAGGTTGGCAAGATAGGATGGCATGTTTTCGTGATAGATACACTGAAAGCAGAGACAGGCAACTTTATATTGAATCCTAGCCTTTACCGGGTGCCAATGAAGTGTTCTAAGCAGAGATTTTGCACTCTCACGCCTGGGCTTGCGGAGAACAAGGCGAGCCGCGTGGTTCTGTATGTGCTGAAGTTTAGATAGTTGATTGTCATGGAGACCTGCGAATAGAGAGTTACAATAGTCCAGTCTAGATAGTATGAAAGAGACAGCAAGATTGTTGGTAGCATCAGTGGAAAGGAAGGAGCGAATCTTACCAATTCTGCGTAGCTGATAGTACAGAGTACGGCACAACTGTTTGACATGGGCTTCCATAGACAGTGTTTCATCCAGATAGAAGCCAAGGTTTCTAACAGTTTGTGAGAAAGATACATCACAACCAGAGATAGACATGGGGGCATGAGTAACCTGATTGACCTTTGACTTAGTACCAGTAACAATAAGCTCAGTTTTATCATCATTCATCTTCAGCTTGTTTTCACTCATCCACTTGGAGACATCCTCTATACAATCTCTCAGACTGCACGCAAGAGCTTCAAAATCTGATGGGGCAGAGGAGCTATGCAGCTGTGAGTCATCCGCAAAGAAGTGGTATGAGTGACCTGACTGATGAATGATAGCGCTGAGAGGTTGTGTATACATAGTGAACAGGACAGGTCCCAAGACAGAACCTTGTGGGACACCACATTTCAGCACAGATGGATTTGATTTGTGGCCAATGACAACCGACTGGGTACGGCCAGTCAAATAGGAGGTAAACCTGTCCAGAACCGTTCCAGAACAGCCAAAAGTGGTACGCAACCGCGTTATGATGATGCTATGGTCTATGGTGTCAAATGCTGCTGACAAGTCAAGCAGTGACAAGATAGACACACTCCCATTGTCTGAAGCCTGGAGGAGGTCATTGACCACACGCAATAGAGCGGTTTCTGTGCTATGGCACTTACGGTAGGCTGACTGGAATGGCTCTAGCAGGTTGTGAGATTCCAGATGCTGCAGAAGCTGTTCTAGTACAATACGTTCCAACACCTTTGATAGGAATGGTAGATTGGAAACTGGACGATAATTCTTCAAGCAGTCTAGGTCGAGATTTGCCTTCTTCAGAAGGGGCTTGACAAGAGCGTGCTTAAAGCACTGAGGCACAACACCAGATGACAAGGACTTATTCATAATATACGTGACAATTGGAGTAATTTCATCTAGACAATCAAATAGGATAGAGGCAGGGATAGGGTCAAGGTCACATGACTTCTTTGGCATTTTCTTTAGTATCTCTCTCACACAACCCTCAGACATAAGCTCAAAATTTTCTAGCTGTGTACCAGAGAACACAACAGCATCAGTGGGGCATGGTGTATCAGGGTCAAAGCTGCTTCTGATCCGTTCAATCTTTCCAACAAAAAATTCATTGAATTTATCAGGAAGAGACTCTGGGGGGATGTTAGAAGGAAGCACAGTATCTCCAGCTTTTCCCAGCAACTGATCACTGAGGTGGAAGAGTTTTCTGGAACTATCAGCGCCCTACTACACATTCTCAACAATCTCCTCCTTGCAATTGATACTGGCAAAGTCTCTCTCCTCACACTCCTTGATCTGTCCGCAGCCTTTGATACCATTGATCATGGTATTCTCCTTTCTAGACTTCATCATTCTTTTGGCATCTCTGACATTGCTCTGTCTTGGTTCACTTCATACCTATCAAACAGAAAACAAACCGTTCTCATCAATGGCACTTACTCTCAACCTGCATACCTGACCTGTGGTGTTCCACAAGGATCTGTCCTTGGCCCTGTTCTTTTCACTCTTTACACCTCCCCCCTGTCCACCATCATCAACTCCCACTCTATAAAACACCACTTCTATGCTGATGACACCCAACTTCAAGACAGTGACTCACCTGATAATATACAGCGCCTGTTGACTCGCACCACTGAGTGTTATTCAGACATTAAGAACTGGATGACGTTCAACAAACTTCAGCTTAATGACGACAAGACAGAAGCTATCCTCATTGGCACCTGTCAGAAACTTTCTCAGCTGCCTCCTCTTTCTCTCCCATTATGTAACACATCAGTCCCAATTTCTGATTCAGCTAAAAACCTTGGTGTCTGCATTGACTCTACCCTCTCCATGAACAACTTTGTTTCTCAAACTGCCAGATCCTGCTACTATCATCTCCATCGTATAAGGCTGATCAGGAAGTATCTCTCTGTCGAAACAACTGCAAAACTCGTTCTCTCCTTCATAATGTCTCGCATTGACTATTGCAATTCACTCCTGTCTGGTCTTCCTGCCTCCACCATTCACATCCTACAGCGCATTCAAAACAATGCTGTACGCCTTGTACTCAAAAAGAAAAAAGCTGACCACATATCTCCTCTCCTGGCACAACTTCACTGGCTCCCTGTATCAAAGCGCATACAGTACAAACTAGACACCATGTGCTACAAAAGCCTCAATAACGCAGCCCCCGATTACCTGCCTACTTGAGATCTATCTTCCCTCACGTACCCTCCGCTCTGCCTCCGATCCTCTGACTTTTCGCTTTCCACGCACTAAGCTCAATACCTATGGTCCACGAGCCTTCTCTGTTTCTGGTCCACTCTCCTGGAACAAACTTCCTCTCTCAGTCCATCAGCAACCTACTTTTGTCTCCTTCAAGTCCGCTCTCAAAAATCACCTTTTCTCCTCTGCATAAAATCCTGACCTCACTCGATCCCCTCTGCAGCCTGTCTCCACTCGGAGGGGAATCACATGGTTATAATATATAATTGTATATGCTATGCTCTCTGTAATTTTCCATTGCTTTTATTCTTGCTTTTATTGCTTTTATTCTTTCTCCCCATTTATAGCCATGCGTGTGTGTGTGTGTGTGTGTGTGTGTGTGTGCATGCATGTGTGTGCGTGCGTGCTGCTTGCGTGTGTGTCTGCTTCAGCGCTTAGATTTGATTTTATCAAGATTTTGCGCTACATAAATATTGTAATTATTATTATTATTATTATTATTAGATATGACGTTACCATTTTTGAAGCAAAGTCCAATCCTCTGGAGGGGTACTTACAACAAAAACTCCAGTGCAATAATCATAAAATAAAGTGTGATTGGCTGCTGGCTTCATGCATAGTATAAGCAGATGGATAAAGCTTTCTGAAGCATGCAAATTATGACTCCCCAGGTGAAAAAATGGAAAAAAGGAAAACATTTGTTGCAATGCCTGTGTACTAGTTCATCTTTGGCATGCCAAACACTACATCATCTGAACATACCAGTATGTCCTTGGCACTGAAGAGGTAATTCATCCTTTGACTCTCTCACCCTGTCCATCAGCTTCCTGCAGGAAGCTGGTGGATAGGGTGAGGGAGTCAAAGGGTTAAGTTTTGCAATTGAAGGTAGGGTGCGGGGGTCAAAGGGTCAAGGTTTTGCTTAAAATTTTGACATCTTGTTCATGTATAATCTTCTAAGCCTGCATCATACATTTGCTGAATTATCTTCATTTCAGCAGATCCGAAAGTCAAAATGGCCGGCTGTGTGGCAGTAGGAGTAGCTACAGCAGCTGCTGCCCCCTATGTGATCCCTGCAGCTGCGGCAGCTGTGGGCTTCACCAAGGCAGGAGTGGCAGCGGGCTCCACAGCAGCCACCATGATGTCCATGGGCAATGGACTGGGCATTGTGCCAGCACTGCAGTCTATTGGGGCAGCCGGTCTGGGAGCTAAAGGAGTCACGGTGACTGGTTTGGTGGGCTACACAGCTGCTGACAAGCTTGTTCACAACAAATCAGGTATACAGTGGAACACACCTATTTTGTGCCTTGCTTTGTTACAGTCTTTTCCCATTTATCTACGACGCTCAAAGGCAACACAGTGTAGTGTGTTTGTGTGATCAAAAATGCCTTGCGTTCTCTCGGCCAAATTATACTTTTGTTTTACAGCCTCTGTCCATTTATAGCTACGCATTGAATGTTTGAAAGATCTAACCAATATATTATGCAGTAAGACACTGCTGTCATATCTAAACAATGAGCAGATCTACAATGTGTACATGTATTGGTTAGATCTTTCGAATGTTCAATGCAGTTTAAATGGGAAGGCTGCAAAATAAAAGAACGCAAGAGAGAACGCAAGGCGTTTTTGATCTACACAAACACACTACACTGTGTTGTCTTTGAGCGTCGTAGATAAATGGGAAAAGATTGTAACAGAGCAAGGCACTCTGTTACACTAAAATGCACAAACACAAACTCACACATCTTTATATCGGAAAACTTTTTAGCCTCAAGTCTCAACCAATGGGTCATTTAGATAGGTGTATGGTTTAAAACATATTCTTTAAACTGTGGATCATTTCAGATAGGTGAATGGTTTACAACACACCCTTCTTTAAAACACATCCAGTCTTTATGTAAATGGTCATTTCTGATAGATGTGTGGTTTAAAATAAACCCTTCTTTAAACAGTGGGTCATTTGTCGTAGGTGCATGATTTAAACCAAAACACGTCCAAGCTTAAAAATTGAGTCATTTCACATAGGTGTATAGTTTAAAATACACCCTTCTTAAATCAGTGGATCATTTGAGATATTTGTATGGTTTTAAACACTCGTCTTTAAACAGCGGGTCATTTGAGATAGACTAATGGTATAAAACACACACCTTCTTTCTTTGACTCCCACACCCTACCCATCAGCTGCAAAAACTTAATCTTTTGACTCCCTCACACTATCCACCACCTTCCTGCAGGTTAAGTTTGTGCTTTGCCAGCATTTTGACAATGCAGGATGCAGGTGAATAGGGTGTGGAAGTCAAAGGGTTAAAAAACCCTTCATAGGTCATTTCAGATAGGTGTGTGGCGTGAACCAGAAGACATCCAATTTTTAAATAGTGGATCATTTCAGATAGGTGTGTGGCGTGAACCAGAAGACATCCAATTTTTAAATAGTGGATCATTTCAGATAGGTGTGTGGCGTGAACCAGAAGACATCCAATTTTTAAATAGTGGATCATTTCAGATAGGTGTGTGGCATGAACCAGAAGACATCCAATTTTTAAATAGTGGATCATTTCAGATAGGTGTGTGGCGTGAACCAGAAGACATCCAATTTTTAAATAGTGGGTCATTTCAGATAGGTGTAATGGTTTAAGACACACCGTTCTTTAAACATTGGCTCTTTTGAAATACGTGTGGTTTAAAACACACACCCATTCTTTATACAGTAGGTCATTTCAGATAGGTGTATGTTTTAGAGTGCATTCTATGGTAGGTGTGTATGTTATAAAAAATCATTTTCTATATAGCAGGTAATTGCAGACAATGTGTTCTTTAGAATTCTTTCATTTCTGTAGAGTGTGAGGCCTAGAGGATAAAGCACCCACCTAGGATGTGAGAAACCTGGGTTTAGTACCAGATTGGGCGGAGATATTTCTCCCCTCTCCAGTAGACTTTGAGGTGTGGTCTGGATGTTGGCCATTTAGGTGAGACAATCAAAGGAGGTCCCTTGTGCAGCATGAATTTTGCGCACATTGCAACAAAAGAGTTGTCCCTGGCAAATTTTCTATTGAAAAATACACTTGCAGTAGATAAACAGTAATAAATGCATGTGTGACACAAAAAATGTAATGTATGGTGCCGTAGTGAACTTTGGCAATAGACTTTACTCGGAGAATGTGGCTTTGTTTGATGCTGAAAAATTTCATTTTGATTAAAAAAAAAAAATTCAATCCATTGGGGAGGGGCTATAGTTGGTCCTTTCACTAGTTTCAGATAGGTGTGTGACACAAAAAATATAATGTATGGTGCCATAGTGGAACTTTGGCAGTATACTTTACTCAGAGAATATGGCTTTGTTTGATGCTGAAAAATTCCATTTTGATCCTCCCCCTCCCCCCTAAAAAAAAAAAATTCAATCCATTGGGGATGGACTATAGTTCGTCCTTTCAGATAGGTGTGTGACACAAAAAATTTAATGTATGGTGCCATAGTGAAATTTTGGCGATATACTTTACTCAGAGAACATGGCTTTGTTTGATGCTAAAAATGTCCATTTTGAACAACAACAACAACAAAATAAAGTTCACTGGGGAGGGGCTATAGTTAGTCCTTTCAGGTACGTGTGTTTAAAGCGTCATTACAATTTCTTCCCCAGTGGACTCCAAGACGGTCGGCTGCGTGGCAGCAGGACTAGCTGCAGCAGCTGCTGCCCCCTACGTGATCCCTGCAGCAGCAGCAACTGTGGGCTTCGCCAAGGCAGGAGTGGCAGCGGGCTCCACAGCAACCACCATGATGTCCATGGGCAATGGACTGGGCATTGTGCCGGCACTGCAGTCTATCGGGGCAGCCGGCCTCAGTGCCAAAGGGGCTGTGTTGACTGGCTTGATGGTCCACACAGCTGCTGACATGTTGGTGGACAGCAATCCAGGTAAAAATGTAGTGAAGGCAAAAGCTTAACCCTTTGACTCCCGCACCCTATCTACCAACTGTAAAATCTTAACCCTTTGATTTCCTCACCCTATCCACCAGCTTCCTTCAGGAAGCTTTGCTACCATGGTTGGCAATGCACGATGCTGGTGGACATGGTGCGGGAGTCAAAGGGTTAACCCGTTGACTCCCACACCCTGCGCACCGGCATCCTGCATTATCAACCATGATAGTAAAGCAAAAACTTCACACTTTGATTCCCTCACCCTATCACCAACTTCCTGCAGGAAGTTCACAAAGTTTGCGTTATAAGGTGCCCAGCTGACTATGTAGAACCATATTAGGGCTATAAGCAGTTCAAAACATACATAGTACTCTAACAGTACAAAAATGGAGGAGAAAATTAAGTACACATATCAATGCATTTGCACACATAATCTAAGGAGGAAGAAAGAAACAAAGAGAGCGACAGAAAAGAGGAAATTTCTTGCGCAGGGTTGGGGGAACAAAGGACGCATGAAATACTAAGCTAACACGACCATAATGATCGGAGCATTAACATGGGCAATGAACAGGTTTTTTTGTCAGAACATGGTGACCTGGGAATGAAATCAATACACAGATCTTGGGTCTGTTACAAGAGCTAGCCAGTCCACTGAGAAAAACTTGAGTCTTGGTAGCAGTTAATACCAAAATAATCTGACAACAAAATTGTAAATGATAAGTGTGTGTTTGTGTGCATGTTGGGGTGGGGGGGGGGTCAACTTAAAAGCTTTTAGTTCCAGTTGCCAGTACATTTTGTTTGTGTGTTTGTTGGGGATGGGGGGTAGAGGTCAACTTACAAGCTTCTAGTTTCAGTTGTCAGTACACTGTGCTGATTACGGAACTTCAAAAATTCTTTTCATCAATCTTTCGAAATTTCTCATTTTCAGACATTGAAGTGAAATCCAAGCTGTGAAATAAGTCCCATGTGGGCAGCAGTGAGCACCAACCAAGACAATACGTCCTACTCATTTGAAGACATTGAAAATTTTTTAAGGCTACTTCCAACGACCAAGACGATGCTTCCTGCTCTAAAATTCTTCAAAGCGACTTCCTACAACTAAGAAGATGCTGCCTACTCGGTGTATGATGTTGAAAATTCTTCAAGGCTAATGATGTTGAAAATTCTTCAAGGCTACTGCCTACTTGTCTTTTCATTTATACTTTTGCATTGGAGCGTGGTCTTGCCTAAAACAGTGAGTGTGGTGGTGGTTTTAATGAAACGTGATATCTGTTGAGTGAAATACCATACGTTGAGGTATTGGAAATTGACATTTTTTTCATTTGAAATTGTTGCCATGCCTATTTTTTTAATGGAGCATTACTGGCTTGTATTTGTGATGGAGCATTATTTATGTTCAGAAAATATTTGGGTTTTGTTGGTGGTGGTTGGTTTGTTTGTTTTATCAATGTTTAACTTACTTGTCTTTTGACTGAAGCATTATTTACATTCAAGAATTGAAGGGTTTCTGTTGACCATATTGTCCATTTTTTTGTCTTTTTTCTTTTCTTTATCTTATTTATTTATGGTCAAATTTTACAGTGTTTTCCTGTTTATGCAGTGAACTTCTGTGGTGTACATCATTAATGAACTGTATTTTAGTGTGTCATGAATTATCTATCACTGCTATGGGCATCACTAATAAGCTGCATTTCAACAAAGTACCTAAATAAATCTGTCTCGACTATGTACTTTACTAATGAATTGCATTTCAATAAACCTGTCAGAATTATGTGGCCTACATTTTAGTAAAACCTGTCACTACTTTGTACATTACTAATGAACAGCATTTTAATAAACCCGTCACGACTCTGTACATTACTAATGAACTGCATTTCAGTAAACCTGTCATGCCTACATTAACTAATGAACTGAATTTTAATAAATCTGTCACAAATACTAATGAACTGCATTTCTGTTTCTTTTTTTAAGGATCATTGTACTTAGGGAGGTTACCTTTGTGCTCACCTTTTTTGTTTTTCCCCATCCCATTTCTATGCCATTTTCATGGCCATAGAAGCTGGAACAGTTTTTACAATGCGATGATGATGATGTCGATGAGGATGATAATGATGATGCTATGGAGTTCCATCTAGGATTGAGACTATGTGACAGGGCTGTACTCTATGCTTACTATCATAATATATCCTGGCATCAACCAGGCCTGAGAGATACAGACACCTGCAGTGCTGGTTAGAAGATTTGAGCAACACCTCAATGACACATCCGAGAAGTGGATGAGACTCGACAGTGTGGTCCCTGTCTTCCCAATGAGCCCATAGCACGCCCAACTCTGGGTAGGAGCTGGTTAGAGCCGAAAAATCCCACAATGATTTTTGAGGGGACTGATAGGGATTCGAACCCACAACCTTCCAGTCGGTAGTCCGTTGCATTAACCATCACACCACGGTGAGTGGTTTATGAACTGCATTTAAATAGATATGTCACTACTGTGTATGGAATAATGAACTGCATTTCAACTTGACACTACTGAGTATTCTACAATTCCTACCAATGAACCTCTCTTCAGCAAAGAACATCTTACTACTATATACATTACTAACGAACCGCATTTCGGTTTCAGTTCAGTTTCTCAAGATGTCTCCGTGCTTGGGACGAATTCCATATGCACTAACGTCATAGGTGCCATGTGTATGGTGATCATGGTGCAAGCCTTAAGCCTGCACATAAATCCATGAGCTGGCCAGGTCCTGAGGCCCTACCTAGACTGTGGAGCCGGAACCAGCATTTCAATAAAGACGTGTCACTTTTAGTACGTAAGCACTTTCAACGCCAGTCAGAGCCTGCCCACATGGGAGTGGACCATGTCAGCATGGGCCTAACACATTCTGTACTGAACTTGCCGCTGCTTTCTGTCTCCAGTCTTCAGCTACCTCACACTTGAACCCTTTCACTCCCTCACATTCTTTTTCACAGGGTGGTGAAGTGAAAGTTGAAAAAAAAAGGCCTGATCAAAGGGTTTTTTTCCAGCTCATGCTGAGTGCATCCAGGTCCAACTCTGAACCAAAGTCTGCATGTACTTAACTCCCTTTTTTTTTTCTTTTTTTTTTTTTAGTTTAGTTTTGTTTTCTTTTGTTTTTTGTTTCATTCTGATCTTCTCCTTCACATGGCACCTGTGACAGAAGTGCATATGGAATTCGTTCCAAGCACAAAGACATAATCTTGAGAAACTGAAACTTTAACCCTTTGACTCCCGCACCCTATCCACCAACCGCAAAAACTTAACCCTTTGACTCCCTCACACTATCCACCAGCTTATAGGGTGAGGGAATCAAAAGGTTAAGTTTTTGCTCTGCTAGCATGGTGGGCAATGCAGGATGCTGGTGGACAGGGTGCGGGAGTCAAGGTTAAAGTTCTGATTTTTCTTGGATGTGTGAATACACACTGTTTTGCCCACACTGTGCAGGTAGTATATTGCATAACACTGTGCAGGTAGTATATTGCATACACAAAGGGAGTTTAGGCATTTTCAGGGCTGCACGCTTGTTCAGCTGGGAGATAGGGAAAGTCTCTACCCTTTATATAACAGGCAGAGATAGGGAAAATCTCTATCCTTTGTACAACAGGTGGAGATAGGGGAACTCTCTACCCTTTATACAATAGGCGGAGATAGGGGAACTCTCTACCCTTTACACAACAGGCGGAGATAGGGAAAATCTCTACCCTTTACACAACAGGCGAGACAGGGAAAATCTCTATCCTTTATACAACAGGCAGAGATAGGGAAAATCTCTATCCTTTATACAACATGCAGAGATAGGGAAAATCTCTATCCTTTATACAACATGCAGAGATAGGGAAAATCTCTACCCTTTGTACAACAGGCAGAGATAGGGAAAATCTCTACCCTTTATACAACAGGCGGAGATAGGGAAAATCTCTACCCTTTATACAACAGGCGGAGATAGGGAAAATCTCTATCCTTTATACAACAGGCGGAGATAGGGAAAATCTCTACCCTTTATACAACAGGCGGAGACAGGGAAAATCTCTATCCTTTATACAACAGGCGGAGATAGGGAAAATCTCTACCCTTTATACAACAGGCGGAGATAGGGAAAATCTCTACCCTTTGTACAACAGGTGGAGATAGGGAAAATCTCTACCCTTTATACAACAGGCAGAGATAGGGAAAATCTCTACCCTTTATACAACAGGCGGAGACAGGGAAAATCTCTACCCTTTATACAACAGGCAGAGATAGGGGAAATCTCTACCCTTTGTACAACAGGCGGAGATGGGGAGGGAAAATCTCTACCCTTTATACAACGGGCGGAGATAGGGGAAATCTCTACCCTTTATACAACAGGCAGAGATAGGGGAAATCTCTACCCTTTATACAACAGGCGGAGATAGGGGAAATCTCTACCCTTTATACAACAGGCGGAGATAGGGGAAATCACTACCCTTTATACAACAGGCGGAGATAGGGGAAATCTCTACCCTTTATACAACAGGCGGAGATAGGGGAAATCTCTACCCTTTATACAACAGGCGGAGATAGGGAAAATCTCTACCCTTTATACAACAGGCGGAGATGGGGAGGGAAAATCTCTACCCTTTATACAACAGGCGGAGATAGGGGAAATCTCTACCCTTTATACAACAGGCAGAGATAGGGAAAATCTCTACCCTTTATACAACAGGTGGAGATAGGGAAAATCTCTACCCTTTATGCAACAGGCGGAGATAGGGAAAATCTCTACTTTTTATACAACAGCGGAGATAGGGGAAATCTCTACCCTTTATACAACAGGTGGAGATAGGGAAAATCTCTACCCTTTATACAACAGGTGGAGATAGAGACAATCTCTACTCTTTATACAACAGGCGGAGATGTCTAGAAGGAACAAACCAGCACCTTCTCACTGTGTAGCCACCTGACTGTCGATTTTTGTGATTGATCGAAATAAACCAGCCAACCAAATAAACCATCCTTTCATGATTGAAGAGAAACATTTTAATGAATCCTACAAATATGTGGCATGAAACTTTTTGTTGAAAAAGAAACTGAACAATAAATCATCTCAGCAATTTATCACAACAATAATGCATACCACATAGATATTCAGTTACTGCATTTGAACAGTAAAATTATAGGGGTACAATTTTCATTTGCAATCACATCTGATTCAGTTGTTACTTCATCTGTTCAAGATGCACCCTTTTTCGAACAGATAAACACATAGTTCTGAATCACATAAATGTCTGTGCATACATGTACACACAAACACATTCACAAACACAGACACACCATAAACACCTGAAAAGACTATTATACAAATGTCATTTTCTTCACCACACATAGTAATGCATAATGCGCACCAGTTTTAGGTTCAGCTTCACAAGATAACATCTCCACGATCTGTATCAGTTCCATATAACTGATTCTACTGATGCTATGTGATTAAAAAAAGATCCAATGTGATCATGTCATAAGCCTTAATCCTGCACCATTAACAATCAATTATCTTTCAGCCATTGAAAGTTAGTTGTTGGAAATAGGCCTTCCCCAGCTGCTTCCATTCACTTCGTTCCAGCGCTTTTCCTCTCCAGTTCTTGTCAAATCTATTTACGTCGTCTCTCCGTCTAGTTTTCTGTCTTCCTCTATTGCGAGTGCCGTCTCTTGGTATCCAGAACGTGGTTTTTGTTGTCCAATAATTGTCCATTCTCCTGGTGAGATGTCCTGCCCAGTTCCATTTCTGTTTGTTAATGGTTTCCAGGATGTCTAGCACTTTTGTTCTTTTTCTGATCCATTGAGCCATTTTGCGATCTTTCCAGGTGATACCAAGCATGATTCTTTCATGTGCTTGCTACATGGTTCTAAACAATCTATTAAGACCCACATAATTCATCTTGAGCTATTATGTACTTTGTCTCTCCATCTGACATGGCACCCAGTGTTTGTTAACAAAACAGGCAGCTATTCTTTCGTTTGTTGATTGATTTATTTAGACATTCCTTCTCTTTTAAGACTATTTTCCGCACCACTTCAAAGGCATTATCTGTCACCACTGTTCAAACAACTGGATATAAAACCAAACCCTGGCTTAGGCAGTTCTATTTCCAGTATCAGATAGACTACAAGAGTGGTGGATAGGGTGAGGGAATCAACGGGTTTTTCCAGTTGGTGGCTTGGGTGCGGGAGTCAAAGGGTTAAAATGAAGTTGCTCTGAGGCCATCCACTTTAGCGATTGCACTGCTGCCATGTCCCTAACGTGGAGTACAAGTTGAACAGTGCCTTTGTATGATGGACAGACTTATGATACAACTTACTAAGCCCCCTATGAACGATGAATGACTAAAACAGTTCAGTGACAAGAGGCTGACAGATAAGTATCCCCCCCACCCAATTTCCATACACCCCTGCCTGGTGTAGACCACAATGTCCATTTAATAGCCCCCCATGAATAGGCCTTCTACCC
Source organism: Monoplex corrugatus (assembly GCA_030674185.1). Classification (NCBI taxonomy): domain Eukaryota; kingdom Metazoa; phylum Mollusca; class Gastropoda; order Littorinimorpha; family Ranellidae; genus Monoplex; species Monoplex corrugatus. The sequence goes on from JAPXFY010000021.1 coordinate 58,594,715, forward strand.
CGATCCCAAAAACCTTGACATAAATTTACCCCCAGCATTGGGATGGCAGAGAAACCAAATCTGCAGAAATCTCCTTAAGCTCGGCGTGAAGGACCACAGAATCTGAAAGAAATTTTCATACGTGATTTATGAAAGTGAAGCTAATGATGTCAGTATTAATAGTTACAATGTTGTCTGTATTAATAGTTACAGAGTTCAAATTTGGTTGGAACTGCACAACAGGACTGTGCTCTGATGTTTTCTATTGGAATACACAGACATCAAATCAGACCCAGAAAATACGAACACCAGCAGCCAGGAAATTTGAGCCACATCCTCCAAGATGAATCCTCGAAATTTATGATGAACATGGTCTCAAGATGCTCAACATAAAACAAACTCATTTTCTTCATTATTCTTGCAGTTCAGCCGTCCACCTCACTCCCTTACAAACATAGAACAATACATAATTTGATTCTGCCATATCTAACAATGGAAAACTAAAGCTGGTTCTGATCAGTACCCTTTGTTCATCCAACACAAAGCTACCTGATCTTCAACACACACACCTCCGATATTTAGAATACACAGCCCTCTGACAAAACTTCCACACATAGTCACAGCTCAATAATAAACTCTCCTAATCATGCTTTGCATCTGTCTCTGGAATATGTCCTCAGTATCTCTATGACATTCTTAACATCTACATCCCACACTGAAAACTTTGCTCCTCTTCTGATTTCACAGTGTCTGCATTCCATCTTTCAGAACAAAATCCTCTGGCCAGAGTAGATTTGCTTACAAAATCCAACAAGGTGGAATGAACTTCTTATCCACATTTAGACATTCAGTCACTTCCTTCAAGTCTGCTCTCAAGACTCATCTTTTTCAACTGAGACCTGTGTGTGTGTGTATATATGTGTGTATGTGAGTGCACACGCATAAGTGCGTTTGTAAGAATGATTGAGTGCATATGTTCATGCATATGTCCATCTATGCTTGTATGTGTGTGTTACGTGTGCAAGTGTTCATGTCTGTGTATTGGCGAGGATGGATGAATGAGGGAGCTGTATTCATTGCTTAAGTGTTTTTATGGTCATGTTGTTTTTTTCTTTTAGGTCCATCCTTTGGTCATATTGGTACACGATGATCTGTATCTGCTGTGCCTGAATCCACCTCTGTCGCTTATGCTTTTGTGGGATGAGATACTGAACGAGCAGTCTTTGTAACCATTATCATTACATTTCCAACATATCATTATTTAATGTTTCTAGCGATTCGTCGACAGTAAGGGGACTTCATTTCCTGCAAGGCGGTGTCAAGCACCTGTGTGAGGTGAAGCAAGTTGACAGGGTCTGTCTGCAGAAGCTGTGTGTCAGTTGCCTCCCCGTCCTTTGTCTGTAGCTTCAGGAGGATCTGTGGAGTTGTCTGGTGGCGCAGGGAGCGACTTGCAAGCTGTGTACACAAAACACCATGAGATAGTCAAAACTACTTTTCCTTTTAGGAGGAACGGGGTGAACAGAACTTTAGAGATAGTCAAAACTACTTTTTCTTTTAGGAGGAACGGGGTGAACAGAACTTTAGAGATAGTCAAAACTACTTTTCCTTTTAGGAGGAACGGGGTGAACAGAACTTTAGAGATAGTCAAAACTACTTTTTCTTTTAGGAGGAACGGGGTGAACAGAACTTTAGAGATAGTCAAAACTACTTTTTCTTTCGGGGTGAACAGAATTTAGAGATAGTCAAAACTACTTTTTCTTTTGGGAGATGGGTGAACAGAACTTTAGAGATAGTCAAAACTACTTTTTCTTTTAGGAGGAACGGGGTGAACAGAACTTTAGAGATAGTCAAAACTACTTTTTCTTTTTGGAGAATGGGGTGAACAGAACTTTAGAGATAGTCAAAACACTTTTCTTTTAGGAGGAACGGGGTGAACAGAACTTTAGAGATAGTCAAAACTACTTTTCCTTTTAGGAGGAACGGGGTGAACAGAACTTTAGAGATAGTCAAAACTACTTTTTCTTTTTGGGAGAATGGGGTGAACAGAACTTTAGAGATAGTCAAAACTACTTTTTTTAGGGGGAGCGCGGTGAACAGAACTTTAGAGATAGTCAAAACTACCTCTTTTTTTAAAATTTTTTTAGGGGGAATGGAGTGAACAGAACTTTTTTTTTTAACCAGCATGTGACATTGAATTGAAGTGGGTAAGTGTCAGACTTCTGACTTGACAGTTCTGGGTTTGATCCATCATGACATTTCTGCCTGTAAGGTAAAGGATGGAGAGATGGAGATTTTTCCAATCCCACAGATCATCGAAAGTGCAGACCTGCCAGTACTTAAACCCCATTCATGTGTATACATATGCAGAATGTCAAATACGTAAAGATCCTGTATAATTTCCATTCAACAGGTTGTTGTTAGATCTAGCCTAGATACCTCCCACCTGTAGGATAAAGCACAGATTTTTCCAATCTCCCAAATCAATACGCATGCAAACCTGCTAAAGCCTGAACCCCTTCATGTGTATACACATACAGAACATCAAATATGGCCAATAAAGATCCTGAAAGCCATGCCAATGTTGAGTGGTTTACGACACCAAGCATACAAGCCCACCAGAGTATGCAGACTGTGCAACAACATAATGCCTGAGCAGTGTGGGCTAAAGAAACTGCATTACTGTTATTACTGTTTAAAGCTCAACCAAGAGCCATATTAGGGTTACAACCGTCTCAAAACGTAATGAACAACTCGGTGACCTTGAAAAAAAAATGAAAAAGAAAATGAAGTATACATATCAATGCATTCGAGCACATGATCTAAAGATCTGGCACTGACCATTCCGCCCAATTTATCACCAAAGATTTTTAAAATACAAACCTGATCACAAATGTATACACATAACTAAGTACAATAAAATGTACAATAAAACCTGACCTAAGTTACCTACAAGTGCATCTGCACATCACATTTCCTTAGAGCCAAAAATGCACTTTCTACATGTACAACATTATGGACATTTTTACAGAACACATACAGGTAAATGAACCAGCAAGGCACAAATCATAGAAAGAGATGACAAGAAAGCAAAGGCAAGGCAAGAACAGAGAGAGTGACACAAAAAGGGGAAATTTGTAACACAGCCCCTGACATCTCTTTGGTGGCAAAGCACATACACGTTTCTGAGAAAAACATGGCTATTGTTATTGTTGTTTAAAGCCCAGCCCATTGCACGGAGCCATATCAGGGCTATAACAGCTTCAAAACACAGTACTTCAACAGGAAAAAAAAAACGAAAACATAATTAAGTGCACATATTAATGCATTCACGCACATAATCTAAGGACATGCCCCTGGCTTTGACCACTCCCTCCAATTTATCGCACACAGGATTTAAAAAAACACACCTGAATACAAATTTAAGCATACCTAAAGACACCAAAACATACATAAAAATGGATATAAATTACCTAAAATTGCTTCTGCATATCTCACCTCCCTAAAGCCAAAAATGCACTTAATACATGTAGCCTACCCAATTATCAATCCTAAGAAAAAGTATGTAAGACTTTATCGAACACTTAACAGGTCAATGGACCAGCAAGGCAGAAAACAATAGGGAAAGAAATGACAGAAAGCAAAGAAGGAAGAAAGAAACAAAGAGAGTGACAAAAAGAGGAAATTTCTAGCACAGAATTTCCAGAAGGTGGGGATACTATTTATACTGAAAGAGCTCCTGGCATCTTAACGGGGGTAAAAACATTGCTAAGAATGCAAAATAAATACAATTTCTCCAAAAATAGGGAGGGGAGGGAAGTGATATCATCTCTAATTCTGCCTTAGTCTGTATTGAGTTGGAAACAGTCACACTACCAACAGGTCACAAAAGCAAGGGACTGACCTGGACATCAAAGCGCCACTGAAGACTGTGGTAGTGAGGGAGGTCCATGGACATGTGGGAGAGGATGGTACGGATCTCGCTGCGATTAGCTAGATACAGCTCCAGCAGAAGATTGCACAACTCCTCTGAGAAACCCAGCGTGATGATTGAATCCTGGAAATCTATCTCGTTCAGCTGAGAAAACACACACACACACACACACACACACACACACACACACACACACACACACACACACACACATACACACACACACGCACGCACGCGCACACATGCATGCGCACAAGCACGCACACACACACAGACACACACACACACACACACACACACACACACACACACACACACACACACACCACACACACCACACACACAAAATGAAATGAAATGACAAAGATTGAGAAAAACAAAGAACAGGTTATGATTCAAATAAAATCCCAGCAAAACTAATCACCTTTATGATAAAATATAATGGAGTAAAACCTTTGCAGGGAAAGTACAGGAAGTTCTAACAGTCTACATACAACTAGAAAAAAAAAAGACTTCTCTTTTATGTGTGTGTGTTTAGGGTTTATGTTTATCTGGTGGTCGTTGTCTGAACATAATAAAAGGACACCACTCAAAAACTGCGTCATGTTCATATAAATCTTTACAATGAGATGATAAACAGAGATCCAGTGTTCAGCATGCACTCAGCGTAAATAAAGATCTCACAACAACAAAGGAGTTGACCCTGGCAAAATTCTGTAAAAAGACAATCCCTTTTCATACATAAACAGAAATATACACATACACAGGGGAAAAAAAAAGGGTGATGCTGCACAGTGGCAACACACTCTCCCTATCAGACCTATGAAGAGAAGCCTGAATTTCTATTAACAAATCCATTGTGACCACACACACACACACAAATGCTTAAAAAGACGAATTCATGTACAGTGGAAACCTGATATAACAGGGATGATGGGACCAAATCAAAATCCCTGTTATATCAGATCCCTGTTATATCAGATATCAAGGGAAATAAGGACTGATCAACTAACTCTTGATAAACAGTAGATCTAGGCCTAGATCTGGTCTGGTGTAAGTGTGCAGTAAGCTTACAAACTGAATGATGGCGCAGTCAGTCACTGACTCAGTGGCCTCAGGCCTACACGCTTGCGCGCGCATCACGCTCGCATTGCGAAGCATTCTTTCAGTGTACAGTACACAGTATACCAAGGCTAGCCTAGATCTAGATCTAGGCCTACTGCGTGGCGTGCTGAGTCTAGGCCTAGGCCTTTCTGCTGCAGAGCCCGTCTCGGCATCCCTGCTATAACCGATCGAGCCCTCTTGTCTCCCTGTTATTGCCGATAAGTTTTAATAGAGACAAAGAGGAAGAAAACATGGGGATTGAAAAAAGCCCTGTTATATCCGGATTCCTGTTATAACCGGTCCTGTTATAAATGGTTTCCACTGTATATCATATTATCCAAGATGAACTGTTACATACAGCCCATAAATGTAGACAACATGGCCGAGGAAATACTAAAGCAGCTCCAGACAAACCAACACATATATTTACCTGTACATAATTTGTATTTGTATTTTATCTACATTTTGATGATAGATTTTCTGTGGGACATCTGGGCTAGGTTGCTGCCACAGGAATAATGTGTAACCACAATTCTTTTCATGGATGCTTGTATGGATGTTATTCTGACTGTTATATTGCTGTACAATCTGCATACTCTAGTCTTTGACAGGTTACCCAACCATCCCACCAGTCTTTGCACTCTGTCTTCAGTGGGTTACCCCACCATGGAGGCAGTAATACTTCTTTTTGAGAAGAAGAGGTGGAAGGAGTGAGGGGAGAAAGCATGATTCTATAAGTCACCAAAAAAATGACATGGCTAGGGAGGGAGGGAGGGAGGGGAGTGTGCATGATTCTATAAGTCACCAAATAATGACATGGCTAGGGAGGGAGGGAGGGAAGGGAGTGTGCATGATTCTATAAGTCACCAAATAATGACATGGCTAGGGAGGGAGGGAGGGAGGGGAGTGTGCATGATTCTACAAGTCACCAAATAATGACATGGCTAGGGAGGGAGGGGAGTGTGCATGGTTCTATAAGTCACCAAATAATGGCATGGCTAGGGAGGGAGGGAGGGGAGTGTGCATGATTCTATAAGTCACCAAATAATGACATGGCTAGAGAGGGAGGGAGGGGAGTGTGCAGATTCTATAAGTCACCAAATAATGACATGTCTAGGGAGGGAGGGAGGGAGGGAGGGAGGAAGAGGAGTGTGCATGATTCTATAAGTCACCAAATAATGACATGGCTAGGGAGGGAGGGAGGGAGGGGAGTGTGCATGATTCTATAAGTCACCAAATAATGACATGGCTAGAGAGGGAGGGAGGGGAGTGTGCATGAGTCTTTGCACTCTGTCTTCAGTGGGTTACCCCACCATGGAGGCAGTAATACTTCTTTTTGAGAAGAAGAGGTGGAAGGAGTGAGGGGAGAAAGCATGATTCTATAAGTCACCAAATAATGACATGGCTAGGGAGGGAGGGAGGGAGGGAGGGAGGGGAGTGTGCATGATTCTATAAGTCACCAAATAATGACATGGCTAGGGAGGGAGGGAGGGGAGTGTGCATGATGCTATAAGTCACCAAATAATGACATGGCTAGGGAGGGAGGGAGGGAGGGGAGTGTGCATGATTCTGTAAGTCACCAAATAATGACATGGCTAAGGAGGGACGGGAGTGTGCATGATTCCATAAGTCACCAAATAATGACATGGCTTTTACTTTCTATTCTTCAACATGCATATCAGAAATTTCCACTCTTCACTCACTTGGCATTCCAAAACAAATGTGACTGCCCACGTTCAAGCAAACAGAAACCAGAAAAAAACACGAAAAAAAATAAGAACACATATTTAATATAACAAGACAAGATAGGCGCAAATTTTCAGCCAACTGGCCCTTGTCAAGTGTAAGATCACAAAGAAATAAACACCAGATACAAAAATTAGGAGAAAAAGACTGAAACGTCCCTGCTGCTCCATCCAGTGTGAGAAAAGGAATCTTTAAATCTGGTGTATATTTCTTTGTGATCTTATGTTTGATAACAGCCAGTTGGCTGAAAATTTGCGCCTGTCTTGTCTTCTTGTATTAAATACGCATTCTTAATCTTTTTTCTTGTTTTTTCTGGATCACCAGGCACTACCCAGACAAGGTGGAACTCAACCTTGTGACTGCAAGTCTGACATCATAACCAACACACCTACCACAGCCGTAGCTACAAGTCTAAAACTTAAACACAAATATGAAAAGATGGATCTCTTGTTATCAATGCAAGTAATATTGTATTATATAATCGAAAATAACTTCAAAAGCTCTAAAGACTTAAAGCACCAGTACATGAACTGTGTGAATTATAAGAACAGAATCTTGCATGCGCTTGTCTTTCCTATCCCTTGTACGTTACACACCAACACTGAATGCTGAACTCCTGAGGAAGATACAGGGCATGGAGATATGAGGCTCTCTGAGTATCTTGGACCACCACGTGTCTCGTACACTGATCATGTCGTCAATGAAAAACTCTGCTAGACTATTCAAACCATTCAACAACAAATAGGCCCCTCACATCAGTGAAGAAAAGGAACGATAGATGCAATGACCACATCATGTGAAAAACAAAAATGTACACAGAGCTGGAGTGATTTCCTTCAGGTATAGTTTATACACGAGACAGAAAACAAGTTTGAAGAAACAAGGTTCACCGTCCCTGAGGCAGACTGATACAAAACCATTCAGTGGCACCCATACAGGCACAGGACTGAATGTGTTAAGGGACCAAAACATGGTAAGTAAAGCAAGAACTCGTACAGGGACTCACCATGAGCTTAGAGCTCTCAGACAGTAAGTACATCATGCCTTCAACACCATGCTGGACCGTTTCTGCACTGGCACCAAGTTTTTCTGAAACAAGTCGCATGTTTAGAAAGTTCACAGTAGTGCATACATGTATACAAGGCCACACACACATTTAGATATGCGTGTGCATGCACACACACAAACACATGCACACACACACGCACACACACACAAACAGAGTTCAAATTGATATTATATATACAGACACACATATTCACATTTAATTTAAATGCACAAATAAAGAGTAACAAGTGGCACAACATAGTTACTTACTGAGGCGCGCGCGCACACACACACACACACACACACACACACACACACACACACACACACACACACACACACACACACACACACACACACACACACACACACACATAGTTTAAACTGATATATATACTCCTAATCATAATTTAAGGGCCACTTCTTCCTTCCTCTCTAATTTTAAGTTGAAATAATTGACAATGTTTAGAATTGATTCTATGTTTTATTTCATCATTTCCACACCTGTTTTGGAAAAAGAAATTAGCACAATGACCCATTAGTGAACAGCACATGCATTTAAAGGAACATCCCCCCCTTTTCAAAAAACAGAAAGTGTCAGATTTGGCCAATTTGTTTTCAATATTGCGTGTGTCCGCCCCGAGCCTGGATGCATGCTTCACAGCGCCGATGCATCGACCCCACAAGGGTACGGAGTGTGTCCTGAGGGATGGCCGCCCACTCGATCTGCAGGATGTCGACCAGCCTGGCCAGGGTGCCCGGTGGGGGGTGGTTGTCCCTGATGCGCCTCCCGAGCACATCCCAGAGGTGTTCAATTGGGTTCAGGTCAGGTGAGCACGCTGGCCAGGCCATACGGACGACTTCATGCTGCTCCAGGAAGTCGGTCACAAGGCGTGCTCGATGCGCAGGTGCATTGTCGTCCTGGAAGATGGCGCCTTGACCAAGGTCCACAAGCGCAGGCAGTGCCACGGCCGCCAGAACCTCGTCCCGGTACCGGACCCCGTTCAGGATGCCGTCAATGGGGAGCAGGGGGGTCCGGGTACCACGGCTCATGCCACCACACACCATCACCGACCCGCCGCCGTACTGGTTATGCTCTTGGACAGTGGCGTCAGCGAACCTCTCCCCTTGACGTCGCCACACCCGAGCCCGGCCATCGTTAAAGGTCAGGGTGAACCTGGACTCATCCAAAAACAAGACCCGGGCCCACTGTTGCCTTGTCCAGGTCACGTGCTCCCTGGCCCAGGTCATGCGGCGCACTCTGTTGACCGGTGACAGCACGGGTCGGATGGCCGGTCTCCGTGACCTCAAGTTTGCCTCATGTAGCCGTCTTCTCACCGTGCTGCAGCTGATGTTAGCACCTGTTGCGTCCCTCAGCTGACCCCTCAAGGTCACCGCAGTGGATGCCCTTTCCCTCAGGACGGAGAGGGCAAGGTAGCGGTCTTGCTGTCTTGTCGTTACTCTGGGTCGACCCGTGTGACGCCTTTCCTGGACTGCTCCAGTCTCATTGAAGCGCTCCAGCAGTCTCTGGATTGTGGAATGCGACACTTCAAGTCGTCTAGCAACTTCCCGCTGCGCTAGGCCTTCATCAAGCAGAGCGAGGGCTCTCCCCCGCTGCTCATCCGTCATCCGTCGTCTTGCAAGCATGGTTAAAACGAACCAAGAACGGGTCCTTTTTATCCTCGTCTGCGGGCAACTTTGGCTGGAGTAGTGTTCACAAAGGGCTTGCCTTGCACGTGCAAAGCGAATTTTGTCGCTACCTTGCCTGCGTCGTCAGAGAGACCCTGCTGAAGATTCGACAATTTCGTGTGGAAATTGTCTTCCTTGGGCCGCCCATTGCAAATCGGCAAATCCCCAAACACGTGCCAAAAGGAAACTGCAATGTTGTCTGAGCTCTTATCCATTCAGTTACGGCAACGAATTGGAGAAAAGAGTAAGAGAAAATAGGTTATTTCTCCTTTCAAAAATTGACTCAAAAACGTTCCTGGCCCTTCAATAATGACGTGTAGTATATATATACAGACACACATATTCACATTTAATTTAAATGCACAAATAAAGAGTACAAGTGGCACGACATAGTTACTTACTGAGGCACACACACACACACACACACACACACACATGCACACACACACACACACACACACACACACACACACACACACACACACACATAAACATACACACACACAGAGTTTAAATTGATATATATACAGACACACATATTCACATTTAATTCAAATGCACAAATAAAGAGTAACAAGTGGCACAAAATAGTTACTTATTGAAGCGCACGCACACACACACACACACACACACACACACACACACACACACACACTGACATACACACACTGACACACACACAAACACACACAAACACACACACACACCCCTAGTGACCTACACACACACACACACACACACACATGCACACACACTGACACACACACACACACACACTGACACACACACAAAACTAGAAAAGCTTGGATTTTTGACCATGCCACTGAAAATTATACTGGTAGTATCAGCATATACAGAAAAGACATCACATCACAATGCTACATAATCATTACAGTATCTGTAATATAAAAATAAACATTACTTACGAGCTGCTCCTTGGTATACTTTTGGATTAGATCCTTTTCTGATGAACTCCATACTTATCCTGCAAAACTCTCGCACAACTGAAAAAACAAAATGTAAAATAATAACAAAAGTGACTGAAAGTGAAACAGTGATCAAAGCTGACAATTTATCATATGGACATAAATTTCAATCCAATAATGTAAAGTACTGACTTACCATTATGCCATCTGTAAGTATGGCAGCAATGAAGATACTCCACTCCTGACTGCTCTGGGCGGTACTCCAGATACATTTCAGGGCCTTGGGTTCTTCTACTGTTTGTCTTAAGGTGTTCCTGGGTCTTCCACTCTTGTGTTCCTTCTTGTGTGCAATGAAGGGGAGTCTGGGTGATGTTATCCTCCTCTCTCCATCATCCATGTATCCATCTCCATAACCATTTACAATGATGGTGTCCATACTCTCTTGATTACATTGGCCTGGGTGAGTGATTACTGGTCAGAGATGGTGCTGGGCCACAAGAACCGTATGATTCCTCATGAGATTTTTTGTGTAGAAGGTTGAAAGCTTGATTTCTGTCATCAAGAGGGGAAAGGACACAGCTCTGGTACAGCCTCAGCATGGAACTGATGCTGTACAGGTTGGACTTCCACACACTGTTCAAAATGTTTAAAAGTGTTTCTGGTCTTGCTGATATGGCTCTTGTTATTTCTCCTTATGTCTGACAGTGCTGTCTAGGTAGCTGAATTCTTCAGCTGTGGGCTGAATGGGAATGGTGAGGGTTTGGGGATGATCAGTGTCATCACCTCTCTTTTCTTTTGACTGGTTTTTGGGCCTGCTTGCAGTAAAAAGTTATTCAGCGGAGAAATTTTTTCTTGCATGTGTTGGTGAGTATGGGAGACCAGGGCCAGATGGTTCCTACGTAAGGTCATAAAGCTAAATAGCTTTTGTGCTGAAGTGGATTTGTCCATGCTGTTTAATTTCATCTGAGAGTGAAGCACAAGCATGCCCTCATAGGATACATACAAAAAAACAAAAACAAAAAGAAGGAAAAACACACAAAACAAAACAAAAATGAACACACACACACACACACACACATACACATACACAAAACATTTGCATAAATACCAAACATATCATGATATACACACATGCATGGACAAATGCATACAGACAACCAAACATACACACACACAAACACAGACTTCAGATTTAAAAGAAGAGTTAATAATGTGTATGTGTCAATGAAGGTATTAACTGGCTACAGCCGGTAATTACCAGTCTGAAAACAAAAATTCCAAAATGAATATCCCAAGCGGATGATGTTCAGCGGTTCAAATTAAGAGAATGGCCAGACAAATACTGCATTTTTCCCTATCACCATCCAGTCTCCAAACAATGAAAAAATATCTGCGCCAGCAAGCTGAGTATATCACACAAGCCTATGTCTGATAGCGTGAAGGCCTACACTATATGTTTTATAAGCCTGTCATACCAATTACCATAACGTCACTGACAAAAGTTACAGTTTGTGACTGAAGTAAGTCAAACATTATCTCTCTCCTTTTTCCATCTTTCCCGACTCTAAGCACCAGTGATCACTCCCATCCTCTTCCCCACTCTGCCTCCTCTCTTCTACCCTCCCACCCCAAGACCATTCTCTTTGATTCCCTTTCATTGTACTCATCTGACATCAGCTGCATACCATGTAAGTGTTACAGCCCATAAGCAAAATGAAGGGATATAGGAGATTACCGAATGGAATACAGAACACAACCATTTTCCCCCCACCATTACCGGTTAGATTCTCAGTGTCTGGTTGAATCAGGTAAAAGTAGCACAAACACTGTGTCTGTATGTGTATACATGTACGTTGTGTTGTGTTGTGTTGTGTTGTGTTGTGTTGTGTTGTGTTGTGTGATTTTTTTTAATGTACAAAATAGGCATGCTTTACACAGGACTTTGATCAGATCAACATTCAGAGAAAAGTCAATGTCCAAATGGAATCAAACCTAGTGGCTCTTCAATTCCTTAGAATATTTTTTCCACTTCATCTTAAAACTTTTTATAATGGACTACTCCTAAGAAACTTTTGTTGCTTTGAACGCTGCAATTTTTTAAATACTAAACAGGACCTACGTGTACACACACGACGCGCGCGCACACACACACACACACACACACACACCACTCGAACGCACGTCCACACACACAACGACAAACTCACAAAGGTGTCACACACACACACAGACACAAACAAACAAAAGGCGGGTGGAGGAGAGGGTAGACAGTGAGACAAGAAAAAGAAAGTAAAGAACTTAAGAAGAGAGTGACAACGTCACAGTCTGATCTATCTGAGATCAGAGTGCTGAAGTGGGCGTGTTTCGCTGTTTTAGGTGTTCAGTCTTCAGGCAACAAAAAGACTTGTCACAATCACAATGTTAGAATTCAGTGTCAAATGCATCATACTACACAACTGCAAGTCTTACCATCAACACCAACTTGGCTAAGAAAGGCCAAATGTTCCTTGTGTGAATCCTCTAAAACCAGTAACATGTTGAACGCGGGCAAAGCTGCAAAATCCACCGGCTTGCTTTCAAGTTTATCGTCTGCAAGGTGCGATCACGAGCAAACCGGAAAGCAGTTTAGCTTAGCCTAAAGCTAACCAACAAATTGGGAATATGACCGTACTAATTGAACAGTTTGAGGAAGCTAGATGTGGCGCATGGTACTTGGTCGAGTGAAAAGGGAAATCATAATGGTTAACTTCCATAGCATCTCCGTCCAAATTTCTATCAGATACTAAAGACAAAACAACCATTAGTCATTCAGTTAAATACTTTAAACAAATCAGCCACTCATTCGTTCAATCAACCAATCAATCAACCACTAACCATCAATTAAACGCATTAGACGAACGAAAGCGTATAAGCAGCCAGGGATTTTTAGCAGAAACACTTCTAATGTCTCCCCCCCCCCCCCCCCCCCGGGTTATTCATGGAAACCTGCTCTGTTTTTTCCCAAAAAAAAAATCGCTTGTTGGAAAGCTTGCTGCGCGTGTCAGCGCCGCATATTCTCTCTCTCGCTCTCTCTCTCTCCGCTCTCTGGTTCTGGTTCTGTTCTGTTCTGTTCTGTAATCGCTAAACCTCCCTTGAGGAGTATCGTAGCGATGGCTCTCTCTCGTTTATTAATTTTTTTCGTCTGTATGCGTGTATTTATATCTACCTCTCTCTCTCTCTCTGTTGTTGTTGTTGTGGTGTTGTTGTTTGTTTGTTTTTTCGTCTCTATGGGTGTATTCATATCCACCCGTACAAAAGGGCTTTACAACAGATTTTTGCCAAGGAGAACACTTCTGTCGCTGTGGGATCTTTAACGTGCACAGAGAGACTACTACGCACAGGACCTCGGCTCATCGCCTCATCTGAAAGATTAGCACCTAGACCACCGCTTAGGATCTAGGCCTAGCAGGAAGGGAGAGAAATCCCTGTCCACTGTGTGATTCGAACCCGGGTTTCTCATGCTTTAATCACTGGCCACACACATCACTCCAAATGTAAATAAATATATATATATATGAATAATACACTATTGCAAAAAGAAAAAGAAAACTTAATTCTTGTCTCTTACTGTGTCAATGACGGGACAGTGATCCATATCTTGTCAAGATTCGCCCTGGAACATCTGGCAAACCCTTGCTAACACTTAGGCACATAAGTGTTTGCTAGTTGTGATTTAAACCCTGGACTTCTAGCTTAATTTCCCTCGCTTTGGTCACCACTCCATCGTGTCTACATGAAATTGTCTAAAATTGCTGATGGTGACTATGCCTTGCTGTCACCACTCCATTGTGCTACATGAAATTGTCTAAAATTGCTGATGGAGACTATGCCTTGCTGTCACCACTCCATGTGTCTACATGAAATTGTCTAAAATTGCTGATGGTGACTATGCCTTGCTGGTCACCACTCCATCGTGTCTACATGAAATTGTCTAAAATTGCTGATGGTGACTATGCCTTGCTGGTCACCACTCCATCGTGTCTACATGAAATTGTCTAAAATTGCTGATGGTGACTATGCCTTGCTGGTCACCACTCCATCGTGTCTACATAAATTGTCTAAAATTGCTGATGGTGACTATGCCTTGCTGGTCACCACTCCATCGTGTCTACATGAAATTGTCTAAAACTGCTGATGGTGACTATGCCTTGCTGGTCACCACTCCATCATGTCTACATAAAATTGTCTAAAACTGCTGATGGTGACTATGCCTTGCTGGTCACCACTCCATCATGTCTACATAAAATTGTCTAAAACTGCTGATGGTGACTATGCTTTGCTGGTCACCACTCCATCATGTATACGTGAAATTATCTAAAATTGCTGCTGGTGACTATGCCTTGCTGGTCACCACTCCATCATGTCTACATGAAATTGTCTAAAATTGCTCCTGTGACTATGCCTTGCTGGCCACTGTTCTGCCATGTCTACATAAAATTGTCTAAAATTGCTGATGGTGACTATGCCTTGCTGGTCACCACTCCATCTGTGTGTATATGAAATTGTCTAAAATTGCTGCTGTTAACTGTGCTCTGCTGGCCACTGTTCTGCCATGTCTACATAAAATTGTCTGAAATTGCTGCTGTTAACTATGCCTTGCTGGTCACCACTCCATCATGTCTACATGAAATTGTCTAAAATTGCTTCTGTTAACTGTGCTTTGCTGGTCACTACTCTGCCGTGTCTACATGAAATTGTCTAAAATTGCTGATGGTGACTATGCCTTGCTGGTCACCACTCCATCATGTTTACATGAAATTATCTAAAATTGCTCCTGGTGACTATGCTTTGCTGGTCACCGCTCTGCCATGTCTACATGAAATTGCCCAAAATTACCGCTGTTGACTATGCTTTGCTGGGCACCACCTGCTGTGTATACATGAAATGGGATTGTGTAAAATTGCTGCTGTTAACTGTGCCTTGCTGGTCCAAATGTCCTAATGTTAAAATGTGGATGTTGCATATACACAAAATGACTACTACTGCCTCTTACCTGGAAATCTCATCATTCTAGGTGACATCAATGTCCACTATGACAACACTCACCGTTATGACACAAGACATATCATCAACTCTCTGTCCAATCACAATATGACTCAACACATTTCTGAACCAACCCATCAAAAAGGTCACATTCTTGACTGGATCATTTCTCGTGATCACCACAATTCAGCTACTGACAACTGCTTAGTTCTTTCTACCCATCTAACTTCAGCCCTTCCATCCGACCACTCTGCAATTCTCTGTTCTCTTGACATTCCTCCTCCTTCCCGTACCATGCCACAGTTACTTGACGCAATCTCAAATCTATCGACCTTTCCACACTTTCATCTGATGCCTTCCGTCTCCTTTCTGAAAAGTCACGTAACCTTGCCGATGAATTCTATACTACTCTCCACCATCTTCTGGACACTCATGCTCCAGCCACAACCCGTCTTTTACCTGACCGCCCCCCTACCCCCTGGCTCACTCATGATATTGCCTGTGCAAAACGTGCCTGCCGCAGAGCAGAGCGCCGCTGGCGCAAATCCAAACTCACTGTACATAGGCAACTTTTCCAAGCCTCTAAAACAAAAGTGTCCACCCTCATTGCATCTGCAAAAACAAGCTATTTCCAAACCAAAATCCTGAATGCCTCTTCTTCAGAAGAACTCTTTACAACCATGAATCATCTCCTTGGCACACGAAAAGATTTACCTCTCCCAACAAAACACACAAATGAAGAACTCCCATCTGTATTCTCCAAGTATTTCACCACCAAAATACAAACTCTTCGTGACAGGCTTGACAGGACACCCTGTCAACCATGCCCACCTGACCCTTCCTTCTCTGGCACACCTCTTACTACTTTTACCCCAGTCTCACAAGAAGAAATTCTCGACACAATCAGATCCATGTCGTTCAAAACCTGCGAACTGGATCCTCTTCCAGGTTCTCTCTACTCTGACTGTCTCCCTACGCTCCTCCCATTCATCGCTGACATCATCAACACTTCTCTCCAAACTGGAACTGTCCCAGATTCTTTCAAGTCTGCTATTGTTCACCCTCTCCTCAAGAAATACAATTAAGACCCAAATGAACTGAAAAATTACCGGCCTATCTCTAATCTCTCTTTCTTGTCAAAACTGCTTGAAAAAGTTGTCCTCAACCAACTGAACTCTCACCTGTCTGTCAACAATCTCCTCAATCCTTTCCAGTCAGCCTACTGCCAGTGCCATAGCACTGAAACTGCCTTACTACACATTCTCAACAATCTCCTCCTTGCAACTGATACTGGCAAAGTCTCTCTCCTCACACTCCTTGATCTGTCTGCAGCCTTTGATACCATTCATCATGGTATTCTCCTTTCTAGACTTCATCATACTTTTGGCATCTCTGACATTGCTCTCTCCTGGTTCACTTCATATCTATCAAACCGAAAACAAACTGTTCTCATCAATGGCACTTACTCTCAACCTGCATACCTGACCTGTGGTGTTCCTCAAGGATCTGTCCTTGGCCCTGTTCTTTTCACTCTTTATACCTCCCCCCTGTCCACCATTATCAACTCCCACTCTATAAAACACCACTTCTATGCTGATGACACCCAACTTCAAGACAGTGACTCACCTGACAATATACAGCGCCTCCTGACTCACACCACTGAGTGTTACTCAGACATTAAAAATTGGATGACATATAACAAACTTCAGCTAAATGATGACAAGACAGAAGCTATCCTCATTGGCACCCGTCAGAAACTTTCTCAGCTGCCTCCTCTTTCTCTCCCATTATGTAACACATCAGTCCCAATTTCTGATTCAGCTAAAAACCTTGGTGTCTGCATTGACTCTACCCTCTCCATGAACAACTTTGTTTCTCAAACTGCCAGATCTTGCTACTATCACCTCCATCGTATAAGCCTGATCAGGAAGTATCTCTCTGTCGAAACAACTGCAAAACTCGTTCTCTCCTTCATAATGTCTCGCATTGACTATTGCAATTCACTCCTGTCCGGTCTTCCTGCCTCCACCATTCACATCCTACAGCGCATTCAAAACAATGCTGCACGCCTTGTACTCAAAAAGAAAAAAGCTGACCACATATCTCCTCTCCTGGCACAACTTCACTGGCTCCCTGTATCAAAGCGCATACAGTACAAACTAGACACCATGTGCTACAAAAGCCTCAATAACGCAGCCCCCGATTACCTGCCTACTTGAGATCTATGTTCCCTCACGTACCCTCCGCTCTGCCTCCGATCCTCTGACTTTTCGCTTTCCACGCACTAAGCTCAATACCTATGGTCCACGAGCCTTCTCTGTTTCTGGTCCGCTCTCCTGGAACAAACTTCCTCTCTCAGTCCGTCAGCAACCTACTTTTGTCTCCTTCAAGTCCGCTCTCAAAACTCACCTTTTCTCCTCTACATAAAATCCTGACCTCACTCAATCCCCTCTGCAGCCTGTCTCCACTCGGAGGGAAATTACATTGTAATATATAATTGTATATGCTATGCTCTCTGTAATTTTCCATTGCTTTTATTCTTTCTCCCTATTTATAGCCGTGTGCGTGTGTGTGTGTGCGCGCGCGTGTAGTGTGTGTGTGTGCGTGCGTGCGTGTGTGTGCGTGCGTGCGTGCGTGTGTGTGCGTGCGTGGTGTGTCTGTTTCAGCGCTTAGATTTGATTTTATCAAGATTTTGCGCTATATAAATATTGTAATTATTAATTATTATTATTATCATTATAAAATGTTGAGACTGTTTTTTGTTTTTTCACAATTGGCACTATGTCATCTAGTTCATGTACAGGTAGAGCTCCAGTCTTCCATTCTTACTGCATGGGTTTGAGTCGGGCTTGACAAAACGTTTGTGCATGTGGACTCTGGTCCACCCAGCAGAGTGACTGGATACCTGAACTGAAATGGGGGAAGGTAAAACTGAACTCAGATGAAACTTCTATCACCTCATTCCTCTGTGATTACACGGTTATGGAACAACCACAAACATAATTATTTTTTTCATGTGTATCTAGTAGTATTTGCTGGTCAAAATGGGAGGCAAACCATTTGGTATCAACATCATTCAGGTGTATGCACCAACATCTGCAAGTACTCAGGAAGACATCGACAACTTCTACAAAGTATTAGAGATAGCCAAAGTCCAATGTAAATCACAAGAAGTTACTGTAATAATGGGAGATTTTAATGCTAAAGTGGGACAGGATAGGGTGGAGGATATAGTTGGACCTCATGGCCTTGGTACGCAAAATGAAAGGGGAGAGAAACCTGTAGAATGGGCACAGATGAATGAGTTCATAGTAGGAAACACCTGGTTTGAGCAGCCTAACAGAAGAAAATGGACTTAGATGAGTCCAGGAGATAATACCAAAAATCAGATTGACTACATCCTGATCAACAGAAGATTCAGAAATTCTTTACTGTCAGCAAAAACACTACCAGGCGCAGACTTTTCAACAGTGACCACAATCCTGTAGTGGAAAATTTTAACTGAAATTCAGGAAAAGAAAACAAACCAAAAGCAACATGAAACTAAACCTTGGACTCTTAAAGACAGATGTGATACGTAAAAAAATTAATGTACATGTTCAAAACAAATTCAATGCTCTGGAAGATGTTGATGACAGTGAGGAACAATGGACAAAGTTGAGAAATTCGATAAATGAAGCTTGTGAAGAAATCTCTAAGGCAGATAGAAAAGCAAAAAAGAGCTGGATGACTAATGAAATTTTGGGCTTGATGGAGGAAAGGAGGAAGGCAAAGAGAAACGAGGAGACATACAGGAAGATAAACAAGGAGATCAGGAATAGGTGCAATGAAGCTAAGGAAGCTTGGCTGAAAACAAAGTGCAAAGAAATGGAAGACCGACACAAAACGGATCCTCAGGGTATGTACAGACGAATTGAAGAAATTGTCCACAGGAAAAATACATGCACATCAACTGGTTGCTTGAAATCGAAAGATGGCACGCTTATCATGGAAAAAGACAAAATATTAAAACAGATGGGGAGAGTACATTAAAGACCTTTTTGAAGATGACAGAAACGAAAAAACATTATAAAAAGAGAACTTTGAAGGACCACCCATAATGAAAGATGAAGTTAGAGCAGCACTGAAAAAGATGAAAACCAGGAAAAGCCCCAGGACCAGACAACATTACTACAGATATGATTGAAGCCCTGGAGGAATTTGGCATAGAAAAAATAACAGTCCTCCTAAATGAAATTTACGACACTGGAAAAATCCCCAAAGATATGTCAAAATCAAATTTCACTGCACTTCCAAAGAAGACAGGGGCTATAGAATGCGAACTCCATCGCACAATCAGTTTGATGAGTCCTGTAACAAAAATCCTGTAGAGAATAATCATGATGAGGACAAGGAATAGAATCAAAAGAGAAATAACAGACCAGTGTGGATTTGTGGAAGGGAAAGGAACTATTAATGCCATATACATCCTAAGAACTATCATAGAGAGGTCAGTTGAGATGAATATGGATTTGTATTTATGCTTTGTTGACTACAACAAGGCTTTCGATCGGGTAAGACATGATAAATTGATCAACCAACTGGAGAGACTCAATGTTGATGGAAAAGATCTACGAATAATCAGAAATATGTACTGGGAACAAACAGCAGCAACGAGAGTAGAAAACAATGTAAGCTCTTTCCAAAACATCAAAAGACGAGTCAGACAGGGTTGTGTTTTGTCACCAGATCTGTTTTCACTATATAGCGAAAACATCATGAGAAACCTAGAAGAAGACCCTGGATTAAAGGTTGGAGGGAAAATGATAAACAACATTCGATACGCAGATGACACCGTGCTAATTGCAGAAAATGAAAGGGACCTACAAAACCTTGTGAATATACTAGAAATAGAAAGCAAAGGTAAAGGGCTGGAACTAAACAGCAGGAAGACTGAAGTCATGGTGATCAGTAAAAAACATGAAATCCCCTCATGCAAAATAACAGCAAATGGCACAACCTTGACACAGGTTGATAAATTTAAATACCTGGGAATGATCATTTCATCAGACGGCAGATGCACATCAGAAATAGCTGGCAGAATCGGCCAAGCCAAAACAGCATTCACGAAGATGACAAGCATTCTTACCAACAAATGCCTATCAATTAACATCAGGAAGAGAGTTCTTGATTGTTATATAGAACCAATACTGTTGTACGGATGTGAGGCGTGGACAGTCAACAAGCAAAGCCAGAACAAGATTGAGGCAGCCGAGATGTGGTTTCTAAGAAGAATGTTGAGAGTTCCATGGACAGCAAAGAAAACAAACGAGACAGTCTTGATGGAGGCAGACACAAGTAGATCACTCATAAGGAAGATTAGGAAAAGACAGGCAACATTTATAGGCCATTTTATGAGGAAGAGGGATTTGGAGCACCTGGTCACAACGGGAAAGCTGGAGGGAAAGAGAGCACCAGGTAGACCCAGGGAGAAAATGCTGGACGGACTTGCAGAGTGGCTGGGGATGAGGAGGGTGGGGGAGATGCTAGGGGCAACGAGAGATACAGATGGAAGTCCATGATCGCCAACGCGATTATTAATCTCTGTTCTGCCTGTACTGAACATTTTTCATGTATCAGGTAGTTGATGACTTCATGAAAGTCAATCAGACATGAAATATTGCATGCATGATCATGTTTAATCTCTCTCTCTCTCTCACACACACACACACACACACACACACACACTCACTCACTCATCACCACAACAACACAACACACACACACACACACACACACACACACACACACCAATTTTAAGTCTAAATGTAATAAAGAAATCTACTTTTTGTGAGAATGTATTTATTTCACAGAGAAATCTCTCTCTTGAGGGAAAAGTGCTCTTGTTTCTAAATATACACTTCAATGGTGATGCAGCATTCTAACAAGAATGGCGGAAACTACATTTGTCCAATACATTTTCATTTTGTAATTCTGGGTCAAAGACAAAGCAAACATCAAAGTTCAATAATAAAAACATGACGCTACAATATCTAAATAAAAATCATAACTTTCAGCTAATGAAATACATGCACAAAAACATACATTATGCAACCGAATACAGAAATCCTGCACTGGATTATGGTTTTGTTTTAAAATATTTTATGCTATTATTATCAATTAATAACTACACCCTGACTCAGTTTATGTAGATTATACTTACTTCCACGCCAAACCTTTTTCAGGTTCAAAAACACTGTTTCAAGCAAGAGTGAAACGATGCAATCTTACTTGGTCTAGTCACAACATCTGCCATATGACACATTGTCCAAAACCATCCTTTTGGTTATCGTGGATAACACCTGTCAGAGGAAGAATTTGGGTGGCCAAAATCAAGCAATGGGCCAACCTCAGAGGATCATACTTGATTTAGTTGCTTCTTCATCCCAAAGACAGACACAAAGGTTTCTGTCAGCTACTGCATTCCACTGGTAACACATCTACCCCTCAACCTGAACGACCACACTGGTTATGGGAATAGGTGATGGCGGGATGACCAGCCACTTTTTTTTATACATATTTTCATATAAAAAGAGGTATTTCAAAAATGACTGTTTTTATTCCTTATATTGCCAAACCATAAGAAGAATTTGCCTTTTCAAAAATTGATTTCAATCTTTTGGACTGTTTTTATTCTCTAATATTACCAAACCACAAGAAGAATTTCCCTTTTTAAATATCGATTTCAATCTTTTTTCTTTTTCTCTCTTTTTTTCTTTCAAACATCCTAAACAAAGGTCATATCCTGTGATCTTCAAAACAGTGAAGATCACCAAACATACAAATAAACAGATTCAGATTCATAGTGTGGATATTCCAAACAATTTTGCAATACCAATAGTATACTCTTTAACTGAATTAAAAGTTGTCATTTAACTCTAGCGTTGTTCACAGTGACTGGAAAATGTATTGGTTAATTAATTAAAATTTTGATGCGTAAAAATTCTGTGAAAGTCGAAGAAGACTGAAACAATAAGACTAAAACAATAGAATCAGAAATTCAAAAACTAAAACAAACAAAATCCCCCCCCCCCCCCCCCCCCGAATCAAAACAAAATTAACCACACACACACACACACACACACTCGGTCAATCCAAAACAAACCACACATACACAGACACACATATAAACACACACACACACACACACACAGAGTAGAATGAGTATATAATCATATACATCCCATGTGTATCCATTAAAATTTTGATTACATACCCATGAGTCACACTACTTGAAACAAAACTCATAAACTCAGTCACACATAAGGGACACTTTGTTCAGAGTATAAAATCAAGGAAACGCACCATCACTGCAAGTGCATCGTTGGAAGAAAACAACTGCCTTTGTCCTATAACAGCAAGAAACAAAGAAGTGGACAAAGATGGGCAAGATTTTTGGACAGTTCCAATACAACTGAACAAAAAGATGTATAATGTACAAACACAGAATGACATGACATTGAAGTTTGATGTGCCACACATTTAATTATGACCACACAAAAACAGTTGCTTTTTCTGTACAAATCAACTTTCCTAATTAGAAAAAAGAAAGAAAGAAAGAAACAAAAACACCATATTAAACAAGCTCTCTAAACTAGACTTTTGGTAAACACCAGGCCAAAATGAATTGCAACAAGCACTACTGAACTCAACTTGAGTGACTTGGCAGTAGCACAATAGTGACTTGGAAGTAGTACAGTCTCTTTTAGTATACGTGCCTCAAACGTTTTTGTAAGCGTTCCTATCTTTCTCAGATGTGTGTATTTATGTTGTTCTGCTGCACTGTGCAGCAGTATGTTGCTGCACAGCTTGCAAACTCTGTCTTTGGTGGAGTGCACGCTGGGTTGTTTTCATGGTTTCATAAATCATCGGACATTGGTAAGATTTACAAGATCTACAACATGATACTTGATGTTCTGCTGTATGTACACATAAAGGGGGTTTTGACACTAACAGGTCTACATGTATGTTGACCTGAGAAATCAGGAAAATGTCCATCTTTTACCTACCAGATGGCAGGTACCCAAGATGAATTCAACCCCAGACCTTTCGATTGGAAGTCTGTTGTATTACCCACTTGGCTACCTGTCATAACTAATTTGAAACTGATGGCTCTAAGTATAATTCTATAGAACTGGAAGAGCTACTGAATGAACCTGCTATTGGTAAGCTGACCTAAGTGGTGCAAGGGTTATGTAGGTCTGTAGTTAATTCTGTTCAAAGGCTTAGCAAATTTCTATTGACCTTCTTTCAGCACTGTCACATAGTGACAATTTTGTTGTTGTTGTTGTTGTTAGTATTTTTTTTTTCCTTCTTCTGCATTTCAAGAGTGTTTCTTCTTGGATATGCATATGCACATTGTTTGGTCCGCAAGATGCAGGCATTATGTTACTGCACAGTCTGCATACTTTATATTCGATGGGTGTGCATGCTGTTTTCCCATTTTCATACAGCACAAAACACTGACATGGCTTAGCAGGATCTTTAGCACGTGTGTTTGATGTTCTGCATTTGTGTACATATGAAGGGGTTTCAGGCACTAGCAGCCTGCATATGTGTTGACTTGAGAACTGGGAAAAGTTTTCACTGTTAAGTCCTGACATCCTAACCGCTTGGCTATCGCGTCCATTGCCAATACTTACAACACTGGCACAAAATGTCATGTGCTATGTTCTATGATTGCCTTGGTATCTCTAACACTATTCTCATGTGACAAACTCTCTTTAAAAGGTTTCATGGTAGTGCTCTATAAGCTCTCTTTCAAAATTAAAAGGTTTCTCACTCAGTTGGTTACAGTGCCATGCTAAAAATGCAGAGTCACGGGTTTGATCCTCAGACCCGCACCCTGTCCACCAGCATCCTGCATTGTCAACCATGCTAACAAAGCAAACACTTAACCTTTGGATTCCCTCACCCTGTCCACCAGCATCCTGCATTGTCAACCATGCTAACAAAGGAAACACTTAATCTTTGGATTCCCTCACCCTGTCCACCAGCATCCTGCATTGTCAACCATGCTAACAAAGCAAAAACTTAATCTTTGGATTCCCTCACCCTGTCCACCAGCACCCTGCATTGTCAACCATGTTAACAAAGCAAAAACATAAACTTTGGATTCCCTCACTCTGTCCACTAACATCATGCAGGAAGCTGGTGGACAGGGTGAGGAAGTCAAAGGGTTAAGTTTTTGCAGTTGGTGGAAAGGATGTGGGAGTCAAAGGGTTAAAGGGACTGGCTGGTTCATGTAATAGAGCCACAGACCCAAAGTCTGAAGTTTCAAGTTCAATCCCAGCCAGCAACATAAACATTGTCTTGTTTGCTGTCCTTCTAACTGCTCCCTTTGCTGTCCTTCTTACTGCTCCCTTTGTTGTCCTTCTCACTGCTCCCTTTGTTGTCCTTCTTAATGCTCCCTTTGTTGTCCTTCTTACTGCTCCCTTTGCTGTCCTTCTTAATGCTCCCTTTGCTGTCCTTCTTAATGCTCCCTTTGCTGTCCTTCTTAATGTTCCCTTTGTTGTCCTTCTTAATGCTCCCTTTGCTGTCCTTCTTAGTGCTCCCTTTGTTGTCCTTCTTAATGCTCCCTTTGCTGTCCTTCTTAGTGCTCCCTTTGCTGTCCTTCTTACTGCTCCCTTTGCTGTCCTTCTTACTGCTCCCTTTGTTGTCCTTCTTAAAGCTCCCTTTACTGTCCTTCTTACTGCTCCCATTGCTGTCCTTCTTACTGCTCCCTTCGCTGTCCTTCTTACTGCTCCCTTTGCTGTCCGTCTTAATGTTCCCTTTGCTGTCCTTCTTAAAGCTCCCTTTGCTGTCCTTCTTACTGCTCCCTTTGCTGTCCTTATTACTGTTCCCTTTGCTGTCCTTCTTACTGCTCCCTTTGCTGTCCTTCTTAATGCTCCCATTGCTGTCCTTAATGCTCCCTTTGCTGTCCTTCTTAATGCTCCCTTTGCTGTCCTTCTTACTGCTCCCTTTGCTGTCCTTCTTACTGCTCCCTTTGCTGTCCTTCTTACTGCTCCCTTTGCTGTCCTTCTTACTGCTCCCTTTGCTGTCCGTCTTAATGCTCCCTTTGCTGTCCTTCTTACTGCTCCCTTTGCTGTCCTTCTTAATGCTCCCTTTGCTGTCCTTCTTAGTGCTCCCTTTGCTGTCCTTCTTACTGCTCCCTTTGTTGTCCTTCTCACTGCTCCCTTTGTTGTCCTTCTTAATGCTCCCTTTGTTGTCCTTCTTACTGCTCCCTTTGCTGTCCTTCTTAATGCTCCCTTTGCTGTCCTTCTTAATGCTCCCTTTGCTGTCCTTCTTAATGTTCCCTTTGTTGTCCTTCTTAATGCTCCCTTTGCTGTCCTTCTTAGTGCTCCCTTTGTTGTCCTTCTTAATGCTCCCTTTGCTGTCCTTCTTAGTGCTCCCTTTGCTGTCCTTCTTACTGCTCCCTTTGCTGTCCTTCTTACTGCTCCCTTTGTTGTCCTTCTTAAAGCTCCCTTTACTGTCCTTCTTACTGCTCCCATTGCTGTCCTTCTTACTGCTCCCTTCGCTGTCCTTCTTACTGCTCCCTTTGCTGTCCGTCTTAATGTTCCCTTTGCTGTCCTTCTTAAAGCTCCCTTTGCTGTCCTTCTTACTGCTCCCTTTGCTGTCCTTATTACTGTTCCCTTTGCTGTCCTTCTTACTGCTCCCTTTGCTGTCCTTCTTAATGCTCCCATTGCTGTCCTTAATGCTCCCTTTGCTGTCCTTCTTAATGCTCCCTTTGCTGTCCTTCTTACTGCTCCCTTTGCTGTCCTTCTTACTGCTCCCTTTGCTGTCCTTCTTACTGCTCCCTTTGCTGTCCTTCTTACTGCTCCCTTTGCTGTCCGTCTTAATGCTCCCTTTGCTGTCCTTCTTACTGCTCCCTTTGCTGTCCTTCTTACTGCTCCCTTTGCTGTCCTTCTTAGTGCTCCCTTTGCTGTCCTTCTTACTGCTCCCTTTGTTGTCCTTCTTACTGCTCCCTTTGCTGTCCTTCTTAAAGCTCCCTTTACTGTCCTTCTTACTGCTCCCTTTGCTGTCCTTCTTACTGCTCCCTTTGCTGTCCTTCTTACTGCTCCCTTTGCTGTCCGTCTTAATGCTCCATTTACTGTCCTTCTTACTGCTCCCTTTGCTGTCCTTCTTACTGCTCCCTTTGCTGTCCTTCTTAATGCTCCCTTTGCTGTCCTTCTTACTGCTCCCTTTGCTGTCCTTCTTAATGCTCTAATTGCTGTCCTTCCTAATGCTCCCATTGCTGTCCTTCTTAATGCTCCCATTGCTGTCATTCTTAATGCTCCCATTGCTGTCCTTCTTACTGCTCCCATTGCTGTCCTTCCTAATGTTCCAATCATTCTGGTGGTGACATGTTTCATAGGAACTGCCCTCTGTCCCCCCCCCCCCCACTCCATTTCTTTACCTGTTTCATAAGCCTGCCCGTTATATTGTTATTGTTGTTTAAAGCCCAGTTGACTGTGTAGAGCCATTTGAGGGCTAGAACCATTTCAAAACATACACAATATTTCAACAGGAAAAAAAGGAAAAGAAAATGAAGTACACATATCAATGCATTTGCGCCCATAATCTAAGGAGATGCCTCTGGCACTGACCACTCCATCCAATTTATCGCACAGGGGATTTAAAAAAAAAACACTCCTGAATACAAATTGAAATATAACTAAGGACCCTAAAACATATATAAAAACGGGCCTAAATTACCAAAAATTGCTTCCACATGTCTCATTTCCCTAGAGCCAAAAATGCACTTAATACATGTACCCAATTATCAGTCCTAAGAGAAAGTACATAAGACTTTATCGAATACATACAGGTAAATGGACCAACAAGGCAGAAAATGATAGGAAGAAATGACAGAAAGCAAAGGAATAAGAGCAAATTTGTAGCACAGAATTTCCAGAAGGTGGGGATATTATTCATACTGAAAAAGCCCCCAGCATCCCCATGGGGGAAGAGCCTGCCTGTGCAAGGGTTTTACGCAGGCTCAAGATAAAGGAAGGAGGATCATGAGGAGCACATATGGAATTGTATTGAAGGAAGAAAATGATAGGAAGAAATGACAGAAAGCAAAGGAGGAAGAAAGAAACAAAGAGAGTAGCAGAAAAGAGAAAATTTCTAGCACAGAATTTCCAGAAGGTGGGGATACTGTTTATACTGAAAGAGCCCCCATTATCCCCACGGGGCAAAGTACCATGTAATAGGCAAAGGATGAAGATTGTTCTGATCCACCAGGTCAACATATGTCTAGTAAGTCCAGAACCCCCTACTTGAATACACGCATACACAACATCAAAGACACCTTGTCTGTGTTCTATGGCTTACGGAAACATGAATAGGTCCTGAACCCCCTACTTGAATACATGAATACACAACATCAAAGACACCTTGTCTGTGTTCTATGGCTTACGGAAACATGAATAGGTCCTGAACCTCCTTCTTGAATACACACATACACAACATCAAAGACACCTTGTCTGTGTTCTATGGCTTACGGAAACATGAATAGGTCCTGAACCCCCTACTTGAATACACACATACACAACATCAAAGACACCTTGTCTGTGTTCTATGGCTTACGGAAACATGAATAGGTCCTGAACCCCCTTCTTGAATACACACATACACAACATCAAAGACACCTTGTCTGTGTTCTATGGCTTACGGAAACATGAATAGGTCCTGAACCCCCTACTTGAATACACACATACACAACATCAAAGACACCTTGTCTGTGTTCTATGGCTTACGGAAACATGAATAGGTCCTGAACCCCCTTCTTGAATACACGCATACACAACATCAAAGACACCTTGTCTGTGTTCTATGGCTTACCGAAACATGAATATATCCAGCGTGTATGTTATATGCGGACTGTGTAGCGAAATAGCCCCTGCACAGTGTGGGCCAAGGTGCAAAAACACATCCGAGAAAGTATTGCTCAGAATGACAAAAGATAAGAAAATGATTTACCAAACCCTTATTCAATTTTTGCCTGGTACTGTCATTCAGTTTTTCTTTTGTCAGAAGTGTTTCTATGGTACTGTCATTCTATTTTTCTTTTGTCACAAGTGTTTCTATGGTATTGTCATTCTATTTTTCTTTTGTCACAAGTGTTTCTATGATATTGTTATTCTATTTTTCTTACATCAGAAGTGTTTGTATGGTATTGTTATTCTATTTTTCTTATGTCTTAAGTGTTTATATGGTATTGTTATTCTAATTTCCTTACATCACAAGTGTTTATATGGTATTGTTATTCTATTTTTCTTATGTCTCAAGTGTTTATATGGTATTGTTATTCTAATTTCCTTACATCACAAGTGTTTATATGGTATTGTTATTCTAATTTTCTTACATCACAAGTGTTTCTATGGTATTGTTATTCTAGTTTTCTTATGTCTTAAGTGTTTATATGGTATTGTTATTCTAATTTCCTTACATCACAAGTGTTTATATGGTATTGTTATTCTATTTTTCTTACATCACAAGTGTTTTTATGGTATTGTTATTCTATTTTTCCTGTATCAGAGGTGAAGCCAGTACCGGTGTGCAATTTTTCTACAATGCAGTTATTCAAATTTCTTAACATCGTAGGCAAAGTCTATTTCTCACACACACACATTGTTTTATAAAAAATGCATTAAAATCTGCTTATGAACTATCAAAAAAATATACATACTTGCTACTTCCTTCAGTGATTTTGATCATTCCGATGTGTTCATTTGAACAAAGTCATTATGCATATGTGCAGTGTCACATCTGTGATCAAAACACAGTAAAAAAGAATGCTCTTTTACCCTTTTACTCCCGCACCCCACCCATCAACTGCAAAACTTTAACTTTCGACTCCCTCATCCTATCCACCAGCTTTAGGGTGAACGAATCAAAGGGTTAAGTTTTTGCTTTGCTAGCATGGTTGATGATGCAGGATGCTGGTAGATGGGAGTCAAAAGGTTAAAACAGAATTAAAATGCTTTTGACATGTTTTGTAAAACCATACAGAGAAACAATCATGAACCAGCATCACTTTTATTTTCAAATAAGAATATCAAGCAAACACCCAGCACTGATCGTTCAAAACATTTAATTTTTTTTCTTCAGATGTGACGGTGAGAACACCTAAGCAAAGAAAAACAAAACAAAAAAACAAACACTGATTAAAAACAAAACAATAAAAAAAGAATACAAAGTATACACATGTGAACCAA
Organism: Monoplex corrugatus; assembly: GCA_030674185.1. Classification (NCBI taxonomy): domain Eukaryota; kingdom Metazoa; phylum Mollusca; class Gastropoda; order Littorinimorpha; family Ranellidae; genus Monoplex; species Monoplex corrugatus. Next base: position 58,624,399 of record JAPXFY010000021.1, read on the forward strand.
ACGAGATTATTACGACCACAAAAATTCAAACTGAACACAAACTTCAAAAGCCTAGTTCTACTCTGACATGCAAACCAAATACTGAATTAGTCATCACAGGACGCTTGTAGGCCTTACAGTGAGAGAAAGTGCAACACAAACATTCAGATACAAACTTGCAACAGGAGATCATCATCAGCCTGGTCTAGTCAAATACTAGTGACAATAAAAGCAAAAGCATTTAAAACAAAGAATGTCCAATAACATCTTTTGTAGAAAAATCCAGGTCCTTTGAAGAGGCCAAAGGCAGCAACTGTAGGCATCTGTATTATCTAAACATGGTACCTCGCGCTAAAAATTCTGGATCAATAGGATACAATCAATTTCACAAAGGGTTTTTTGTTGTTGTTTTTTTTTAACCACTGAAACTCAATCGGTTTCATATGAAAAAACTGATCTGAAGGAATTCCCATGCCTTCATTAGGAGGATGGCACCCAACTCTCCCTTGCAGTATCATCTTCCTCCGTCAAGTATGATTATTAAGGCATGCTTTTCAGACCCGAAGAAGAAAGAGTAAAACAAAAAAGATAGGCTTAAAAGGCCAGAAGGCCTAGGCTACGAGCCAGCCCTCAGCTACTACTACTACTACTACTACTACTATTTACAGCTGGGTGGGGTACGCTGGTGTGTTCAATCAGGACTCCAACCTGGTCATCCATCCATGTGACAACCACGCTTGCTAGTGCTTAATCTCCACGATTGGAAACGAGTGTCCCAACCACTATGCCATTCTAACTTTGTTATTGTTGTTTAAAGGCCAGCCGACTGCATAGAGCCATATCAGGGCTACAATTGCTTCAAAACATACATAACTTTAACATATAAAGAAAAAAGAAAAGAAAATAAAGTACACATATCAATGTATTTGTGTACATAATCTAAAAACATAGCCCCGCTGTTGACCACTCTGCCTAATTTATTGCACAGGGGATTTAAAAAACACACCTGAATACAAATTCAAGTAAACCTAAGGACACCAAAACATATATAAACATGGGCATAAATTACTTGAAATTGCTCCCGCATATCACACCTCCCTACAGCCAAAAATGCACTTAATACTTGTACCCAATTATCAACCCTAATAAGAAGTATGTAAGACTTTATCAAACACATACAGGTGAATGGACCACAAGGCAGAAAATGATAGGACGAAATGACAGTAAGCAAAGGAGGAAGAAAGAAACAAAGAGAGTGACAGAAAAGAGGAATTTCTAGCACAGAATTTCCAGAATGCGGGGATACTATTTATATTGAAAAAGTCCCTGGCGTCCCCACGGGGGATATGCCATCCTATTCCCCCTTCAGGGCAAAAAACTGATAAGGGAACATTCAATCAGAGAGATAAGTAATTACTGACAGATAAGTCAACAATCAATAAGAAAAGCAATTACACTACTCTTTAATAACTAAGCATTCAATCGATAAGTAATGACACTGCTGATCAACAAGTACACATTCAATCTATATAAGTTATTACTGACAGAGTAAACATTCAATCAGTGAGTCACTATGCTATTGATCTATGAGTAAACATTTCATCAATAACTAATTCCACTATTGAAAGGTAAGTAAACATTCAATCAATGAGGCAAGTAATACCACTTCTGATTAGTAAATATTCGATCAATGAAATAAGTAATACCGCTATAGATAGACAGGTAAACATTCAATCAATGAGACAAACAATAACACTGCTGATCCTTTACAGACAAATAATCTAGGCTGTGGAGGAGGCAATGTCCCTTCCAATAATTTTATCATATCAAGGTAAAAAGCTATAGTTAAAATACAGTCAACAGAAAACACATACTCAAGAATATGCCCTGCAAACATAAAAGAGCTCAGCAATTAAATATATAATAAAAAGGCATTTAACTTGCGAGGATTGAAAAAAACTAAACATCAACAAAAATATAGTTCAGTATGTCGAGAGAAAACAATTCTGCCTTCACAGCCTAAACTTCCAAATACATGATAAACTTTTTTACTTCTTTCTTTTTTTTAGGATCATCACATTCCAGGATTACCTTTGGGCTCACTTTTTTTTTTTCATCCCATTTTCTACGCCACCTTAATGGCCACAGAAGCTGGCACAGTTTTTACAATGTGATAACGATGACATCAATGAGGATGATAATCATGATGCTATGGAGTTCCATCTAAAATTCAGACTGCGTGACAAGGCTGTACTCTTCACTTACTATCATAACACATCCTGGCATCAATCAGGCCCGAAAGATACAGACACCTGTGGTGCTGGTCAGAAGATTTCAGCAACACCCTCAATGACGCATCCATGAAGTGGATGAGACTCAACTGTGTGGTCCCAAGCCTTCCCAATGAGCCCATAGCACGCCCAACTCTGGGTAGGAGCCAGTTAGTGCCGAAAAATCGAACAATGATTTTTGAAGGGAATGATGGGGAACCCACAACCTTCCAGTCGGTAGACCATTGTGCTAACCACTACACCACGGCGACTGATAATTCATGATGAAACTTATTCCTGAGTCATTCACGGGCCAAATTTTCTATATCACTTTCTTCTTCTGAATTTACACCATTCTTTCTTTCTTTATCCATTTCAAATAAGAATGCATTCCTACATTGCCTCACCGGCACCTTATCAATAAAAGACTTTTTCTTTCTGTTTGCTAAGTTCAGTCTTCAGGATGAACAGATCATCATCAATAGTGTATTCACTGGTCTGTACAGTTTCTCTTACATATTCAATGGTGTCAGCTATATGTCCTCCTTCAGCGACCAGAAGCTCTCACTATACTGGAGGATGCGTTCTGCTTCTGGTCAGCTCCTCCATAGAGGCACTGACTGGATGGTATGAGTCATGATTGTTCATGTGGAGGTTCAATCTGTTGTGCAGGCAGGCAGCAGGCAGGCAAGTAGCGGATAATGATATGCTCTTAGCAGTACAGCTGGGGTGCTCTGAACAGAGACATGGTGATAGTTTTCATCTCTATAACGTTGACACTGTTGTCTTTGTGTTCATGTTATCTCTGTAAGGCTGACACTGTTGTCTTTGTGTTCATGTATCTCTATAAGGCTGATGTTGTTGTCTTTGTGTTCATGATATCTCTATAAGGCTGATGTTGTTGTCTTTGTGTTCATGTTACCTCTACAAGGCTGACACTGTTGTCTTTGTGTTCATGCTATCTCTGTAAGGCTGACACTGTTGTCTTTCTGTTCATTATCTCTATAAGGCTGATGCTGTTGTCTTTGTATTCATGTTACCTCTACAAGGCTGATGCTGTTGTCTTTGTGTTCATGCTATCTCTGTAAGGCCGACACTGTTGTCTTTCTGTTCATGATATCTCTATAAGGCTGATGCTGTTGTCTTTGTGTTCATATTATTGCTATAATGTACAAGGCTGATGTTGTTGTCTTTGTGTTCATGCTATCGCTATAAGGCTGATGCTGTTGTCTTTGTGTTCATGTTACCTCTACAAGGCTGATGTTGTCTTTGTGTTCATATTATTGCTATAATGTACAAGGCTGATGTTGTTGTCTTTGTGTTCATGCTATCGCTATAAGGCTGATGCTGTTGTCTTTGTGTTCATGTTACCTCTACAAGGCTGATGTTGTCTTTGTGTTCATATTATTGCTATAATGTACAAGGCTGATGCAGTTGTCTTTGTGTTCATGCTATCTCTACAAGGCTGATGTTGTTGTCTTTGTGTTCATGCTATCGCTATAAGGCTGATGCTGTTGTCTTTGTGTTCATGCTATCTCTATAAGGCTGATGCTATTGTCTTTGTGTTCATGCTATCGCTATAAGGCTGATGCTGTTGTCTTTGTGTTCATGCTATCACTATAAGGCTGATGCTGTTGTCTTTGTGTTCATGATATCGCTATAAGGCTGATGCTGTTGTCTTTGTGTTCATGCTATCGCTATAAGACTGATGCTGTTGTCTTTGTGTTCATGCTATCGCTATAAGGCTGATGCTGTTGTCTTTGTGTTCATGCTATCGCTATAAGGCTGATGCTGTTGTCTTTGTGTTCATGATATCGCTATAAGGCTGATGCTGTTGTCTTTGTGTTCATGCTATCTCTACAAGGCTGATGCTGTTGTCTTTGTGTTCATGCTATCTCTACAAGGCTGATGCTGTTGTCTTTCTGTTCATGCTATCTCTACAAGGCTGATGTTGTTGTCTTTGTGTTCATGATATCTCTACAAGGCTGATGCTGTTGTCTTTGTGTTCATGTTATTTCTACAAGGCTGATGCTGTTGTCTTTGTGTTCATGTTATCTCTACAAGGCTGATGCTGTTATCTTTGTGTTCATGTTATCTCTACAAGGCTGACACTGTTGTCTTTGTGTTCATGTTATATCTACAAGGCTGATGCTGTTATCTTTGTGTTCATGATATCTCTACAAGGCTGATACTGTTGTCTTTGTGTTCATGATATCTCTACAAGGCTGATACTGTTGTCTTTGTGTTCATTTTATCTCTACAAGGCTGATGCTGTTGTCTTTGTGTTCATGTTATCGCTACAAGGCTGATGCTGTTATCTTTGTGTTCATGTTATCTCTACAAGGCTGATGCTGTTGTCTTTGTGTTCATGTTATCTCTACAAGGCTGATGCTGTTATCTTTGAGTTCATGTTATCTCTACAAGGCTGACACTGTTGTCTTTGTGTTCATGTTATATCTACAAGCCTGATACTGTTATCTTTGTGTTCATGATATCTCTACAAGGCTGATACTGTTGTCTTTGTGTTCATGATATCTCTACAAGGCTGATACTGTTGTCTTTGTGTTCATTTTATCTCTACAAGGCTGATGCTGTTGTCTTTGTGTTCATGTTATCGCTACAAGGCTGATGCTGTTGTCTTTGTGTTCATGTTATCTCTACAAGGCTGATGCTGTTATCTTTGTGTTCATGTTATCTCTACAAGGCTGATGCTGTTGTCTTTGTGTTCATGTTATCTCTACAAGGCTGATGCTGTTATCTTTGTGTTCATGTTATCTCTACAAGGCTGACACTGTTGTCTTTGTGTTCATGTTATATCTACAAGGCTGATGCTGTTATCTTTGTGTTCATGATATCTCTACAAGGCTGATACTGTTGTCTTTGTGTTCATGATATCTCTACAAGGCTGATACTGTTGTCTTTGTGTTCATTTTATCTCTACAAGGCTGACACTGTTGTCTTTGTGGTCATGTTATATCTACAAGGCTGATGCTGTTATCTTTGTGTTCATGATATCTCTACAAGGCTGATACTGTTGTCTTTGTGTTCATGATATCTCTACAAGGCTGATACTGTTGTCTTTGTGTTCATTTTATCTCTACAAGGCTGATGCTGTTGTCTTTGTGTTCATGATATCTCTACAAGGCTGATACTGTTGTCTTTGTGTTCATGTTATCTCTACAAGGCTGATGTTGTTGTCTTTGTGTTCATGCTATATCTATAAGGCTGATGCTGTTGTCTTTCTGTTCATGTTATCTCTATAAGGCTGATGCTGTTGTCTGTGTTCATGTTATCTCTACAAGGCTGATGCTGTTGTCTTTCTGTTCATGTTATCTCTATAAGGCTGATGCTGTTGTCTGTGTTCATGTTATCTCTACAAGGCTGATGCTGTTGTCTTTCTGTTCATGTTATCTCTATAAGGCTGATGCTGTTATCTTTGTGTTCATGCTCCATTCCCAGCTTCACCTTCTTGTCCACCTCTTCATGTCCTGGGATACCACTGAGTGATAGGATCCATTGCAATACTGCAGCACCTGTCTGGTGCACTTGCTATTTTTGCAGTGTTTCTTGAAGATGTGGTGGTTGCTTCCAGGACTAACATGGCATCTGTAAGGAAGCTCTTAACACATAATACGTGCATCTTAATAAATGTCAGATTAGCACTTAACACTAAGTTTTGTGACTGTTCAACCAGACTTGAGGACAAAATCATACCACCAGCAACCCTCCTCTGTATCAAACAATGCTTGCCCACTGGCCTTGTAACTTTCTGAGAAGAACTACATCTGACACAATAAGACATGCAAACACAGAAGACACAGAGACTGAATAAAAACTCCAATATGTGCAGCATTTCTTCGTAACCTGGGAAAAATAACATCATGATTCACAGATCCATTCTGAAGGCAAATCACCATGACAACAGGTAATTTCTCTACTGTAAAATCATCAGGAAGGCATCTTTGTGGAGAAATCAAACAATGAAGTAATAATAAAAAAAAAATCATTTCATTCAGGAGAATGTGCTAACAGCTTGCTAAAATCACCCACTGATCAAAGCATTTGCCTGTCATAGACCTTGTACAACTTTCACATCACTTGCCACAGGTAGGATGAGGGCTGCCACCATGTAATATGAGGTACCATGGGTTTTTTTGTCCAGACCTCCGTTTTGTATGATCTTCTTCCTCACGCTTTGCTCATCGTTACTGTTATTTTTGTTTAAAGCCCAGCTGACTGCGTAGAGCCATACCAGGGCTATAACCCGCTTTAAAAACATACTACTTCAACAAGGAAAAAAAGAAAAGAAAATTCAGTACACGTATCATTGCATTCGCGCACATAATCCAAGGAAATGCCCCTAGCGTTGACCATTCTGTACAATTTATCACACAGAGGATTTAAAAAACATAAGTGAACACAAATTCAAACACAACGAAGAACACCAAAACAGACATAAAAACGGTCCTAGTGCCAAAAATGCTCTTACACACATGTACCCAATTATCAAAAAGTACGTAAGACTTATCGAACACATACAGGTGAATGGACCAGCAAGGAAGTAAATGACAGGAAAAAATGACAGAAAGCAAAGGAACAAGGCAGAAACAAAGAGAGTGACAGAACAGAGACAGGAAATTTCTAGCACAGAACTTCCAGAATGTGGGGGATATTATTTATACTGAAAGAGCCCTCGGCATCCCCACAGGGGGTGTTTGTTCATCAAGTGCCTCTGCAGAGTCAAGGTAATCATAATGCATACAAGTATAGTGCATACCAGTATCTGATGGAGCTCACTACATTACTGCAAAAAGGAGAGGTATTTGGCTTGAATTTGTCTGACAGCAGTGAACTGATCCACGAGCTGCACGGAAAGCTAGGGCTGCAAACCCTTCAACCACAGTAACCGACCATAGATGTCCAACCTGTGGACGTTACTTCTGTGCCTGGATCGGATTGATCAGTCACCTCCGGACACACTGACTCAAAGCAACTTCATGAATCCATGGTCATTGTCGACAACGACAGACGAACACCAGATCCACGTATTACATAAATCTGGTCACAGTTAGTCTCAAAATGCGCATGCATGTTACAAAAAATGTGACAAATGTGTCAAGTGCCCAGCTGAAGAGTTGCAAACCAAGACACTAAAGAAAGAAAAGAATCAACACTCAGTCTGTAGCTGTACTACAAACAGAAACAAATGTAGAGATACATGCACAGACATCAGTGCAAAGAGATCAGAAAACACACGCACGCACGCATGCATGCACGCACACACACACACAATTTATAATCAAAAATTTCATGCTACACCTTCCAAAACGTAGGCAGTAAAGGACTTCCTAAACTACAATGAATCACGACAACCATAAAAATTGTGAATAAAATCTAGAAGGACAAACTCCCTTCCAATACTGTGCTAAAAGCAAACAAAAGGAAAAGATTTCAAATATTGTCAGAAGTTCTTGAAAAAATGCTGTTTATACACCTTCCTTGAAAAGTGCATATCTTAATATTTCCGGCACTTTTTTTGGTCCATGTGACCTTGACCTTGGAGCTTTGTCTTCAATACTTATACTTTTGTGACTCCTTTGTAATCAACAACTTTGATCCAAACTTGGTAAAGATCCATCCGTAAAGAGATGAGAATATCTTGCTTTCACATCTCTCTCTCAGTCTCTCTCTCTTTCTATCTCTATCTATCTATCTATCTATCTATCTATCTATCTATCTATCTATCTATCTATCTATCTATCTATCTATCTATCTATCTATCTATCTATCTATCTAATCTATCTATCTATCTATCTATCACACACACACACACACACACACACACAATCACACACACACACACAATCACACACACACACATCTCTCTGATCAATATAAAACAATATTTTAAAAAAAAGGGGACTGAAAAGAAAAATGGGCAGCTTACTGTAGACTCTGGTAGAGCACACAGGAAACTGTAAATGTGATTAGCCCATCTAATTAAACTATCTTTAACAATTTTAAAATTCGACTGAATTTATAAGCAACCATACATTCACTATACAGTGACTTGATTTAAAACATTTCTAAAAATTCATACAGTTGACATGTGGATCAATAAAACTGAAAATCCTAAATGTGTCATTGATTATGAATAAAAACACAAAAAGAGGCAATCACATGCATTTGCAAATCAATACAAACTGAAAATCACAACTGATGATACATTTGCAGCGTAACAAATGTACTCCAAGGATTGCCACATTTTTACAAAACTTACATTACATAAATTAAAACTAAGTACACATCATATCTGATAAAATGATATAAAATGAAACTCTGTACTGTTTCAATGTTAAGCAAATCTTAAATTGATCACTGCTTTAACCCTTTGACTCCTGCACCCTATCCACCAACTGCAAAAACTTTGATTCCTTCACAATATTATGTAACACATCAGTCCCAATTTCTGATTCAGCTAAAAACCTTGGTGTCTGCATTGACTCTACCCTCTCCATGAACAACTTTGTTTCTCAAACTGCCAGATCCTGCTACTATCATCTCCATCGTATAAAGCTGATCAGGAAGTATCTCTCTGTCGAAACAACTGCAAAACTCGTTCTCTCCTTCATAATGTCTCGCATTGACTATTGCAATTCACTCCTGTCTGGTCTTCCTGCCTCCACCATTCACATCCTACAGCGCATTCAAAACAATGCTGCACGCCTTGTACTCAAAAAGAAAAAAGCTGACCACATATCTCCTCTCCTGGCACAACTTCACTGGCTCCCTGTATCAAAGCGCATACAGTACAAACTAGACACCATGTGCTACAAAAGCCTCAATAACGCAGCCCCCGATTACCTGTCAAGCCTACTTGAGATCTATGTTCCCTCACGTACCCTCCGCTCTGCCTCTGATCCTCAGACTCTTCGCTTTCCACGCACTAAGCTCAATACCTATGGTCCACGAGCCTTCTCTGTTTCTGGTCCACTCTCCTGGAACAAACTTCCTCTCTCAGTCCGTCAGCAACCTACTTTTGTCTCCTTCAAGTCCGCTCTCAAAACTCACCTTTTCTCTCCTGCATAAAATCCTAACCTCACTCAACCCTCCCCTCTGCAGCCTGTCTCCGCTCGGAGGGAATCACATGGTTATAATATATAATTGTATGCTATGCTCTCTATAATTTTCCATTGCTTTTATTCTTGCTTTTATTGCTTTTATTCTTTCTCCCCATTTATAGCCATGCGTGTGTGTGGGTGTGTGGTGTGTGTGTGTGTGTGTGTGTGTGTGTGTGTGTGTGTGTGTGTGTGTCTGTGTGTGTGCGTGCGTGTGTGTGCGAGCGTGCGTGCCTGCGTGTGTGTCTGCTTCAGCGCTTAGATTTGATTTTATCAAGATTTGCGCTATATAAATATTGTAATTATTATTATTATTATTATTAATATCCACCCGCTTCCTGCAGGAAGGTGGTGGAGAGGGTGAGGGAATCAAAGGGTTAAGTTTTTGCTTTGTTATTATGGTTGACAATGCAGGATGCTGGTGGACAGGGTACGGTAGTCAAAGGGTTAAGTTCATCAGGCTCAATTAAGCATCAAACATTTCCACATGACACTTGCACTTTTGTGCCATTTGCTGACATGACTCTTCTCAAGCTTTCTGAGCATTTTACCCTACCAACTCCACATTATATGTATGTGTTCTTAGACTCATGAATCTGAAGACAAACTGAAAAACACAGCAAAATTGACTATAAAAAAAGCAAACAAACACAACAACACACACACACACATACATACACACACACACACACATACACACACACACACATACATACACAGAGACACACACACAGACACACACACACATACATACACACACACACACACACACACACACACACATACCCACAGAGGAAACATCATTACTGCAGCATATGAAAATAAGAGCTTGTGATTATATTCTCGTTTCCAGTATGCTGTTGTCTTCTTAGAATAGTGTGCCATGTCTATTGGTTTTAAACACTCTAAGTGACAAGCACGATATTTTGGTAACACAAGCATCACATGGCAGGCATGAAACTTTACTGTATTATTTTATTCACAATCTTCACAAGATGCATTATTTTACTTTTAGGATCATCGCACTCAGTGAGGTTACCTTTGTGCTCACCTCCCCACCCCCCCATTTTCCACACCAAATGGCTACAGAAGCTGGCACAGTTTTTTTTTTGTTTTGTTTTTTACAATGCGATAATGATGTTGATGAGGATGATAATCATGATGCTATGGAGTTCCATCTAGAATTGAGACTGCGTGACAGGGCTGTACTCTATGCTTACTATCATAATATATCCTGGCATCAATCAGGCCCGAGAGATACAGACACCTGCGGCGCAAGTCAGAAGATTTGAGCAACACCCTCAATGTCTGTGAAGTGGATGAGATTCGACTGTGTGGTCCCAGTCTTCCCAATGAGTCCAAAGCATGCCCAACTCTGGGTAGGAACCCGTTAGAGCCAAAATATCTCACAGTGATATATTTTTTAAGAGACTGATGGGGATTCGAACCCACAACCTTCCAGTCGGCAGTCCGTTGCATTAACCACTATACCACAGCGACTCACAAGATGCAACTTGACAACATGTCTCAAGCTTTATATCTGTCAGAATGCGAATAATCTGGTTAGAATCCTCCATGTCAGAATGTGACTAATCTGGTTAGAATCCTCTGTGTCAGAATATGACTAATCTGGTTAGAATCCTCCATGTCAGAATGTGACTAATCTGGTTAGAATCCTCTGTGTCAGAATATGACTAATCTGGTTATAATCCTCCATGTCAGAATGTGACTGATCTGGTTAGAATCCTCCATGTCAGAATGTGACTGATCTGGTTAGAATCCTCCATGTCAGAATGTGACTGATCTGGTTAGAATCCTCCATGTCAGAATGTGACTGATCCGGTTAGAATCCTCCAAACACATGACAGTCCCTGCACTGTGCTATCTTCACACTGTACTGAACAATACAGTTTGGTACATGCTTCAAATCACTCATCTATTCTCTTTCAAAAAGTACATCTTTTTATATCTGTAAAGTTGTGCATTTAGTCTTATTAACTTTTCTTTTTAGTTTAAAACTCATTGAGTTGTTTGAGAAAAGAAACACCTGTTATTTTCCAACAAAGTGTTTAGCAGGAGTGAATGAGCAAATGCAGAAAACATGATGACAATGAATTACAAACACATTCTTTCTTTCTTTCCATAGAGTTTCTAAGCCTCCAAGCAAACTGACTGGAAGGTTGTTGGTTTGAATCTGATCAGTCCTGTCCAAATTTCTGAGGCATTTTTTGGCTCCAACAGGTCTCCATTCCAAAGCCGAGTCTGGGAAGACTGAGACCACACACCCGCATCCACTTCACTGGTGCATCACAGAAGATGTTGCTCAAATTTCCTAACCTACATCGGAGGTAATATGAAATCTAAAACAAGTATGACTGCCCATGTTCAAGCAAACAGGAATCAGAAAAAACATGAAAAAAGAATAAGAACGCGTATTTAATACAACCAGACAAGACAGGCGCAAATGTTCCGCCAACTAGCCTTTGTCAAGCGTAAGATCACAAACAAACAAACACCAAATACAAAAATTAGGATAAAAAGACTGAAACTTCCCTGCTGCTTCTTCCAGTGTGAGAAAAGGACTCAGTGTGAGAAGAGTCCTTTTCTCACACTGGATGAAGCAGCAAGGAAGTGAATGAGTCCTTTTCTCACACTGGATGAAACAGCAAGGAAGTTTCAGTCTTTTTCTCCAAATTTTTGTATTTGGTGTTTGTTTGTTTGTGATCTTACGCTTGACAAAGGCCAGTTGGCCAAAAATTTGCGCCTGTCTTGTCTTCTTGTATTAAATACGCGTTCTGATTCTTTTTTCATGTTTTTTTTCTGGTTCCTACATCAGAGGCGTCTGTATCTCTCAGGTCTAGTAGACACCAGGATATGTAATAGTAAGCATAGAGTACAGCCCTGTCGTACAGTCTCAGTCCTAGATGGCATTCTGTAATATCATGAATGTCATCCCAACTGTCATCATCATAAATGTCTCAGCTTCTGTGGCTGTTAACGTGCAGAAAATGGGACAGAAAAAAGTTAACCCTTTGACTCCCGTAACCTGTCCAACAGCATCCTGCATTGTCAACCATGTTAGTAAAGCAAAAACTTACTCCTTTGATTCCCTTACCCTATCCATCAGCTTCCTGCAGGACTCTGGTGGAGAGGGTGAGGGAGTCGAAGGGTCAAATTTCTGCTGTTGGTGGATAGGGTGTGGGAGTTATAAGTTAAGCACAAATAAAACTGCCTAACGATGATGATGCTTTAATAATCAAAACAAACAAACATAAAACAGCTTCCAAACGACAGCCAGAACAGAGAGTTCTCAACAAAGGTTTCTCTGATAATCACATTCATAATCTTACACACAAACTTTTATAACAAGAGGAATACTACGATATACAATCAAAGTATCTCACCTGCAAAGTCTGGAGAGTCGGCTGGAAGTCTGACTCTCCACTGAAAGGAAAATGTGACTATCACACTGTGAAGACAACTGAAGTCAGACAACTTCTCCATACAGATCATGTCAAGCGTGTGGAGGGTGGGAGAGGTATGAGAGGTAAAACATACACCAAGCCATGAAAAGTTCTGATTATCATACATCCAATGCCAGGGCAAGGTAAAAATCCGGTGTCATCATCCACACACACACAAAAACCCACAAACACAGCACTAGATATGCCAAAAAATAGAATGCTGCTGTTGATTTAAAAATGTTTCTCGATAACAAAGATGTAACAAGCCACAATCATCTTCACTCACACCTTCCAATCCATCATTTAAAAATAGTCTAGCTTCTCAAAACACATTTTCTCTCTGCATTTGTACCACCCATTTTCAAATACCCGTCGTGAGAAATAGGCAAAAACATCATTGTTTGCAAAGTACTACCTCACTCTCGGGGAGACAGACACGTGACAAGACTTTTCAAATTTAAACATGACGCTGAACATCTCTCCCCCAAGGCGGTTCGCCAGCCACTTGTTTTTCAGCACAGCCACTTTCAAGGCATCACAGGCAAAGGCAGCATGGAGGTTGGTGTGCACAGCTCGGCCCATTCCTTCCAACACTATCAGGTCTGCACCTCGCTCCCTCATAGCTCTCATTAATGCTTCATCAATAAACCTGCAGTAGTGAAAAGAAAAGACGACTAGTCAAGCAGTCAGCAATTTTTAATACCTTCAAGCTCAACACCACTTGGTGCTGCCACAAACTTTCAACCTCCTCATGAGGTCCTCGTCAGATGAACTGAGTAACGTTTTTTGTTGTTGATTTTTTTGTTTTTTTTGTCCCGTCCCATTTTCTACACCACCTTAATGGCCAAAGAAGCTCGCAGTTTCTTACAATGCGATGATAATGATGTCGATGAGGATGATAACCATGATGCTATGGAGTTCCATCTAGGATTGAGACTGTGTGACAGGGCGGTACTCTACGTTTACTATCATAATGTAATCCTGGCATCAACCAGGCCCGAGATATACAGACACCTGTGGTGCTGGTCAGTAGATTTGGGCAACACCTTCAATGATGCATCCATGAAATGGATGAGACTTGATTGCATGGTCAGTCTTCCCAATAAGCCCATTGCATGCCCAACTCTGGGTAGGAGCCAGTTACAGCTGAAAAATCAAACAATGATTTTTGAAAGGACTGATGGGGATTTGAACCCACAACCTTCCAGTTGGGAGTCCGTTGCACTAACCACTACACCACGGCGACTGGTTGAACTGAGTAATCTTTTCCTGTCCCCATAAGACGGGGGTAGGAATTTGTTCAGGGATTCATCACACCCAAACATATGCACTCATATGCACTCTAACCAAATCTATGAGCCATCATCTGGCAGAGTACTGAAGCCTGCACAAAACACAAAGTGCTGGCGAAGTCTTGCAATAGGAAAGGGAATGGGAACAATCAGGAACAGGAAACACAGCTTTATGTTGCAAGGGCTGGTACTGGGCTAAAGACATAAGGTCTTGAGTCCATGGCCACATAGAAACAGTCTACAGTCCACATTAACAACAACAACAACAACAGCTGCAGCAGCAACAACAACGACGACAGCAGCAGCAGCAACAACACCACCACCAACAACAACACCAGCACCACCGCCAGCACCACACCTCACATCACACACCTCCACCAACATCACCACCACCTTCACCACTACCACCACCCATCACCACCACCACCACAACACCAACACCAAGAACCACCACCACCATCAACACCCACCACCACCACCTGCAGACCGTAATTTTTTCCCCTGCATCTTGTGATGCAAGTGTCGACTGATATACGAATACTCACATTCCCGCTACATTCACATTTTTACAAATTGCTCCTATACAGTACCCTGTGTTTTGTAAAACTTTGACCATCCGTGCAAGCTTCCTATTTCTCTTCTCTTCTTTTCCACTGGAGTACACACTTGCTGGTAAGTCTCACACCTACAGCAAACTATTAACAGGAAAAAACAAAATCTTCTACAAACCTGACTGTATTCTTGCATATATAAAAAAAAAAAAAAAAAAAGGAAAAAAAGAAAGAAAGAAAGAGAGACAGAAAGAAAGAAATAATAAGAACAGAAAAACACTTCTAGATCCACAGTTCATCATTTGTTATTTGTTATTTTTGTTTAAAACCAACCCACTGCATAGAGCCATATCACAGCTATAACCATTTCAAAACATACACAATACTTCAACAAGCAAAAAAGGAAAAGAAAATTAAGCATGCATATCAATGCATTCGCACACACAATCTAAGGAGATGCCCCTGGCATCAACCACTCCATCTAATTTATCACACAGGAGATTTAAAAAACATACCTAAATACAAACTGAAGCATACCTAAGGACACTAAAGCATATATATAAAAACAGGCCTAAATTACCAAAAATTATTCTCATTTCCCTAGAGCCAAAAATGCATTTAATACATGTAGCCATCCAATCCTAAGAGAAGGTACATAAAATTTTATCGAACACATACAGGTGAATGGACCAGCAAAGCAGAAAATGATAGGAAGAAATGACAGGAAGCAAACGAGGAAGAAAGAAACAAAGAGAGTGACAGAAAAGAGGAAATTTCTAGCACAGTATTTCCAAAGGGTGGGTATACTATTTATACTGAAAGAGCCCCGAGCCCCCGGCACCCCCACCGGGTGATTCCATAGTTCACAGCTATCAAAGTACCGCAGGAAAACTGTAATAAAGGGGAATCTACTTCATGTTTTAATTAAGGATGTAATCCCTGGTAGTTGTGTTTTTAACCCTCTCTGTGTTTTATACAGGCAGACACAAGGAAGATTAGGAAAAGACAGGCAACATTTATAAGCTATTTTATGAGGAAAGGGGAATTACAGCACCTGGTCACTACAGGAAAGCTGGAGAGAAAGAGAGCACCAAGTAGACCCTGGGAAAAAATATTGGATGGACTTGCAGAGTGGCTGAGGACAGAGAGGGTGGAAGATGTGCTTGCAGCAACAAGGGATAGATGCATATGAAGGGCCATGATCACCAACACCATGTGGCAGGGCACATGATGATGATGATGATGATGCATTTTTAACCTTCCCTCACTCCCTCACTGCATTTCAGCAACAGCCTAGCTCAACCCCAACATTACATCTGAACAACAAATGGCCTAAGGAAGAAAACCATCAATATACTCTTTATCTGTAATATCTCAAGCACAGTCTGTTCAATCATGGACTACACTAGACTACATCGACTTTGAAACTTTGCAGCATGCGCTATATGTGTGCATTTACAAGTTGCTGCTCAAATGCTGACTGTTGCTCTACCTCTTTTTATGTCAATCACAAAACACAAAATTAGATGATGTAAAATCACAAAAATCCCAAACATGTAAGTATAAACTTTAATCTTTATTTGTAAAGCTATTTAAAATGTGGTGCGTTAGTAAGTAGCATGAGGTCTAAACTGTCTGGAATTGGGAGTACGGACTGCCAGAACAGATGGGGCTGAAAGGATTTATATTTTTAAAAGAATTTTTGTTCATATCAAATGGAAAATCATTCACCTGGGGCTGAAAGGGTTAACATTTTTAAAGGAATTTTTGCATATCAAATGGAAAATCATTCACCATCTTGCTGTATAAAAATACCAATTTTCTTCTTTTTCTTGAACCACTTTGATGAAAAAACAGAAAACACCACTCACCTGAGATCGAGGCATGGTGACCCTTGACCCGACTCCATAACAACCAAACGATCTTCGCTGACGGCAGCACTGATGACAGAGCAAATGTCGGCCACACATTTGACAAGAATCACCAGCTCACTGTATGTCACATCGTTCAAGGTGGGACGTGAATTGGCACACAGTATCACCTGCAAGGACAATGTGTGTTACATTCACGATGCAAAGACAAGACAAAATGTCCTGAAATCAGAAAATACAACATAATGCCCTGCCACAACCCAAATAATGCACATACTGACACACAGTGACAGAAACTAGAAAGAAATAATGAAAATGAAATCAGAACTTGTATTAGATTATCAACAAATTTTCAGCAAATTTTGGATGCAAGTTTTCAGCAAACTAGACTCTGTCATCAAGTGTACACAAAAAACAACAACAACAACACCAACGAAACAAACAAATTCAGCAGATTCTGAGCAAAAAACAACAGATCAACTAACTTCCCGATGCTGTGTTGAGCTGGAGAAGTATCATTTGTGTGTTTCATAAGAAAACCAGCTGGCCAAATATCTGTGTATCTTGCTTTGATAATGAATATGTGTCCTCATTCCACCTTGATGTGTCTCTGGTTTCTGTTAAGTATCATTTGTGTTTCACACAACAACAACAACAACAACAAACAGCTGGCCAAATATCTGTGTATCTTGCTTTGCTAAGGAATATGTGTCCTCATTCTACTTTGATGTGTCTCTGGTTTCTATTTACCTTAACCCCTTGACTCTCTCACCTGTCCACCAGCTTCCTGCAGGAAGCTGCTGAATAGGGTGAGGGAGTCAAAGGGTAAAGTTTTTGCAGTGGGTGAATTGGGTAAGGGAGTCAAAGAGTTAACACTGGCAGTCATTTTGAACCAGAACATAATTAATAGTCAACGAAACAGGGAAAAATACCAACCAAGCATTGCCACCCAGAAACATTTAAAAACCATGTTTACAGAGTGTGCACAATCTGAAAGACACATCTGGTAAGAGCTATCTCCAATCCAGTGGGTTGACAGATGGCCTTCAGATAGGGAGGTTTACAGCAAAATAAACCAGTCTTGCAGATATGGAAGTTAACAGCAAAATAAACCAGTCTTGAGATGTATGGGAGTAGCGACACAGAAGCAGGCCTGCAGGAATCTCCGGCTACTGAGGGAGATGTTATTGTTACTGTTATAGTCATTTGTTTAAAGCACAGCCGGCTGCATACACCCATATCAGGGCTATAATCATTTCAAAGCATACACAATACTTCAACAGGACAAAAAAAAAAAAAAAGGAAAGGAAAATTAAGCACACTTACCAATGCATTCACGCACATAATCTAAGAAGATGCTCCTTGCACTGACCACTCTAATTCATCACACAGGGGATTTAAAAAAAAAAACCTGAATACAAATGAAAAATAACTAAGGACTCTAAAACATGAAAAACAGGCCTAAATTACCTTCCACATATCTCATTTCCCTAGAGCCAAAAATGCACTTAAAACATGTACCCAATTACCTCTCCTAAGACAAAGTATGTAAGACTTCATTGAACACATACAGGTGAATGGATCAGCAAGGCAGAAAAGGATAGGAGAAATAAAAGAAAACAAAGGAATAAGACAGAAAACAAAGAGAGTATACAGAAAAGAGGAAATTTCTAGCACAGAATTTCCATAAGATGGGGATACTGATTATACTGAAAGAGCCCCCGGCATCCCCATGGGGGAGAGGATATGTGGCCAAAGCCAACTACTCTTGATGAGAAACTGCATGGGGTGTGGATGCCTTACATACAATCAGCAGTTTTATCTTGAGAGCTGGTCTCTGCGTGTAATGGCAAAGAGAAAAAGCAAAAGTGACACAGAAACAGTGTAGAAGAAGAGGCGGGAAAAGTAATCTGATTGTGAAGCTGAACATGAACGTGTCTTCAGACGCATACAAGTCAGACAGACCAACCTGTGTGCCAACAGACAGGAGGTATCGGGCAAAAGGAATGACGCCAAGGATGATGTCAGCACCACTGTTGTCACAGAAGACGGCAGCACACTTGTAGGGTGTGTCCTGTCCCAGCCTCTTGATCCATGAGTCAAAGTCGTCAAACAGCCACGGCCTCACTGCAATAATACCACACCGTAACATGAATACAACTGAATACTGAATGTGGTGCACACCACATCAAATCACTGATGATAGTGGCAGACTCTCTAGTTGATCAGACAGATTTACAGGCATACCGGTCTTCAGCATCTGGTGTGGGTCTTCATGTGAAACAGAAGATCAATCCTGGAAACTCCTGTTCTTCCACAGGCACTGCTTTGCTTGCATGGTTGACAATGCAGGATGCTGGCAGACAGTGTGCCTGAGTCAAAGGGTTAATACCACCCCTCACTATCCCATCCCACCAGAATATCACTGCATAAGGAGCTACCTCCTCCAGTCCCTCTTCTGCTGAATATGAGCTGCTTTGCATTGTGAAGTTTCACACTACATCATCTTTAACTCCTGCATCCTATCCATGATCCACCAACCGCAAAACTTACCTGTCTGACTTCCTCACCTGGTCCACCAAATAGATAGGGTGAGGGAGTCAAAGAGTTAAGTTTTTGCTTTGCTTGCATGGTTGACAATGCAGGATGCTGGTAGACAGGGTGCGGGAGTCAAAGGGTTAATACCACTCTTCATTATCCCATCCCACCAGAATATCACAACATACAGACACGCAAAAATTTCATTCCCACAGAAACAGCTTGTGAATCTGTATTTACAGATTCACATACAGAAGACTGGGGTTCACTGAAGATGGACTCATTGCACTCAGACAATTCCATATGTGCTCCACCCAATCAGTCAACTGTTATCTGGCAGACTCCTTCAGCCTGCTGCAAACTCTAAGCACTGGCACTGACAAGGTCTGGGAATAGAGGGAGGGGTTAGGGGTGAGGAACTAAATCTATAAAACACTAAGCTGACACCACCTGAATGATCAGTTGGTTGAGCATCGGATTCACATGCTAATGGTTGTGGGTTCGAATCCTGGGGTGTGCTATATCAAAACTGGCCTTCTCACTGTCCCATCTTAACATCATCGTTGTTCTGGTGGTGTCAGTATAGGATTATTAGGCAAGTCCCCCTTTCTCCACTTCCTTGGGATGGTTATCCCTATCAGCCATATCACCTGAGGTGGGGGTGTCAATGTAAAAACTGAACCAAATCAATCACCAGAATGATTATTGTTATTGTTATTTTAAAGCCCAGCCGACTGCGTAGAGCTATATCAGGGTTGTAATCGCTTCAAAACATAAAAAACTTCAACAGAAAAAAAAAAAAATTAGGAACAAATATCAATGCATTCCCACACATAATCTAAGGACATGCCCCTGGTGTTGACCACTCCATCCAATTTATCGCACAGGGGATTTAAAAAACAAACAAACCTGAATACAAATTTACACATACATAAGGACACCAAAACATATGTAAAAACAGGCATAAATTACTTAAAATTGCTTCCACATATTTCACCTCCCTAGAGCCAAAAACGCACTTAATACATGTACCCAATTATCAATCCTATGAAAAAGTACATAAGACTTTATACATACAAGTGAATGGACCAGCAAGGCAGAAAATGATAGGAAGAAATGACAGAAAGCAAAGGAACAAGGCAGAACCAAAGACAGTGACAGACAAAAGGACATTTCTAGCACACAATTTCCAGAAGGTGGGGATACAATTTATACTGAAAGAGCCCCCGGCATCCCCATGTGGGGGACCAGAATGATTGAAGCACCAGTCAACCCACTCTGACCAATAACAAATGTCACATCACATCATGCATATTATTTCAGACTGCCATTTAAATCCGTGAAAAAAGTCTCACCTGTACAGTTTAAAATAAACTATCTCTGTGATGGTTTGATATCTATCTATGGTTACTATCACTTTTCAACGGCTTACAACATATCAGAGTTCATAAGAAATTAAATGAAATCATAGACATTGTTGACACTGTCATTACTCCACTACCAAAATGCACTATCATTTCTAACTAATCATCATGTGGCACTGTATAATCCTTTGTGCATCTTTACAACCACTGGTAATAAGAATCATATCTAACAATATCAAAACAACAACAACAAGAACAAAATAACAAGAACAACAACAGTAACAAGCTCAAGTGCATATTGCTTATAGCCTAGCCGACTACTAGAGACATATCAGGGCTATAACTGTCTCAAAACATACACAGTAATTCCACAGGGGGAAAAAAGGAAAAGAAAATTAAGTACAATATCAATGCATTCACGCACATAATCTAAGGGGATGCCCTTGGCGTTGACCATTCCATCCAATTTATCACGCAGGGGATTTAGAAAAGATGCCTGAATACAAATTTAAACATAACTAAAGACACTAACACAGATATAAAAACAGGCCTAAGTTACCTAAATTTGCTTCCCCATCTCTCATTTCCCTAGAGCCAAAAATGCACTCAAATACATGTACCCAATTATCAATCCTAAAAGAAAGTACGTAAGACTTATTGAACACATACAGGTGAACGAGAAATAGGAAGAGATGACAGAAAGCAAAGGAGCAAGGCAGAAACAAAGAGAATGATGGAAAAGAGGAAATTTCTAGCATGGGGATACTATTTATACTGAAAGAGCCCCCGTCAACCCCATGGGGAAACAATAACAACAATAACAATAATAATACTAAACATAATAATAGTAATAATGACTAATTGTACATCTCATCTCGTAAGAGCTTTAAGCACTGCATAAAAACACGAATGAAGAGAGGTGGTGACATACAGCAAATACATGTAAACCCACACTGCTGTGATGAAAGGGATGAATCACATGGCATACAATGTTAAAAAAGCAATAAATTATTAATGAGAATTTGTGATGAATTATCTATCATCACATATCAGTCACTACTGCAAACAACAATGGCAAAGGAGTGAAAAAAGTACATAAAATTATATGCCTTTGAAAACGCAAAGCAATGAATACTTCTCACAATGAATACTTCTCTCTCCCCCCACCCCCTCCTCTGTCTTTCACACACACACACACACACACACACACACACACACACACACACACACACACACACACACACACACATACAGAACACGGTTAAGCATATATTTAGACATAACACACACAATGATCAATCGCTCTTGCACACATATACACACACACTTACACCAACACTCTTTCTCTCTCCCACTTACATCTACGTGCACACGCACGCACGCACGCATGCACGCACATGCACACACACACACACACACTGAAAAAGACATGTCTTGAGAGCAGACTTGAAGGAAAGTGATCGATGCAGAACATCTAAATTTGTCAATGAGTTCAGCAGCCAACACTGAACCCGGTAACACCAACAGGTGAGACAAGCGAGTGAGTTCATTCCACATAACCGGACCTTGGTAAGCAAAATCTACATTGGCCAGATGAACAATGAGACTTTCTGCCTGGTGTATAAATGTAGAAACAGACAGAAAATGAAATAAGGAACTGACTGTTGGTGAACAAAGAGCCATTGCAATTATTTGAAAAGAGGGGATGCATAATGAGAAGAGTTTAAAACTAATTCTTGATTGAAAAGGAAGCCATTGCAATGATTTGGACAGAGGTGAGATGTTTCCACATTTGAAAGATCTGAAAACAAACTAAATATAGTTACTCTGACCTTTCTGTGCCTTTGGAAAAGATACTTTGGAAGACCAGCCAAAAGGCACTGCAATATTAAACTTGAGACAGAACAAATCAACAAACAAAATACCTTAGCAGCATCAGGGGAAAGGTATGACAACTAGTACTGATTTTGCCCAAGTTCATGACAGGCCATTAGACAAATATTGGAAATAGGCTGCTTAAAGGAGAGTGATCAAACCTGACACCTATGTTATGCACATACCTCATGTGGTGAGAATGGAATGTAGGTGCCATTGACAGACATGACAGATTGAAGGGAAGGACACTTTTGGAGCTTGGGTGGAGTGATAAGCACTGCTTCCATCTTATCACTTACCTGAACTTTGTTCTTTATCATCTAAAACTTTTGATTCATCTATACAATTTTGAGTGGCTGAGATCATCTCATCTAGAATTGTCAAACTGCAACAGTGATGTCACTGGATATCATCTACAAAGCTTTCACTGGGAATTGTCTGTAAAGTTTTCATGTGACAGAAAATGAGAGATGATGACAACAGTACAGAAAACAAACATTGCAGGTCCAAGAACTGAGCCTTGGGGGATGCCACAGTTC
The DNA here is from genome assembly GCA_030674185.1 of Monoplex corrugatus. NCBI lineage: Eukaryota > Metazoa > Mollusca > Gastropoda > Littorinimorpha > Ranellidae > Monoplex > Monoplex corrugatus. The sequence continues at coordinate 58,647,260 of JAPXFY010000021.1, forward strand.
ACAGCTGTTTCAAGAGAGTAGAAATCATTCACTGAGATTTTTTGAGTGTGCTCAGTAAGATGTAAACCATGTAAGCACAATATCACAGATCCCATATGACTCGAGATGTAAACCAAGCACAATATCACAGATCCCATATGACTCAAGATGTAAACCAAGCACAATATCACAGATCCCATTTGACTCAAGATGAAAACCAAGCACAATATCACAGATCCCATATGACTCAAGATGTAAACCAAGTACAATATCGCAGATCCCATTTGATTTAAGATGTAAACCATGCACAATATCACAGATCCCATTTGATTTAAGATGTAAACCATGCACAATATCGCAGATCCCATATGACTCAAGATGTAAACCATGCACAATATCACAGATCCCATATGACTCAAGATGTAAACCGTGCACAATATCGCAGATCCCATATGACTCAAGATGTAAACCATGCACAATATCGCAGATCCCATATGACTCAAGATGTAAACCAAGTACAATATCACAGATCCCATTTGATTTAAGATGTAAACCAAGCACAATATCACAGATCCCATTTGATTTAAGATGTAAACCATGCACAATATCACAGATCCCATATGACTCAAGATGTAAACCAAGCACAATATCACAGATCCCATTTGATTTAAGATGTAAACCAAGTACAATATCACAGATCCCATTTGATTTAAGATGTAAACCATGCACAATATCACAGATCCCATATGACTCAAGATGTAAACCAAGTACAATATCGCAGATCCCATTTGATTTAAGATGTAAACCAAGCACAATATCACAGATCCCATATGACTCAAGATGTAAACCAAGCACAATATCACAGATCCCATATGACTCATGATGTAAACCAAGCACAATATCACAGATCACATATGACTCAAGATAAGATGTAAACTATGCACAGTATCACAGAGATGTAAACCATACAAGCACAGTATCACAGATCCCATACGACTCAAGATAAGATGTAAAATATACAAGCACAGTATCACAGAGATGTAAACCATACAAGCACAGTATCACAGATCCCATACGACTCAAGATAAGATGTAAAATATACAAGCACAGTATCACAGATCCCATACAACTCAAGATAAGATGTAAACCATACAAGCACAATATCACAGATCCCACATGACTCAAGATAAGATGTAAACCAAGCACAATATCACAAATCCCATATGAAATAAGCCAAGAAAGAAGAATGTCAAAGTCTGTTGTATCAATAGCAACTGGCAGGTTAAGGAGACATAAAAATGACATTTCGTGGTGGTCAAGAGCAGTGAGCAGATCACTGACAATTCTATAAATGCTATCTGTGCTGTGACCATATCTGTAGGCAGACTGTGAGATCAAGAAAAATGTTGGCATGAAGATGGTCAAGAAGCTGAGAAGGGCTATTTTTTCAATGACCTTTAAGGTAAAAGAGACACTGGAAACTGACTGACAGTTCTTAAGTTGAACGACGACTTTTGAGGTAAAAGCGAGGTTGGAAACCGATTGATAGTTCTTAAGTTGAACGAGTTCAAGTGAAGTTTTGTAGCAAAACAAGACAGACACAAACATCAAGAGAAATAATCAGGAAACAATCACACACACACAAATCATCCAAACCAACTCACTTTTCCAAACTTTTCTATAATTAAAAACAAAACAAAACTCTGTTCTTTTCTTTCCCTCACCATCCCTTCCTCCTTTTAACAACAACGACAACAACAACAACATCAAGACCAAAACAACAACAACAACAACACACACACACTCACTCACATACACACACACACATACACACACACACACATACACACACACGCATACACACATACACACGACTCTCATCCACCCCCCCCCCCCCCCCCCCCCACAATACAACCAACACAATTTCCTAGGAGCACACAGCTGGAAGCCTCACACTCAGACACCAAACACTCCCATCACCTTGAAGTTTTTCCTGGGCATCCAGAAAAGAGAAGGTTCCAGTCTCCAGAAGCTTTCGCACTTCCTGGGCTCCCCAGTCAAAGACGTTGCCAGCCAACAGACCTTTGGCCAGCGCCAGTTGCAGATCGTCACCGCTCATGCTGTCCAACAGTTTGAGATGTTCTCCCAACTGTCGTAACGCTCCTTCATTCTCCTGTTGCTTTTGCTGTCATTAACATACAAAAATGTCAATTGTTATGTAAGTCCATCGTCTTATCCATTTATTTTTGATAATCTAAAATATATGTAACAGGTACATCCAAAGATAATATTTATCTAACATTTATCAATTACTGCTTGAGCTTGTTGAAACTGAAATAAATATTAAAAAAAAAGCAATAGTTACAATACAGGTTTGTGGTGGTTATTGCTACTGTTATTGTTGCTTAACCCTTTGCCACCTGCACCCTATCTACCAACTGCAAAAACTTAACCCTTTGACTCCCTCACCCTATCCACCAGCTTCCTGCAGGAAGCTGGTGGATAGGGTGAGGGAGTCAAAGGGTTAAGTTTTTGCTCTTCCAGCATGGTTGACAAAGAAGGATGCTGTTGGACAGGCTGCAGGAGTCAAAGGGTTAAAGCCCAGCCGACTGCATACAGCCATATCAGGGCTATAACTGTTTCAATATACACAATACAGTGAAGGAAAAAAAAAGGGTTAAAAAAACAAGGAGCAGAAAATCAAGCCCATATATCAATGCATTCATGCACATAATCTAAGGAGATGCTCCTGGCGTTGACAATTCCATCTAGTTTATCACACAGGGGATTTAAAAAACACAACTGAATACAAATTTAAACATAACTAAGGACACCAACATATATATAAAAACAGGCCTACTACCTAAAATTGCTTCCACATACCTCATTTCCCTCAGGCCAAAAAATGAACTTAATATATGTACCCAATTATCAATCCTAAGAAAAAATATGTAAGACTTTATCGAACACACACAGGTGAATGGACCAGCAAGACAGAAAATGATAGGAAGAAATGACAGAAAGCAAAGGAGGAAGGAAGAAACAAAGAAGTGACAAACAGAGGAAATTTCTAGCACAGAATTTCCAGATGGTGCGGATTCTGTTTACACTGAAAGAGTCCCCAGCATCCCCACAGGAGCACCAGGATGAATAAAGCATGAAGATGGGCAGCACAGTTCTGTTTCAGGCCGGAGTTGACCTTGAGATATCAAGTTTTGTGTCCATGGCTCTATCTAATGAGCCACCAGCTTGCACAAAAAAAACCATGTAGCTCACACTGGATCAAATCCATGACCTCCACGTTATCAGCACAACACTCTAACCAACTAACCGGGGTCTAAGACCACACACAGCCTTAGGATTATGTCTCTTGCTCCACCGACTGAGGTTTTTTTTTTCTTTTCTTTTTCTTTTTTTTTTAAGGATCATCACACTCAGGGAGGTTACTTTTGTGCTCACCTTTTTTCTTTTTTTTTTTGGTCCCATTTTCTATACAACCTTAATTGTCACAGAAGCTGGCACACTTTTTTACAATGCGATGATAATGATGTCAACAAGGATGATAATCATGATGCTATGGAGATCCACCTAGGATTGATACTGCATGACAGAGCTGTACTCTACGCTTACTATCATAACATATCCTGGCATCAACCAGGCCTGAGAGATACAGACACCTGCAGTGCTGGTCAAAAGATTTGAGCAACACCCTCAATGACGCATCCGTGAAGTGGATGAGACACGACTGTGTGGTCCCAGTCTTCCCAATGAGCCCATAGCATGCCCAAGTCTGGGTAGGTGCAGGTTAGAGTCGAAAACTCCCACAATGATTTTTGAAGAGACTGATGGGGATTCGAACCCACAACCTTCCAGTCGGAAGTCTGCTGTGCTAACCACTACACCACAGC
>JAPXFY010000021.1:58656146-58681146 GCA_030674185.1 Monoplex corrugatus
TCCCTTTGAGGCCTTGACTTTTCTCCTCAGTTTGACAGGAAAATTGAACTGAACATCTAGTCCTTTGGAAAGGGATGAAAAATGAGTAGGACCCATGTGCCTTCTCGCGTGCACATGCTAAAGATCCCACGGCAGTTGAAAATTATGAAGAGCAGGGCATTCCCCTGGTTACCCTGGAATAAAATACTGGAGAGAAGTTCATTTCCTATGTCCCGCCCCTTGAAGGCCAATTAGCCTTTCTGCCTCTAAAAGACTTGGTAAAAAAAATTCTAAAGAATGGGCGGTGCTGCACAGCGTCAATGCACTCTCAACAGGGGCGAGCAGCCTGAGTTTCACATGGTAAACCCATTGTAACAAAAAGAAATGAATATGAACTTGATCATGAATGTGAATATGAAACATAACAAAAAGAAATGAATATGAACTTGATCATGAATGTGAATATGAAACATAACAAAAAAGAAATGAAATATGAAACTTGATCATGAATGTGAATATGAAACATAACAAAAAGAAATGAATATGAACTTGATCATGAATGTGAATATGAAACATAACAAAAAGAAATGAATATGAATATGAATATGATCATGAACATGAATATGAAATATACTATCACAACAGGCAAGTTTTCCATCTGATATGGTACAAGTTATTTTTGACAGCATGTATTAATCATTAAATCAAGACTTTGGAAACATTTAAGACAGCATGTGTCTGCATCATTAAAACTGAGACAATTTTGACAATATTATGAAATATGCAACAGCATCCGCCTTTATTCAAAAGCCATGCACAACTCTGTTCTTTCAATGATTCCTATCCACAGGAAGTCTCCAATGCAATTTATTTTGAGCTGAAATGCGCAAAACAACACAGGTCAACATGAAAACAGAAATCTTTCAAGCACACACAGCCAGTTTCTGCTATTCTGAAATCCAGCGGTCATTTAACCCTTTGACTCCTACAGGAAGCTGGTAGATTGAGGTAATCAAAGGGTTAAGTTTTTCCTTTGCTAGCATGGTTAGCAATGCAGGATGCTGGTGGACAGGGTGCGTGAGTCAAAGGGATAATTACTAGCAGGTTCTGGTTATTCTGATGCTAAAGAGTTAAATTCTTCAGGGTAAAATCAACATTTCCTCACCTTGCCCACACCATCAGCAAAGCACTTGAGCCAGTAATTGCGAGCATCAACATCGTGCATCAGGTCAACAGTGTCGGGGAAATAACTGGAGGGGTCCAACAATAAAGGACAAGCCAAGACGGGCCTCTCTAGTCGATCTATCTCCAGCATGTCAAACTGTGAGAAGAGATAAAAACACACTTTTTTTTTTCAAATTCTCTTCTCTTACCACAACATCATCAACCAATCAATCATTCAATAAATCAATCAATAATTAATCAACCAAATCGACCAATCCATCAATCAGCCAGTGTCACAATCAATCAATGATCAATCAACCAATCAACTCATCAATCCACCCAATGAATCAATCAGTATATAGTGTAATGCGATTTATGTAAATATACATTCCTGAAAATTGTAAAAAGTCCTAATGTGTCCACATAACTCTGTTATAATCTGCTCCATCCTTAATTAGGTTATTTTTTTTAAATCTCCCTTAAGAAGACAGGGGAGATTATTTCATATCAACACCAAAATGTGTCAACAAGGTTTCACAACTATATGTTGACAGATCTCTTTTTCATGACATATAGAATCCAGGGAATTAGAGTAATGGAGACAATAAATTGTGTTATATAGTGGAGCAGGCTGTCTGTTGTACTGTCCTGGGCTAGGATTTTATGACACAAGTTGTGTGAGGTATTGGCTCACTCCATTCATACAGTACATGTGGAATGTGTGTGTGTGTGTGTGTGTGTGTGTTGTGTGTGTTGTGTGTGTATGTGTTGTGTGTGTGTGTGTGTGTGTGTGTGTGTGTGTGTGTGTGTGTGTGTGTGTGTGTGTGTGTGTGTGTGTGTGTGTGTGTGTGTGTGTGTGTGTGTGTGTGTGTGTGTGTGTGTGTGTGGTGCGTGTGTGTGTGTCGTGCGTGTGTGTATGTGCGCATGCGTGCGTGTGTGCGTGCGTGCATGCGTGTGTGTGTGCGCGCGCATGCACGTGTATGCGTGCGTGTGTGCTTGTGTATGTGATGTGTGTGTAGTGTGTGCTCCACTATTTTAACTTCATGAGCAGGGCATTGCCCAGCTGCCTTAGTAAAACAAAAAACGAAAAAACATTAGAGATATATAGGTTGAATTCCTAGGTCCCTCTCCTTGAAGACCAATTAGACTTCTTGCCTTTCTGAAGTCTAGGTTAAAAACAATGTGAATATGAATATGAATTTGAAGCGAGGGAGAGGGGATGGGCACCACCCTAGTGGTGCTGGCCTAGTAAAAATATGAGGTCTCTGCCACCTCACTCCCTTCGACCTCAGGGTTATGGAAACTATCTAGTTAGAACCTCAGGACGTAGCCAGCTCATGGGTTCATGTGCAGGCTTAAGGCTTGTGCTGTGATCATTCTGGATCTTCTCCATCACATGGTACCTGTGACGTTAATGCATATGGAATTCATTCTGAGCGCGGAGATGTCATCTTGAGAAACTGAAACTGAAATTAACTTCATGGGATGCTATTAATGGAGATACACGTTTCACGATAATACAACCCAAGCTGTTCAACAACAGACTGATACAAAGAAGCACATAGCACCATATGATAGGTAGGACCTCAAGACAAAACCAGTACACAGGGCTTATACACAGACTTATGGCTTACACCATTATCACATCCCTGTAGAGGCCTTGATTTTTCTCGTCAGCTTGACCGGAAAATCGAACTGAATGTCTAGTCCTTCGGAAGGGGATGAAAAACGAGCCGGACCCATGTGCCTTCTGGCGGCGCATGCCAAAGATCCCACAGCAGTTGAAAATTGTAAAGAGCGGGGCATTGCCTGGCTGCCTTGGTATAAAACATTAGAGAGATAGGTTGATTTCCCAGGTCCCAACCCCTGAAGGCTAACTACAGGTTGATTTCCCAGGTCCCACCCCTTGAAGACCAGTTTGCCTTCTTGCTTTTATGAAGTCTCGGTCAAAAAAAAAAGCGAATATGAATATGAATTTGAAGCGAGGGAAAGGGGACGGGCACCTCCTTTGTGGTGCTGGCCCCAGGAAAAGTTGAGGCCTCTGCCACCTCACTCCCCTATGACCTCAGGGTTATGGAACTATCTAGGCAGGACCTCAGGACCTGGCCAGCTCATGGGTTTATGTGCAGGCTTAAGGCTTGTGCCATGATCATTCTGGATCTTCTCCATTACATGGCACCCGTGACGTTAGTGCATATGGAATTCACTGCAAGTGCAGAGATGTCATCTTGAGAAACTGAAACTGAAACTGAAACATCATCATTTTGAACCTTGTCCATCAAATGCATACATCTGTGTGGTGTCCATGCATAGGGCAGACAGTAGGGCCCTGGCCCAAATTTTGGGTCACATAGACCCCACCATTTCAGTATAAACTTCAGGGTTGTTTATAATCATTTCTTAATTAATCAAATTAAATGTAGTTTTTTCCCCTAAGCACATGCCATTCAAATATCTTGGACAATGAAGGAATTAACAGACATTAAAATACCTAGGGCAATGAAGGAATTAACAGATATTCAAACACCTGGGACAGTGAGGGATTTAACAAACATTAAAATGGAAACCAGAAAAACATGAACATAGAATCAGAATGCATATTCAATACAACCAGACAGACAGGCGCAAATTTTCGGCCAACTGGCCTTTGTCAAGCGTAAATGTCAGATCACAAACAAACAACACAAATACAAAAATTAGGACAAAAAGAACAAAACTTCCCTGCTGCTTCGTCCAGTGGGACAAAAACACTAAAATGAAATCATAATGTGTTCATGAGTTACAGTAAGAACTGGGAAGAGGGAAGGCAAATATGATGTCTGAGGGGAAGTGAGATGAATTCTGCAATTTGAAAAGCGGTCATGTCATATTAGTATTGTTTTATTTGAAGAGGGCCCAGGGCTAAAACTATGAAAATATGATGCACTGAGAATAGTTTTTTGAATGTAAGTATATAACTATTATTAGTATTAAATAATGCATAAATATACAAATGTATACATAAACACCACACACATATCCATACACACACACACATCCACATATATATATATATATATATATATATATATATATATATATACATATACACACTATGTATCTGTATATATGTATATACATATGTCTACACTCATGCATACATATGGATACACACACACACATCCCCACTTGAACATAAACATAAGACATTACAATACCTGGAACAATTAACGAGTTAACAAACATTAACATACCTGGGAGCGTGAAATAGTAAACAGACATAATACCTGGGGCAGTGCAGAAGTTAACGGACAGTCACACATCTGGGAGTGTGAAAGAGTTAACAGACATTCAAATAATGGAGTCAATAGATCTGTATCATTACACATAACTTATAACAGATACCAGAGTAACACAAAGTGTGCCAGAAATTGTCCCATAAAACCTATCCCAGATCAAAAACAGTATGAGACGTAACACACACACATACAAAGCCACACACATATACATAGCTACACACACACATAGCCATATGTGCACACATGCCACACACACACACACACACACACACACAGACACACACACTCTCTCTCTTTCTCTCTCTCTCTCTCTCACACACACATAGACACACACACTCATTTACTCACACACACACACACACTTACACACACACACCACACACACACACACACACACTCACACTCACACACACACACACACCCCACACACACCACACACACACACACGTACACACACACACACTACACAATACTGCACCATTACTGACCCCCCCGTCAAAGATGGAAGAGTGCTGACAGCTGTTCTCTGCAAAGGAAGACTTGGGGCTGGTCAGACCGGAACTGCCCGCCATGTTCTCACCCCATGAGTACTTCTCTGCATCTACAACATGCACCCACCCCACAGGGTACAGTGTGTACATGATATATAGACAACAACAACCTGGGCATTTGGTTATGTGGTAACATCCAAACTCAATGATTAAGTCTTTCACGACGCCTAGTGCGCACCACGGCAAGTTCCCAGCTGCCAGGCCATCGGCGTTTGATTTCTTCCCTGCTGATGCACTATTTTTATTACTTTTTTTATTTTATTTTACAGCTACTAAAGAATGATTGATGGCAAAGTATTTGATATTACCAGAAAGCTCAAAATGTGATCTTTGCGAGCATACTATTTTCAAATAAGAACTTCCAACACTTATATGCACCGCTACGACAAGAACAACGTAGGTCACAGAGAATAAACCAGACGTATGCTCACATCCCAGTAGTAACTGTACTGTGCCGTACTTAAGTCTATAAGAACCTTTGAACCCTCTCTCTCTCTCTCTCTATTCTCTCACTCTCTATCTTCCCCCTCTCTCCCTCTGACTCTCCACACACACACACACACACACACACACACACACACACACACAGAGCGAGCAAGCAAGCGAGAAAGAGAGAAAGAGAGAGAGTGAATGAGTAAGAGAGAGAGAGAGAGAGAGAGCAGTCAACTTAGATGGTAAAGTTTACAATAACTCGTGAATTCCCAAGCCTAGTACCTTGCAGACAGTTTATCAAGGGAGACAGTGCAGACCTAACACATGGCATTGGAATTTCCTGGTCAGGGGGTCATTTTATTCTGTTATCAGTCAGAGCATCAAGTGTAAAGCTACACCAACTAAACAGACTCTGTCCCTTAGCCAAAACCTTCTGCTAAACAGCACTGGTAGTTGTTCCTGATATTCTTTACAGTGAAAGCTGCCAGAATTTTCAAAACTTGACCAGCACTATATGGCCGGTGCATCTGTAGGGAACAGATGCCTTACCGGCACAAGGGTACGGTGCGGCAGTAGGGAACGTTTTCAGCACCAGCTCCCGGTGCGTCGCGAAAAGGTTAAGATTCATTTATGTTCTCAAATATGAAAAAAAGAGCAAGTTAAGCTCATAGAACAATTAACCATTCCTTCCATTCATTCATTCTGAGCAAGGCAAAGTAATTGTTACAAAGTATACATGAATAAACCATTCATTCGTTCGTTTTGAGCAGGGCAGTGCTATGCTATGGCAATATGCTTCCTTATGAAAAGCGGCATTCATTTTAAGCAGAAAATTCAGTTGTGAAGTGAAAGCGAATCCAATCTAGTCATTATAAAATGGATACATAAATTACTTATACACACATACCTTCTTCCTCAGCCCCTTTGAGGAAAGCACCAACTGCACCCAGATATCCCTCATGTCTAAGGAACAAGGCCTGCACTTCCCCCTGTCACATCCATTATAAACATTAACAACTTACCGAACTGACAATGAAAACAATCATCATATACACACACATGAACATACACACAAACACAATCATCATATACACACACATGAACATACACAAACACAATCAATCATACGCACACACATGAACATACACAAACACAATCAATCATCATATACACACACATGAACATACACAAACACAATCAATCATCATAACACATACATGAACATACACAATCACAAACAATCATATGCACACACATGAACATACACAAACACAATCAATCATCATATACACACACATGAACATACACAAACACAATCACAATCATCATATGCACACACATGAACATACACAAACACAATCAATCATCATATGCACACACATGAACATACACAAACACAAACAATCATCATATACACATACATGAACATACACAAACACAAACAATCATCATATGCACACACATGAACATACACAAACACAATCAATCATCATATACACACACACATGAACACACACAAACACAAACAATCATCATATGCACACACATGAACATACACAAACACAATCATCATATGCACACACATGAACATACACAAACACAAACAATCATCATATACACACACATGAACATCACACAAACACAATCATCATATCACACACACATGAACAACACACAAACACAAACAATCGTCATATGCACACACATGAACATACACAAACAATCATCATATACACACACATGAACATACACAAACACAAACAATCATCATATACACACACATGAACAACACAAACACAATCATCATATACACACACATGAACACACACAAACACAAACAATCGTCATATGCACAACATGAACACACACAAAAACAATCATCATATACACACACATGAACATACACAAACACAAACAATGGTCATATGCACACACATGAACACACACAAACACAATCATCATATACACACACATGAACATACACAAATGCAACCAATCATCATATACACATACATGAACATACACAAACACAAACAATCATATGCACACACATGAACATACACAACACAACAATCATCATATGCACACATATGAACATACTATCATCATATGAACACACATGAACATACACAAACACAATCATCATATGCACACACATGAACATACAATCATCATATGCACACACATGAACATACACAAACACACAAGAATACACACTGAAACACAAACACACATAAACACACACAGACACACTCACACAACATACGCACACACACCCACACACGTACAGTGACTTGCATACAAACACATACATGTCCTTTTTAATAACAAAAGAATATTTTTTCAATTACACAATCACCATACTATACACACCTACCAAAATGCAATTTAAAAATAATGTAAAAAAGACACATGAACACTGACAATGAGTACAATAGAAATCACTGAAAAAATGTTGACTCTGTAATGTATTCTGGACCCCCTAAAATTAATAATAAAAGAAGAAAACGAAGAAGAATGCTATCTATAAAGTGAAAATCATGATTCAAGAATCAAATCAAGGCGCACACTCTCAGCATTCATGAAAGTAATCACCAACAATGATAAAACCTCCAGGGAACAAAGCACACACAAACTGAGGGAGAGGGGAGATAGGAGAGGAGTAACAAATGTGTTCCTTGCCTAAGCCATCCTCCTCCCTCTGTCACACACACACACAAACACACACACACACACACGCACACATACACACACATATATAAGATGCTGAGGTAAGGTACACTCAAACCTGTTCAGCGAATGATCCTTGACCAAGTTCATATTCTTCTCTCTCTCTCTCTCTCTCTCTCCACACACACACACCACGCACACACACGCACGCACACACACACCACGCACGCACGCACACACACACACACACACACACACACACACACACATTGTTCCAACAAACTGACAAAATACTGATATTTTTATTTAGGATACATAAAACAGCGCAGTGGCAGCTGCAGGCCCACTAACACAGAAGAAGAATTAAAGCCAAGAAGTTGCTCAGACTGACCTTAGACCAGTAGTTGATGGCAAAAGCAATGGTGTGCATAGTGAGGGGGTGTCCACGAATGAAGTATCCCCCAAAGTAGATCTTGGTCAGTCATGCAGTCGAGCTTGCAGGTAAGCAATCTGACCAATGTCATTACTGATGCACAACAGTAAACTTCTCACCATGTCCTCTTTCTGGAAGCTTTCCCCTGTACATATACACACACATGTAAATATAGGCCATTTTGTCTCTAGATTTATAATGGAAACTTTTTAAACTTTTTTTTTTTTTGGTGGGGATGGCAAGATTAAACAAACAAATTCTCACTGTATACATCAATCAGCAAGCAAGGAATGTTTCAGCAAGCCAAAACACCTGCTTAAGAAAAATCGAAACAATGTCTGCTCATAAAGGGCTGAAACATCACCTGCTCAGGAGAGGATAAAACATTGTCTGTCAGGAGAGTCTGAAACATTGTCTTTCAGAAGAGGTTGAAAAACTGACTGTCATGAGAGGTTGAAACTGTGTGTCAGGAGACATTGAGACTTCTATCAGAAGTTGAAACTGTCAGGAGAGGGTGAAACAATGTCTGTCAGGAGAGGGTGAAACAATGTTGTCAGGAGAGGGTGAAACAATGTCTGTCAGGAGAGGGTGAAACAATGTCTGTCAGGAGAGGGTGAAACCATGTCTGTCAGAAGGTGAAACACTGACTGTCAGGAGAAGGTGAAACACTGACTGTCAGGAGAGATTGAAACATTGTCAGGAGAGGGTGAAACATTGTCAGGAGAGACTGAAACAATGTCTGTCTGGAGAAAGTGAAACACTGACTGTCAGGAGAGGCTGAACATTGTCTGTCAGGAGAAGGTGAAACACTGTCAGGAGAGAGTGAAACAATGTTTGTCAGGAGAAGGTGAAACACTGTCAGGAGAGGTTGAAACGTTGTCTTGTCAGGAGAGGGTGAAACAGGCTGTCAGGAGAGATTGAAACATTCTGTCGGGAGAGGGTGAAACATTGTCAGGAGAAGGTGAAACATTGTCTGTCAGAAGAGGGTGAAACACTGTCAGAAGAAGTCAAAACATTGCATGTCATGAGAGGGTTGAAACATTGTCTGTCAGAAGAGGGTGAAACAGGCTGTCAGGAGAGATTGAAACATTGTCTGTCGGGAGAGGGTGAAACATTGTCAGGAGAAGGTGAAACATTGTCTGTCAGAAGAGGGTGAAACACACTGTCAGAAGAAGTCAAAACATTGCATGTCAGGAGAGGGTGAAACATTGTCTGTCAGAAGAGGGTGAAACAGGCTGTCAGGAGAGATTGAAACATTGTCTGTCAGGAGAGGGTGAAACATTGTCAGGAGAAGTTGAAACATTGTCTGTCAGAAGAGGGTAAACAGGCTGTCAGGAGAGGTTGAAACAGTCTGTCGGGAGAGGGTGAAACATTGTCAGGAGAAGGTGAAACATGTCTGTCAGAAGAGGGTGAAACACTGTCAGAAGAAGTAAAACATTGCATGTCAGGAGAGGGTGAAACACTGTCTGTCAGGAGAGGGTGAAACACTGTCAGGGAGGATAAACACTGTCAGGAGAGGTTGAAACATGTCTTGTCAGGAGAGGGTGAAACACTGTCAGGAGAGGGTGAAACACTGTCAGGAGAGGCTGAAAAACTGTCTGTCAGGAGAGGCTGAAACACTGGCAGGAGAGGGTGAAACACTGTCTGTCAGAGAGTGGGTGAAACACTGACCGTCTGGAGAGGGTGAAACATTGTCAGGAGAGGTTGAAACATTGTCAGAAGAGGTTGAAACATTGTCAGGAGAGGTTAAAACACTGTGAGGAGAGGGTGAAACATTGTCAGGAGAGGTTAAAACACTGTCAGGAGAGGGTAAACACTGACTGTCAGGAGAGGGTGAAACACTGTCAGGAGAGGGTGAAACACTGCCTGTCAGGAGAGGGTGAAACATTGTGTCAGGTTAGGATGAAACACTTTCTGTCAGGAGAAGGTGAAACACTGTCAGGAGAGGTTGAAACACTGCCTGTCAGGGGAGGGTGAAACACTGTCAGGAGAGGTTGAAACACTGTCTGTCAGGGGAGGGTGAAACACTGTCAGGAGAGGTTGAAACACTGCCTGTCAGGAGAGGTTGAAATACTGTGTCAAGAGAGGTTGAAACACTGCCTGTTAGGAGAGGTGAAACAATGTGTCAGGAGAGGGTTAAACACTGCCTGAAACACTGCCTGTCAGGGGAGGATGAAACACTGCCTCTCAGGGGAGGCTGAAACACTGTCAGGACAGGATGAAACACTGCCTGTCAGGAGAGGCTGAAACACTGTCTGTCAAGACAGGATGAAACACTGCCTGTCAGGAGAGGCTGAAACACGTCTGTCAAGACAGGATGAAACACTGCCTGTCAGGAGAGGGTGAAAACACTGCCTGTCAGAGAGGTGAAACACTGCTGTCAGGAGAGGCTGAAACACTGCCTGTCAGGAGAGGCTGAAACACTGCCTGTCGGGAGAGGCTGAAACACTGTCTGTCAGGAGAGGCTGAAACACTGCTGTCAGGAGAGGCTGAAACACTGCCTGTCGGGAGAGGCTGAAACACTGTCTGTCAGGAGAGGGTGAAACACTGTCAGGAGAAGGTGAAACACTGCCTGTCAGAAGAAGTGAAACACTGTCAGGAGAAGGTGAAACACTGCCTGTCAGAAGAAGGTGAAACACTGTCAGGAGAGGTGAACACTGACCATCAGAGAAGTTGAAACATTGTCAGGAGAGGGTGAAAAACTGTCAGGAGAGGTGAAACACTGCCTGTCAGGAGAGGCTGAAACAATGCCTGTCAGGAGAGGCTGAAACACTGTCTGTCAGGAGAGGCTGAAACACTGTCTGTCAGGAGATGCTGTCAGGAGATGTTGAAACATGGTCAGGAAAGGATGAAACACTGCCTGTCAGGAGATGTTGAAACACGTGTCAGGAAAGGATGAAACACTGTCAGAAGAGGTGTGAAACACTGTCAGAAGAGGATGAAACAATGCTGTCAGGAGATGTTGAAACACTGACTGTCAGAAGCAGTGGAAACACTGTCAGGAAAGTGCGAAACACTGTCAGGAGAGGTTGAAACACTGTCAGGAGAGTGCGAAAAAATTGTCTGTCAGGAGAGGTTGAAACACTGATTGTCAGGAGAGATTGAAACACTGTCTGTCAGGAGAGTGCGAAACACTGTCAGGAGAGGTTGAAAACACTGTCAGGAGAGTGTGAAACATTGTCTGTTAGGAGAGGTTGAAACATTGATTGTCAGAGAGATTGAAACACTGTCTGTCAGGAGATATTGAAACACTGTCTGTCAGGAGATAGAAACACTGTCTGTCAGGAGATATTGAAACACTGTCTGTCAGGAGATAGAAACACTGTCTGTCAGGAGATATTGAAACACTGTCAGGAAATATTGAAACACTGACTGTTAGGAGTGGCTTAAACACTGTCAGGAGATGTTGGAACACTGTCAGGAGATACTGAAACACTGACTGCCAGGAGTGGCTGAAAACATTGTCAACAGATATTGAAACACTGACTGTCAGGAGTGGTTGAAACACTGACTGTCAGGAGTGGTTGAAACAGTTTATCAGGTGAGGTGAAACACTGCCTGTCAGGAGAGGTTGAAACACTGTCAGGAGAGGCTGAAACACTGTTTGTCAGGACAGGCTGAAACACTGTTTGTCAGGAGAAGGTGAAACAGTGCCTGTCAGGAGAGGCTGAAACAATACCTATTCAAAGCAGGCTGAAGCAATACCTGCTCAAAACAGGCTGAAACAATACCTGCTCAAAACAGGCTGAAGCAATGCCTGCTCAAAACAGGCTGAAACAATACCTGCTCAAAACAGGCTGAAACAATACCTGCTCAAAACAGGCTGAAACAATACCTGCTCAAAACAGGCTGAAACAATACCTGCTCAAAACAGGCTGAAACAATACCTGTCAACAGGCTTGAAACAATACATGCTGAAAACAGGTCTGAAAGCAATGACTGCCAGAACAGGCTGAAACATCCCTGCTCAACAGGCTATGAAACACTACTGTCAAACGGTTGAAACAATCCCTGTCAGAAACAGGTTGAAACAGTTATCATGCGTCAAAACAGGGTTGAACACAATAGGCTAAAACAGGCTGAACAAGTACACTGCTTCAGAAACAGGTGAAACAATGCCTGTCCCAGAAACAGGCTGAAACAATACCTGTCAAAACAGGCTGAACAATACCTGCTCAAATCAGGCTGAACAATGCCTGCTCAAAACAGGCTGAAACAATGCCTGCCAAAACAGGCTGAAACAATACCTGCTCAAAACAGGCTGAACAATACCTGCTCAAAACAGGCTGAAACAATACCTGCTCAAAACAGGCTGAAACAATACCTGCTCAAAACAGGTTGAAACAATACCTGCTCAAAACAGGCTGAAAACAATACCTGCTCAAAACAGGCTGAAAAATGCCTGCCCAAAACAGGCTGAAACAATACCTGCTCAAAACAGGCTGAAACAATACCTGCCAAAACAGGCTGAAACAATACCTGCTCAAAACAGGCTGAAGCAATGCCTGCCCAAAACAGGCTGAAGCAATACCTGCCAAAACAGGCTGAACAACCTGCCCAAAACAGGCTGAAGCAATGCTGCCTCAAAACAGGCTGAAGCAATGCCTGCCCAAAACAGGCTGAAACAATACCTGCTCAAAACAGGCTGAAGCAATGCCTGCCCAAAACAGGCTGAAGCAATGCCTGCCAAAAACAGGCTGAAGCAATGCCTGCCCAAAACAGGCTGAAGCAATGCCTGCCCAAAACAGGCTGAAGCAATGCCTGCCCAAAACAGGCTAAACAATAACTGCTCAAAACAGGCTGAAACAATGCCTGCTCTGTAGAAGTCAAAATGTTGCCTGCTAAGGAAATATTAAATGAGGCCTGTTTAGAAACTGATGGACTCTCATGAGAATTACACTGAGTATGGGGAGCAAGACACCATGCTATATCTAAACTTCTGTTTCTCTCTCTCTCCTCACACACACACACACACACACACACACACACACACACACACATGAACACATGCCAGAGCACCTCTTAACACTGGTAAAACAGAATCTATGAAACACTAAGCTGATATCACTAGAATATTTGGAGCAATGAACAGACCAATTTTCATGTTGCAAATCTTAAAAAAAAAACATTACACAACCAGGATGACAGGCATTTTCAGACCGCAACAAACAGGCCATTTTCTCTTTTCAAAAGCCGTTTCGTGTTGCAAGCTTTAACAGCACTCAAAATCATCTGATCTTGTACCTGCATCTGCCATAGCAAACAAGCCTCTGTTAAACTGAAAACATCCTGTGATTCGTCTCCCAAATTTCTTAATCTCTACAAGTAAGTTATCTTCACATTCACACTATCAATCTGTTAAGAAGTAGCAAGTGATTAACCCCGTAAATGCCATCAACATGAAACTTGCGGAGCTCTCAGAGCCTTCAGTGATGCACACAACATAAAATTTTATGGAGGTAGTTTGACACACATTTCAGCCTAATGTAAATGGGAGAGAAGCACTGACTGATGTTGTCAGTCTCAGAGAGGGTTCATAAAAGTGACTGGCTTCCCTTACATGACATTTTGACCTATGCAACCCTCACCAGACTGGTTTTAATCTGAGAATAGAAACTGGTTTCAGCAAAATGGCAACACCAGGACTGTCTTGCAATTCTGCATATTTTCAACCTTTGAAAGCATGGAGTTGAGTCAAGAACAGTAACCTGTTTAGTAGTCATATGTATTGGTATGTATGAATAAGTTAAGCACTTCTGTCTGTTGCAGCACAGGCTACTACCGCATGAACAATGCATAAGTCAGAAGCAACTATCACTTGTTGGATATTTTTGTCTTCAGGCCTGACGAAAGCAAACAATACACGAAAATGGTCAGTCGTCAAAATAGTTCTAAGTGCTTATCAAAACAATTCTAAGTACACACAAGTGCTGCATCCATGACTTTCAGTTTGTAAAGTAAGAAGGTTGCACTTGGATATTTACTATTTTTTCTTTTATCTTAAAATTTTTAATGGCCATTTATCAAATTTGCTGAAATACAGTTAGCTAGTTCTGGTTTTAACCTGTCAATATGGTCTGGTTTAACCGTCAATATCATTTCTCCAAAATCACAAGATGAAAAACTGTGTACTATAAGATCATGAGGACTTTGTTTTCACTTCCACACTTTTACTTCCCAAACACAAGGCATCTTCCACATATCCATTATGAACCAACAGTGCTTTCACATGAAATAAGAGAACAACATTTTTCATACAAATGAGTCAGGGAATGGTAAAATTATACAGCACTGCTGAAGGTGTACATGAAATAAAATACCTGTGGCACTGTTGCTGCTCTTTTTAAGTTCTTCATATATGTAAGCAACACTACAACACCCTGCATGATGCTGACCATCACGTCGTGTAGCTTTGCCAAAGCTGCTGGCAATGATGTCACCCCTCAATCCCAGGTGGCTATAGTCGCCGCCGTAGATGTCCTTGACTAGCATGTCCACCGAGCGATGGTCTCCCTTCTCTGCCAGCTCCAGTAAGTCATCAAACGACTGCAAGCATCACACATTTCATAATCTGTCAAGTCCCATGTTATCTGGATTTGTCCCTCTCACTCCACTTCCCTACCTTCTCCAGCACAGAGCTCTCACTTTCCAATCTAACTTCACATGTTCCAGTTCATGTCTACTCTGTATAGGCCTTCAGTCCACCCAGCTAAGAACTGTGTTGAGCAAAGTAAGCAACTGAGAGGAGTTAGGCATCCTCCTTCAAATGCTGGCCTTGAGAAAAATGTCTCTATCTCCTCAATGCCCTACAAGCTAAAGTAACTTTTGCTTTCAATTTTCCCACATTCACATAATTTTTTCCCAAAAATATCTTATCTGGTTTCAACTTCTTGTGTCTTGCTAAAGTATTCAGTGAATCATTTCACTAAAAAGACAGACCTGACAGCGAAGTTTGTTAGGACATCAAACTTGCCATCTGAAGATCTAAGTCCAACCCTGCCTGGTAAAGTTTGATGGGTTGAAGGTCAACATCTGTGCAGAACTACTAGCACCTGAACTTGATATTATGCATGTAAAACATCAAATGTGCATTTTCAAGATATCAGTGTCTGGCACTTTATGAAAACACAAAAGTAATCAGGATGCACATCACCAATAAAGGAGCATGTCTACCTATATGACAGGTAACCCACCAGAGATGAACCTGCAACCTGTGCAGCAAGATTATGCCTATACAGTGTGGGCCAAACAATCAGAACAAATGCACACATCTATTAAAACATGTTGCTCACAATGGGAAATGTAAACAACTGAAGTGGTCATGGTTGTGGTTTGTGAATCGATTCTAAATAACAGCACAACACATGATAATAATATTTTTTCATGACAACAATACTTTATCAGTCCTATCATCCTACCTATCAACACAACACATGATAACAATACTTTATCAGTCCTGTCATCCTACCTATCAACACAACACATGATAACAATACTTTATCAGTTCTATCATCCTACCTATCTACACAACACATGATAACAATACTTTATCAGTTCTATCATCCTACCTATCTACACAACACATGATAACAATACTTTATCAGTTCTATCATCCTACCTATCAACACAACACATGATAACAATACTTTATCAGTCCTATCATCTTACCTATCAACACAACACATGATAACAATACTTTATCAGTCCTATCATCTTACCTATCAACACAACACATGATAACAATACTTTATCAGTCCTATCATCCTACCTATCAACACAACACATGATAACAATACTTTATCAGTCCTGTCATCCTACCTATCAACACAACACATGATAACAATACTTTATCAGTTCTATCATCCTACCTATCAACACAACACATGATAACAATACTTTATCAGTTCTATCATCCTACCTATCAACACAACACATGATAACAATACTTTATCAGTCCTATCATCCTACCTATCAACACAACACATGATAACAATACTTTATCAGTCCTATCATCCTACCTATCAACACAACACATGATAACAATACTTTATCAGTCCTATCATCTTACCTATCAACACAACACATGATAACAATACTTTATCAGTCCTGTCATCCTACCTAGTCAACACTGTTTGCTTTCTGGATTCTCATTTTGATCTTTCCGTTAAATCTTCTGTCTTCTTTGAAAATGTTGCCGAGGTATTTGAATTTACTCAACTGTTTGAGTTTATTGCCACTCATGTTGATGCGAAGGTTGCCAGGTGCATATTATATACTGTAACATATAATTTCCATGGTACAGCATCACCAGGTGCATATTATACACTAAAATAAAAATCCTTCTTGGGACAGCAGTACTAATGTCAGACAGTTGCCCTTTGTGACAAAATATAGATAAATACCATGTACAAGTTTGTTTTTCTATCTGATCATGTATATCCCCAAAGCTTCTTTCATCCCTACAGAATCAACTATGAAAATATAAAATCATGCATTCAAGATACAGGTTCATGTTCTATGACTGACTTGTGAGTGATGTAAGCAATCCTCTCAGCAACCACACATCACTGTACAGTTCTCACCTTGGCCTGTGTTAGCAGACATCCTAATCCCAAAATGTCCCACCTCCAGTAGACGTGCCTCCAATACGCTCAAACTTGTTATCTGACTCCACCTGCACATTCATAACACTAAACCGTCAGCACACAAGTAATACAACATCTCCAAAAATGCAGAGGTAAAGGTTGCCCCATAACCTTGAGGTTATAGGGGAGAGAGGTGGCAGAGACTTCAGTTTTTCTACGGAAGCATTATGAGGATGGTGCCCATCCCCTTTCTCTTATTGCTTTGTAGAAAGTCAGGTGCTCATTCACAGCCAGGTAGACTGGAGGCTGTGTGCATGAAGTTTTTGCTTGGGAGAGATCCACACCCATGCAATAAGATTCAAAAGGGAGAATTCTACCGGTGTGCCAACTAGGTCTCTGTGTAAAGGTGTAACGAAAATTACCATTACATGAAATGTTCATGCATATGGGTAATAATCATATGTGAAAACATATATCCATAGACCTTTATTGTATGAAAGTTGTTTTGTTTAAAATACCTTAATAAAATCAACCTTGAGCTTGCGCATGAGCTTCAAACCTCATTTTATTAAACTCATTTCCACGCTGATACATAAGCATAAACTCCACCAAATCGGATTTTACTGCTACAGAATTTCCATCTGCACTGACAAAATCAATTTTACTGATAAATTCTAACTATTTTTTTCCTACTTTTTCTCACTTGATAACAAAATGTTCTGAGCTACTAACATCTTAAAGATAAAAACTTTTTTTCTTCTTCTGCCATCACATCTACATGAAACAATTTATTCCGGGTAATTCTTACTATCCCCTTTGACAATGCTTTGTGTCCTTTTCAACACAGCACCTCTTTCCACCATGATGACACTCTTTGAGTAAAGCTTGTGTCTTCTACTAGCGACCAAGTGGAGAGCTCGCTTCATTCTGCGTACAAAGCGACACGATATCTATCAGTGCCAATCCAGGCCTACTTTCCCAACTAGACAAAGTGGTTATCAGCTATCATCTCATGAAAGCGCCTGATTGAGCTCCCCTTATCACTTTACCGATTTTTGTATACTTTCGTCACCCCCTTAGCAACATATCAACTACTCCGGAAAATCTATAGTCGAATTACACTGCAGAAATGTCTTCTTTGAACTGGTAGACTCTAACAAAAGTGAACTATTTGTTTCTGGCATGCCCACACAACAGGATCATACAACAACAATTTTCCTACCATAAGGCCAGCATAACAAGCCTTAAAAAATAATAATACTTTTCATTATTCTAATCAAAAAATCAATTTTAAATTTAATCAGGAAAATGTGAAATTTAATCAATAAATAAAATATATAAAAAATTCATAACATTCTTATCAAACAACAGTTGTATCCAAAAACAATTTCCTACATTATCCAATCCAGTCTATTCTTACCTGGTAATATTGAAAATATATCATAAAAAAAACACTTATTCACAACGCCAAAACCTGCTTAACTGCCAACACTCAGCTCAAACCCAGCAAATTACAAGATTTATATCTTATTCTACTCAACAATTTTTTAATTTTATACCTAGCTTTTTCAGGCAAATTTTGAAAGCAACACTGCATACTTTTAACTTTAATTACAATAATCAATCAACCCTGTACCAAAATTTAAACAGTTATTCATATCACAACATAACACAAGAACCTAACCAATTTCCCACTATGGAACACATCTGGCAACTCTACATTAATCCGTTTCCCACGCTGGTACACAAAGGCTTTATCCAAACTTCTTCACAAAATGCAAAACCACATTAAGGCACTCGTATCATCATCATCCCAACCATGATAAAAATACTCTTAACAATACAATGAAAACAAACAAACAAACAACAAAAGGAAAGAAAGAAAATAGTTATATCAACAATGAAATTTTAAATCAATTTCTTTATCAGTGTATATACCTATCAATTATAATGAAATATTCTCATGGGGAAACCTACTATCCACACCACATGTATCAATCCTCAGCAGTTCAACACAACACAACCAGATAAGGAATTCTTTAACAATGATACACTGGTATCATTTTTATATGAGAGGCTGGTAAGAGAGTGTCCTAATGACAGAAATATGTTAACAGCATTTTCAATGACACCTCCATCGACATAGTAACATACTTTATCATCCTATCATCCTACCGATCAACACAACACATGATCTAAGGTCAAACTTTATGCAGTCTATCATCCCTACCTTATCTACAACACCATATAAAATACTTTATCAGTCTACATCCTACCTATGGCACAACACATGATAACAATACTTATCAGTCCATCATCCAACTATCAACACAACACATGATAACATACTTATCAGTCTATCATCCTACCTATCAACACAACACATGATAACAATACTTTATCAGTCCTGTCATGCACCTATCACACACACTGACCCCCCCCACCTATCACACATCACATGATAACAATACTTTATCAGTCCTGTCATCCTACCTATCAACACAACACATGATAACAATACTTTATCAGTCCTGTCATCCTATCCTATCAACACAACACATGATAACAATACTTTATCAGTCCTATCATCCTACCTATCAACACAACACATGATAACAATACTTTATCAGTCCTGTCATCCTACCTATCAACACAACACATGATAACAATACTTTATCAGTCCTATCATCCTACCTATCAACACAACACATGATAACAATACTTTATCAGTCCTATCATCCTACCTATCAACACAACACATGATAACAATACTTTATCAGTCCTATCATCCTTACCTATCAACACAACACATGATAACAATACTTTATCAGTCCTATCATCCTACCTATCTACACAACACATGATAACAATACTTTATCAGTCCTATCATCCTACCTATCAACACAACACATGATAACAATACTTTATCAGTCCTATCATCCTACCTATCAACACAACACATGATAACAATACTTTATCAGTCCTGTCATCCTACCTATCAACACAACACATGATAACAATACTTTATCAGTCCTATCATCCTACCTATCAACACAACACATGATAACAACACTTTATCAGTCCTGTCATCCTACCTATCAACACAACACATGATAACAACACTTTATCAGTCCTATCATCCTACCTATCAACACAACACATGATAACAATACTTTATCAGTCCTATCATCCTACCTATCTACACAACACATGATAACAATACTTTATCAGTTCTATCATCCTACCTATCAACACAACACATGATAACAATACTTTATCAGTCCTATCATCCTACCTATCAACACAACACATGATAACAATACTTTATCAGTTCTATCATCCTACCTATCAACACAACACATGATAACAACACTTTATCAGTCCTGTCATCCTACCTATCAACACAACACATGATAACAATACTTTATCAGTCCTATCATCCTACCTATCAACACAACACATGATAATAATACTTTATTAGTCCTATCATCCTACCTATCAACACAACACATGATAACAATACTTTATCAGTCCTGTCATCCTACCTATCAACACAACACATGATAACAATACTTTATCAGTCCTATCATCCTACCTATCAACACAACACATGATAACAATACTTTATCAGTCCTATCATCTTACTATCAACACAACACATGATAACAATACTTTATCAGTCCTATCATCCTACCTATCAACACAACACATGATAACAACACTTTATCAGTCCTATCATCCTACCTATCAACATAACACATGATAACAATACTTTATCAGTCCTATCATCCTACCTATCAACACAACACATGATAACAATACTTTATCAGTCCTGTCATCCTACCTATCAACACAACACATGATAACAATACTTTATCAGTCCTATCATCCTACCTATCAACACAACACATGACAACAATACTTTATCAGTCCTATCATCCTACCTATCAACACAACACATGATAACAATACTTTATCAGTCCTATCATCTTACTATCTACACAACACATGATAACAATACTTTATCAGTCCTATCATCTTACTATCTACACAACACATGACAACAATACTTTATCAGTCCTATCATCCTACCTATCAACACATCACATGATAACAATACTTTATCAGTCCTATCATCCTATCAACACAACACATGATAACAATACTTTATCAGTCCTATCATCCTACCTATCTACACAACACATGATAACAATACTTTATCAGTCCTATCATCTTACTATTTACACAACACATGATAACAATACTTTATCAGTCCTATCATCCTACCTATCAACACATCACATGATAATACTTTATCAGTCCTATCATCCTACCTATCAACACAACACATGATAACAATACTTTATCAGTCCTATCATCTTACTATCTACACAACACATGATAACAATACTTTATCAGTCCTATCATCCTACCTATCAACACATGATAACAATACTTTATCAGTCCTATCATCCTACCTATCAACACATGATAACAATACTTTATCAGTCCTATCATCCTACCTATCAACACATGATAACAATACTTTATCAGTCCTATCATCTTACTATCTACACAACACATGATAACAATACTTTATCAGTCCTATCATCCTACCTATCAACACAACACATGATAACAATACTTTATCAGTCCTATCATCTTACCTATCAACACAACACATGATAACAATACTTTATCAGTCCTATCATCCTACCTATCAACACAACACATGACAACAATACTTTATCAGTCCTATCATCCTACCTATCAACACAACACATGATAACAATACTTTATCAGTCCTATCATCCTACCTATCAACACAACACATGATAACAATACTTTATCAGTCCTATCATCCTACCTATCAACACAACACATGATAACAATACTTTATCAGTCCTATCATCCTACCTATCAACACAACACATGACAACAATACTTTATCAGTCCTATCATCCTACCTATCAACACAACACATGATAACAATACTTTATCAGTCCTATCATCCTACCTATCAACACAACACATGATAACAACACTTTATCAGTCCTATCATCCTACCTATCAACACAACACATGAGAACAACACTTTATCAGGACAAGATAATAATACTTTATCAGTCCTATCATCCTACCTATCAACACAACACATAAGAACAATACTTTATCAGGACAAGATAACAATACTTTATCAGTCCTATCATCCTACTTAGTCAACACTGTTTGCTTTCCAGATTCTTATTTTGATCTCTCCGTTAATCCTTTGACTCCCGCACCCCGTCCACCAGCATCCTGCATTGCCAACTATGCTGGCAAAGCAAAAACTTAACCCTTGGATTCCCTCACCCTATCCTCCAGGAAGCTGGTGGACAGGGTGAGGGAGTCCAAGAGTTAAGTTTTTGCAGTTGAAGGATAGGGTACAGGAGTCAAAGGATTAAATCTTCTGTTTTCTTTGAAAATGCTGCCAAGGTATTTGAATTTACTCAATTGTTTGCGTTTATTGCCACTCATGTTGATACGAGGGTTGCCAGGTGCGTATTATATACTGTAACATATAATTTCCATGGTACAGCATCACCAGGTGCATATTATACACTATAATAAAAATCCTTCTTGGGACAGCAGTACTAATGTCAGACAGTTGTCCTTTGTGACAAAATATAGATAAATACCATGTACAAGTTTGTTTTTCTATCTGATCATGTATATCCCCAAAGCTTCTTTCATCCCTACAGAATCAACTATGAAAATATAAAATCATGCATTCAAGATACAGGTTCATGTTCTATGACTGACTTGTGAGTGATGTAAGCAACCCTCTCAGCAACCACACATCACTGTACAGTTCTCACCTTGGCCTGTGTTAGCAGACATCCTAATCCCCAAAATGTCCCACCTCCAGTAGACGTGCCTCCAATACGCTCAAACTTGTTATCTGACTCCACCTGCACATTCATAACACTAAACCGTCAGCACACAAGTAATACAACATCTCCAAAAATGCAGAGGTAAAGGTTGCCCCATAACCTTGAGGTTATAGGGGAGAGAGGTGGCAGAGACTTCAGTTTTTCTACGGCAAGCATTATGAGGATGGTGCCCATCCCCTTTCTCTTATTGCTTTGTAGAAAGTCAGGTGCTCATTCACAGCCAGGTAGACTGGAGGCTGTGTGCATGAAGTTTTTGCTTGGGAGAGATCCACACCCATGCAATAAGATTCAAAAGGGAGAATTCTACCTGTGTGCCAACTAGGTCTCTGTGTAAAGGTGTAACGAAAATTACCATTACATGAAATGTTCATGCATATGGGTAATAATCATATGTGAAAACATATATCCATAGACCTTTATTGTATGAAAGTTGTTTTGTTTAAAATACCTTAATAAAATCAACCTTGAGCTTGCGCATGAGCTTCAAACCTCATTTTATTAAACTCATTTCCATGCTGATACATAAGCATAAACTCCACCAAATCGGATTTTACTGCTACAGAATTTCCATCTGCACTGACAAAAATCAATTTTACTGACTAATTCTGAAGCTATTTTTTTTCTGAATTGGTTTGCATCTGTATAACAAAATGTCTGAGGATGACTGCATAACAGGTTCTTAAAGAAATCTTCTTCTTCTTCTTCTTCTTCTTGGCGTACGCTGCTACACAATCATCTGAGTCCGGGCGATGAATGCAGTCGTCTTTTCCAGCTCCTGTCTGCAGCCATGGAGTTTGGTTGTCAGCGGAGTGTCTGTCGGCCACACGTCCTGTCTTGCCACCTGGTGAAGGGGACATCTTTGGAGTATAGGCTCCGTGGTTTGGTCTTCTTGACTGCAGGGACAGGTTGGGGAGGGCGCCAGCTTCAGTTTGCAGTACATGTGGCTGTTCAGCCTATTGTGACCAGTGCGCAACCTTACCAGGCCAACTTGCTGCTCTCTAGACAACAGGTGGTAGTCATCCCTGTGTCGTCTCGGCATGGAAAGCGCCCTGATGATGCTGCTCTTCTCACTGTAGCTGACGCTGTTGTTAGGTTGTTCTTCTCTGGCTCCCTCCTTAGCAAGCATATCAGCTCGCTCACTCCCGGAGAATCCGCAGTGGGCTGGGATCCACTGCAGAAATGCTCTTCTGGTTGTGGCAACCTGGTGGAGAGCTCTAGACAGGAGGGGGAGCGTGTTGTTCTGGCATGCCTGCAGCACGAAGAGGGCATCAGACAAGAAGACAACTTGTCTGTAGCCTGAATCATGGAGGCCGCCTGCATAATGGCTTAAAGAAATCTGAATGGAATGGACTTTGAAAGTGAATTCAATCTAAACAAATCATGATTTTTAGAATTGAAAAAGTGGAAAATGGTGAAACTATTCAATGAAAGTAAATAAAAAATAATGATAAAAAATTCAGATAAAGTATTCTAATTCAAAAACAGTATTGTATTACCTAAAAACAATTTCCTACAGTGCAGTACAATCCCAGCTGCAAAATTTCTTATCTCTTGGTTGAATAGTTTTGAAGATATACCGCATTAAAAAGAAACACATCTTATTCATGCAGGACAGCCAAAACCTGCTAAGCTGCCAATGACACTCAGGCTATAAGCCCGGCAGCATTGAAAGGGTTAAGCTTATTCTTATTCATCACAGTTTTATTTGTTTATATTTGTATTACCTTAGTTTTTCAGGCAGATTTTAGAAATGGCAAACACTGCTGCATACTTTTATCATCTTTAATGTTGGAATGTAATGATCAATCAATCAGTCTGTCCAACAATAAATACCATGTCTGACATGCAGTCACAACTCACCTTGACCAGACTGACACCTGAACCAATGTTGACCAGCAGGTATGGGAACACATCTTGGTCAACTCCCTGAAATCGGTAGTCAGGATTTCCATGGCGCTGGTACACAAAGGCCTCA
>JAPXFY010000021.1:58683646-58718646 GCA_030674185.1 Monoplex corrugatus
TGATCCGTTCAGGTAGATCCTGCCAGTAGTCATAATTTTCAAAATCTGTACTGATGTTTTCAAGTAACAGCAGTGAAGGCCTTTAAATAGGAAGACGAGTGAGACTGAGAGATGAAAAGGGAACAAAGAATAAAAGAGGTGAGTGGGAAAGGAAAGGGGAGAAAGGGGGGGGGGGGGGAGAAACTGATGCACAGACACAGACATAAGCATACCTGCAGACACACAGACAGAAACAGGCAAAGATTGACTTGATAGAGGGAGGTGTCTAAAGGGAAATAGATTTGTCAAGAGATATGATCTCCACATATGCAACTCTTAATAATTAAATAAAAGACTGAAAGGATTACTCACAGAGTCTGGTTCATCATACACATGTGGTGCTCTCCTCTGCCAGTCTGAACTGTAGGCTACCTTAGCCAAAGACCCACCTGGTAACAACACATTCAAAAATATGAATGAATGAACAAACAAAACAAATGACAAAAAGAGTGACTGCAGGTGAGATGATAAACAAACAAATGATACAGACAGAAAACAAAACAAAACAGAATGAAGGAAAACAAAACTGAAAGATTTGCCACAGTACTTATATCAACTAAATTTTTAAAACTTGGAGACAAAAGGATAAAACACGATGGTCAAACCAAAGTATTAATATTCTCCTCTTTCATTCTACATCATTTTCATGAATTTTACCTTGAATGTCAACTGATCTTGATGGAATCATTAGCAACAAACTCCCCAATAGCATCAAACTTAAGACTGAAACTCAATTAAGATCAGTTCATTAGTATCATAGATACAAAATAAGTTAAAGAAGTACTTTATATGTATATCACTACTGTAATTCGGTATATTGAATTATTTTCTTATCTCAGTTTGAACATTATACTCTGCACAAGATGCATATTTTACATGATCCAAAATTGGTGGTCACAATCTGTCAATAAGTCATGAAGAAATCCTTGTCAACACCTGTACATGTTTTGCGTAGTTAGGACCTTGAGTTCTGACAAGTACTGATAAAACTTGCATAATGAAATGCCACTGGTACCATACATTTACTCCAAACTTACTTAAAATCTGACTTCACCATAGACTTGACATGTGCAGGTACCTACTGTCACATTTTGGACAACCTTAGTTCAAATACTGAGCCACCCTAGCCCTAACCCATTCTAAATGCATTTGCAACTAGTTACCTCCTCACTTACAGAGATGTATGAATAAAAATACACACACATGTCCCTCCAGTCTGATAATTTTTTTCTATTATAATCTCAACACACCCCTCTCTCCCCACCCCATGTCATTTAGGATAGAATTAAATACCTTGAAAGACAGAATGAGACATGTACATGCATTTGTGTGTGTGTGTGTGTTGTGTGTGTGTGGTGTGTGTGTGTGTGTGTGTGTGTGTGTGTGTGTGTGTGTGTGTGTGGTGTGTGTGTGTGTGTGTGTGTGTGTGTGTGTGTGTGTGCGCTGATGTGTGTGTGTGTGTGTGTGTGTGTGTGCGTGTGCGTGTGTGTGTGTGTGTGGTGTGTGTGTTGTGTGTGTGTGTATTGTGTGTGTATGTGTGTGTGTGATGTGTGTGTGTGCGCAGCGTGTGTGCACTACATCATCACGACAATACTGTGCATGCAATATTGTGAAGACATATTTACTAAAAGTAGTAATATTTACTAAAAGTAGTAAAAGTAAAAGAATAATATTCTTTAGTAACTCTATGCACCATACAAACACTTGACAAACACTAAAAAAAAAAGCATTTTTTTAACATTTAAATTCCACAGTAACATAACTGGTTTTTTATTTCCCTGTTTTCTAACACACTTGTTCTTATTCTTACCTATGTCAATAGCAAAGCGCTTGGCATTTTTGAGATTTCTGAAGATTTGATCTGGAGGTAGATCAATGCTTCTGGCATAACTTTTGTCAGCCATACTGACAGCACCATGAGCAAGAGGACAAGTCTGTTTGGGGATGAGCTCTGCACTCCTCTGTGTCACACCCTCATACAAACTTACGGTTGCAGGGCGGCTGCTATTCTGAAAATTCAAAACGTTACATTACTGGATGGCTACACAGACTACATAAAATTTCAAAAAGAGACAAGAGACACAGACAGGAGTTGAGAAAATTAATGTTGATGCTTTCTGTGACATTCCCAGTGAGTTCTTTTTCATGTCAACCTGAAGGATAATCTTGGATAAAACTGTATACTGTGTTTTATGTATTTCTTTTAATTTAGTGGAGGGGTTGACTGTTGGTTAAAATCTCCTGTCAAGAATTGTGTGTGTGTGTGTGTGTGTGTGAGAGAAAAGAGAGAGAGAGAGAGAGAGAGAGAGAGAGAGAGAGAGAGAGAAAGCAATGGCACTACACCATGGCAACCAGCTCTACCTGGGATAAGCAGTCCATATTTTATGTAATAAATCCATTGTGTCAAAAGTTATTTTACTTACACGCATCCCTTTATCAAACATGAACATCATACAACCATAACCATACCACACCATACATACATGTTGGTGTAGTCAATTCATTACAGGTTTTGTTCCTTCCATTTCCACGGACTTTTTTTCCTTTCAAAATCATGGAACATTGCTTTCTGTCCTTTTTTGTCCCCATTCTTTAAGAGCTTAGTTGCACACAGGTACATGGAGCACCTTTAATTACTTTTTTTTTCAGCGCTGCACATATTCTTCTTCATTGGTCATTTACTGGCTGTTACGTGAATTCCAGATGTTTGTCCTCTTCTTCAGTAAACAACTGCACCAATTTCAATTGTTTTCTGTGGTTTTATGTGCTGTAAAGACTGTGTTTATGTTCCGAATTTGTCATTTTTTGTACAAAATGTACATTATATCCACCTCTCCCAAAATGATCACCAACAAAATCAAGTTCTACTTACACCACATCATAGCCAGAGGTATAACCAAAAAAACATGCAAAAACTCTTAGAGATATCTCAATAAATGGCTGAATACTGGACAGTTTAGTGAACCAACCATAAAATGCAGACATTTGCTCTGGCACACAGCAATGCAAAAAAGGCTATATACCGTGGCAGTGAAGGGGTTAAAGAATTCCCGATTGATTAACTTCTACACTACTACAGCCATAGGGGATTCAAGGCCTTTAAGTTTAAGTTGAAAAAGCAATGAGAGTAGGGACCCTGTCTTTGTTGTCTTCTGTATGGCGTGAAAAAGGTCAGCTGGCCGAAAACCTGCACCTGTTCTGTTTTGTGAATTAAAAACAAGTATGTTTTAGTCATACTGATACTACAGTAACAGTGAGTAAGTCAAGTGTGTTTCTAGTTTCTATTTCAGTCTTATTTTGGTTGAATGATGGCAGTAACTCTGATTCAGATTTTGCAGTTCTAATGAGACCTTTTCCCGTCCTCAAAATCAGTGTCTCTTCAAACAAAGCGCTCACTAACCGTGACAGTGTTTTTGAAGGACTCTGCTGATTCAGACTGACAATCCAACTCCTCTTCCAAGGCTTGTAAACTGTTTTCCTTAGTAGCCACTCTTCTTGGTTTTCAGACATGAGAGCTGTTCCAAGGGGAATAATTCCAATTGTATTAGCAGACGTCTAAATACTGAGGTCTCACCTCACCTGTCTCATCCACAGACATCCTAAATAGTTAGGAGACATCCTAAATAGTTAGGATGTCTGTGGTCTCACCTGTCGGCATCACCGGGTTCGATGTTGGCCCTGCACACTTAGACACTATCATCTCCCTCCAGGACGCTCTGTCTTGACTTTCGTGGACAATTTCTTGAATATTTAGGTCACTGTTGTTGGTTATGCTCTCGATGCATGGATTGGATGTCTGCCTTCCTTTTTGCCTATTTTTCCTTGATAGATGGTTGCCATGAGGTCCGTGTTCTTGCTGCTTGACACATGGCCAATGTATTTTAGTCTTCTCCTGTTGATGTCTGCTAGTAGTTTTCGGGTGGTATCAAATTCTTCCAGGACCCTCTCATTAGTTCTTCTGCCTGTCCATTTGACACGTACTAGTCTCCGACAAAACCACATCTCTGCTGCCTCAATTCTTCTGCAGTCAGTTTTTCTCAAGAATTCGGACTTCGCAGCCATAAATCATGACTGGCAAATCTAACCTTCAGGCCATTTGGTATGCCTCTGTCTTTCCAGATGTTGTTAAGTTGGACCATTTTTGCTTTGCCGTTCCAATTCTTATTTTAATGTCTTTGGAGCAGGTTCCATCATCAGTTTTTGCAGAGCCAAGATACTTGAAATCCTTAACATTTTCTAAAGGAACTTTGTTAATTAAGATGTCAAGGTTGTTTTCAGTGTCTTTGTTTTTTTATGTGTAGCACTGTTGTTTTCTTGGTGTTCAAGTTTAAGCCAGCTTTTTTGCCTGCCGCATCTATCCTGAATAGAATTCTAAATACTGAGGTATAAGCAAAAAATGTACAGTCTCTGCTTTTCTAAGGGAATTTTAGGCTGAAACTAAGGAAAGGAAAACAAACCAAACATAACTTCAAATTTAATCTTGGACCCTTGAAATAAAATGAATCACCTCGTGCAAAATTAAGTGTGTCTGTTCAAAATACAAAAGAAGTGTGACTGCCCGTGTTCAAGCAAACAGGAACCAGAAGAGAGAAAACACACACACACACACACACACACGCACGCACGCACGCACGCACGCACGCACGCACCACACACACACACACACACACACACGAAAAAACAATCAGACTCGTATTTAATACAACCAGACAAGACAGGCGGAAATTTTCGGCGAACTAGCCTTTGTTAGGCGTAAGATCACAAACAAACACCAAATACAAAAATTAGGATAAGACTAAACTTCCCTGTTGCTTCGTCCAGTGTGAGAAAAGGACTAAACTGACGAAAAATGTTAGTTTAGTCAGTTTAGTCCTTTTCTCACACTGGTCGAAGCAGCAGGAAAGTTTCAGACTTTTTCTCCTAATTTTTTGTATTTGTTATTAGTTTGTTTGTGATCTTACGCTTGACAAAGGCCAATTAGCCGAAAATTTCCGCCTGTCTAATCTGGTTGTAATAAATACGCGTTCTGATTCTTTTTTCGTGTTTGTTTGTTTTTTGTTTTTGTGTGTGTGTGTTTTTTGTTTGTTTGTTTGTTTTGTTTTGTTTTGTTTTTTTGTTTCTTTCTTTCTTTCTTTCTTTCTTTCTTTCTTTGTTTTTTCTGGTTCGTATCTGTTCAAAACGACTTCAGTGCTCCGGAAATATTGAGGACAATAGGTACAATTGACAAATTTGGAAAACGCAATGAATGAAGCTTGCGAAAAAATCTTTTGTGTAGAAAGAAAAGTACAGAACAATTGGATGACAAAAGAAAATTTAAACATTATGAATGAACGTAGGAGGGTAAAGGAAAAAAAGGAAAAATGCAAGAAGATACGAAAGGAAATCAGGAATAAGTGCAATAACGTTTGGCTAGAAGTGAACGTCCTCCTGGGAAAAAAGGAAAAATGCAAAAAGATACTTAAGGAAATCAGGAATACGTGAACGTAGGAGGGTAAAGGGAAAAAAAGGAAAAACAAATGCAGAAAGATACTTAAGGAAATCAGGAATATGTGCGATAACATTTGGCTAGAAATCATTTAAAGTGGACAGAAATAGAAGATCGACACAGACACACCTAAGTTTATGTACAGAAATATTGAAGAAATTGCTCACAGGAAAATGACATGCACATCGACGTGTTGATTAAAATCAAAACGTGGTGCGGTTATTGTGGAAAAATAGAAAATGTTAGATAATGGCAAAAGTGCACTGAAGACCTTTTTGACAATATCAGGAAGGAAGAACACGTCATTAGAAAGAACTTTGAAGGACCACCAGTAATAACATATAAAGTTTATAGCAGTGATGTAGAAGACGAAACATGGAAAAGACCCAAGACTAACAGCATTGCTGTAGAAATAATTGAGGCTCTGGATGAATTCGGTATTGAAGAAGAAATAGTCTTCCTAAATGAAATTTATGACACAGGAAAAAAATCCTCACAGATTTGTCAATTTTCATTGCACTTCCAAAGAAAGCAAGGGATATAAAATGCGAACTCCACCGTACAATCAGCTTGATGAGTCATGTGACAAAGATTAGAAAATGATTATGATGAGGGCAAGGAACAGAATCAAACTAGAAATAGCCGAAGAACAATGTGGATTTGTTAAAGGACTAGTGTTATTGCTATTTTTTGCTTAAAGCCCAGCCGACTGCGTGGAGCCATACCATTACAAAACATGCACAATACTTGAACAGGAGGAAAAAAAATCAAGAAACAGAAAATTGAAGCACACATATCAATGTATTCGCGCACATAATCTAAGGATATGCCCCTGACGTTGACCACTCCGTCCAATTTTTTATTACACAGGGGATTTAAGGAACATACCTGAATACAAATCTTAACATAACTTAGGACACTAAAACATATATAAAAAGAAGTACAAATTACCTAAAATTGCTTCCACATATCTCATTTCCAGAGAGCCAAAAATGCACCTGTTGTTATTGCTATTTTTGTTTAAAGCCCAGCCGACTGCGTAGAGCTATATCAGGGCTATAACCATTTCTAACCATACACAATATCCCAAAAGAAAAAAAAAGGAACAGAAAATTAAGTATGTGTATCAATGCATCCGCGCACATAATTTAAGGAGATGCCCCTGGCGTTGACCACTCTGTCCAATTTATCACAAAGGGGATTTAAAAAACATACCTGAATACAGATTTAAACATAACTAAGGACACTAACACATATATAAAAAGGGGCTTAATTTACCTAAATCTTCTTCTGCATATCTCATTTCCCTAGAGCCCAAAATGCACTTAATCTTAAAGAAAAAGTACATAAGACTTTATCGAACACATACAGATGACAGGTTACAACCATGACTTATATCGCATGGGTATACTGAACTCTTTCAATATAAACAGTATACCCACGTCCTGGAAATTCTGTTCAACAGATTTGCTCTTTTCTGTCACTCTCTGTTTCTTGCTTGCTCCTTTGCTTTCCTATCATTTTCTGCCTTGCTGGCTCATTCACTTGTATATTTTATATAATGGCTTTCATACTTTCTGTTCATCATCATCATGTGCCCTGCTGCATGGCATTGGTGATCCTCCTTTCCCGACTGGCTCGCAATTATGGACCCGTCCTTTATAAAAACAAATTGGACTGACACTTTTTAAACACAGCAAGTGCTACCTCGGTGGAGACGTTTACCAGCGCATACGTACATTGGGGCAGTGTCGTAAGCCCCGCACTGCGCGATCCTGTCGTGCTGGACGTCTTCACCGTCTTTGGCACAATCTGCCTCCTGCTGTACCAGTCCGACACCACACTTCGTCTTCTGCTTCATTGTCTCCTCCACTGCCCCTGCCCTCGACCTTGCTGCTGCAGACTTCGTCTCCTCCTCTGCCATCTTCGCCTTCACCTTCTGTCCTGATGATGCCGCCTACACCTTCTGTCCTGATGGTGCGGCCTTCACCTTCTGTCCCGCCGGTGCCGCCTTCATCTTCTGTCCCCACTGGCGCTGTCCTTATCTTCTGTCCCGCTGGTGCTGCCTTTGTCTTCTGTCCTGCTGGTGCCGCCTTCATCTTCTGTCCCGCTGGTGCCACCTTCATCTTCTGTCCTGCGGGTGCCGCCTTCGTTTTCTGTCCTGATGCTGCCTTCATCTTCTGTCCCACTGGTGTGGCCTTCATCTTCTGTTCATCGGTGCCGCCTTCATCTCCACCTCGGCGAACGCCATGTGACTGACAAACTAAAACTATGCCTTTTTAACGCTCAGTCAACATGCAAAGATGGCAAAGCCAATGTCATTGCTGACTTCATCACAGATGAGCATATTGACATTGCTTTTATCACCAAAACATGGCTTAACCCCCTTGGTCATGAACCTATACATGGAGTCTCACTCCGAGTGGTTACAGGCTTGCTTCTTTCCATCGCTCATCCCGAAGTGGCGGTATCGCCATCCTCTACGACTCACTCCACTCCCGCCTACACTCACCGTTATGACACAAGACATATCATCAACTCAAGAAATAGCGAGTAGATGTCGCGCCAGCAGGCAGCAAAAATGTGTGTGGGTTTTTACAGTGATTTTATCGTGGTTCTATGTGATTTTATGCATTGAATTTTGTATCAGGTTGTTCCTTTTAAATCCCGACATACGGTGATGTAAATATTTTTTTAACAATTTTGAATATTTTACCAGATAATCGGATTTTAAAGTTTTTATACCTACTTTTCATCATTTTAATTCAGCAGCTCAAGTCGGACATTGTATC
Source organism: Monoplex corrugatus (assembly GCA_030674185.1). Lineage (NCBI taxonomy): Eukaryota > Metazoa > Mollusca > Gastropoda > Littorinimorpha > Ranellidae > Monoplex > Monoplex corrugatus. Next base: position 58,691,963 of record JAPXFY010000021.1, read on the forward strand.
TGTGAACTGTGTTTACATTTTAGCCTACTGTGTTCGCCCAATGCTACAGCTCCCAAACCTTTGTTGTTCTCTGTTTTCAACTGTTGTGAACTGACCAACCCACACATCAACCTGCAAACATCATCCTCTCCCGACTGGCTCGCAATTATGGACCCGTCCTTTATAAAACAAATTGGACTGACACTTTTTAAACACAGCAAGTGCTACCTTGGTGGAGACGTCTACCAGGCATACGTACACTGGGGCTGTGTTGTAAGCTCCGCACTGCGCGATCCTGTCGTGCTGGACGTCTCCACCGTCTTTGGCACAATCTGCCTCCTGCTGTACCAGTCCAACACCACACTTCGTCTTCTGCTTCATCGTCTCCTCCACTACCCCTGCCCTCGACCTTGCTGCTGCAGACTTTGTCTCCTCCTCTGCCATCTTCACCTTCGCCTTCTGTCCTGATGGTGCCGCCTACACCTTCTGTCCTGATGGTGCCACCTTCACCTTCTGTCCCGCCGGTGCCGCCTTCACCTTCTGTCCCGCTGGTGCCGCCTTCATCTTCTGCCCCGCCAGTGCCGTCTTCATCTTCTGTCCGCTGGTGCTGCCCTCATCTTCTGTCCTGCTGGTGCCGCCTTTGTCTTCTGTCCTGCTGGTGCTGCCTTCATCTTCTGTCCCGCTGGTGCCACCTTCATCTTCTGTCCTGCGGGTGCCGCCTTCGTTTTCTGTCCTGATGCTGCCTTCATCTTCTGTCCCGCTGGTGTGGCCTTCATCTTCTGTTCCATCGGTGCCGCCTTCATCTCCACCTCGGCGAACGCCATGTGACTGACAAACTAAAACTATGCCTTTTTAACGCTCAGTCAACATGCAAAGATGGCAAAGCCAATGTCATTGCTGACTTCATCACAGATGAGCATGTTGACATTGCTTTTATCACCAAAACATGGCTTAACCCCCTTGGTCATGAACCTATACATGTGAGTCTCACTCCAAGTGGTTACAGGCTTGCTTCTTTCCATCGCTCATCCCGAAGTGGCGGTATCGCCATCCTCTACGACTCACTCCACTCCCGCCTACACTCACCGTTATGACACAAGACATATCATCAACTCAAGAAATAGCGAGTAGATGTCGCGCCAGCAGGCAGCAAAAATGTGTGTGGGTTTTTACAGTGATTTTATCGTGGTTCTATGTGATTTTATGCATTGAATTTTGTATCAGGTTGTTCCTTTTAAATCCCGACATACGGTGATGTAAATATTTTTTAACAATTTTGAATATTTTACCAGATAATCGGATTTTAAAGTTTTTATACCTACTTTTCATCATTTTAATTCAGCCGCTCAAGTCGGACATTTTATCTGTGAACTGTGTTTACATTTTAGCCTACTGTGTTCGCCCAATGCTACAGCTCCCAAACCTTTGTTGTTCTCTGTTTTCAACTGTTGTGAACTGACCAACCCACACATCAACCTGCAAACATCATCCTCTCCCGACTGGCTCGCAATTATGGACCCGTCCTTTATAAAACAAATTGGACTGACACTTTTTAAACACAGCAAGTGCTACCTTGGTGGAGACGTCTACCAGCGCATACGTACACTGGGGCTGTGTCGTAAGCCCCGCACTGCGCGATCCTGTCGTGCTGGACATCTCCACCGTCTTTGGCACAATCTGCCTCCTGCTGTACCAGTCCGACACCACACTTCGTCTTCTGCTTCATCGTCTCCTCCACTACCCCTGCTCTCGACCTTGCTGCTGCAGACTTTGTCTCCTCCTCTGCCATCTTCGCCTTCACCTTCTGTCCTGATGGTGCCGCCTACACCTTCTGTCCTGATGGTGCCACCTTCACCTTCTGTCCCGCCGGTGCCGCCTTCACCTTCTGTCCCGCTGGTGCCGCCTCCATCTTCTGTCCTGCTGGTGCCGTCTTCATCTTCTGTCCCGCCGGCACTGCCCTCATCTTCTGTCCTGCTGGTGCTGCCTTTGTCTTCTGTCCCGCTGGTGCCGCCTTCATCTTCTGTCCCATCGTTGATGCCTTCATCTTCTGCCACGCTGGTGTCGCCTTCATCTTCTGTCCCGTGGGTGCCGCCTTCATCTCCACCTCGGCCACCGCCATGTGACTCTGATAAACTAAAACTATGCCTTTTTAACGCTCAGTCAACATGCAAAGATGGCAAAGCTGATGTCATTGCTGACTTCATCTCAGATGAGCATGTTGACATTGCTTTTATCACCAAAACATGGCTTAACCCCCTTGGTCATGAACTTATACATGCGAGTCTCACTCCGAGTGGTTACAGGCTTGCTGCTTTCCATCACTCATCCCGAGGTGGTGGTATCGCCATCCTCTACAACAACTCACTCCATTCCCGCCTATCTTTCTCGCAGTCTCTGCCTTTCTCCCATCTTCTTTCGAGCACGTTGAAGTATCTTTCCAATCCACCCCTCACCCCATCACCTTCTCCTGTGTCTATCGACCTCCACCTAGCTCCGCCAACAAGCACACCACATCCACATTTTTCTCTGACTTTGACCAACTACTTGACTACTACAGCCTCTTACCTGGAAATCTCATCATTCTAGGTGACATCAATGTCCACTATGACAACACTCACCGTTATGACACAAGACATATCATCAACTCTCTGTCCAGTCACAATATGACTCAACACATTTCTGAACCAACCCATCAAAAAGGTCACACTCTTGACTGGATCATTTCTCGTGATCACCACAATTCAACTACTGACAACTGCTTAGTTCTTTCTACTCGTCAAACTTCAGCCCTTCCATCTGACCACTCTGCAATTCTCTGTTCTCTTGACATTTCTCCTCCTTCCCGCACCACGCGCACAGTGACTTGACGCAATCTCAAATCTATCGATCTCTCCACATTTTCATCTGATGCCTCCTGTCTCCTTTTTGAAAATTCACATAACCTTGCCGATGAATTCTATACTACTCTCCACCATCTTCTGGACACTCATGCTCCAGCCACAACCTGTCTTTTACCTGACCTGCCCCCCTACCCCCTGGCTCACTCATGAGATTGCTTGTGCAAAACGTGCCCGCCGCAGTGCAGAGCGCCGCTGGCGCAAATCCAAACTCACTGTACATAGGCAACTTTTCCAAGCCTCTAAAACAAAAGTATCCACCCTCATTGCATCTGCAAAAACAAGCTATTTCCAAACCAAAATCCTGAATGCCTCTTCTTCAAAAGAACTCTTTACAACCATGAATCATCTCCTTGGCACACGAAAAGATTTACCTCTCCCAACAAAACACACAAATGAAGAACTCCCATCTGTATTTTCCAAGTATTTCACCACCAAAATATAAACTCTTCGTGACAGGCTTGACAGGACACCCTGTCAACCATGCCCACCTGACCCTTCCTTCTCTGGCACATCTCTTACTACTTTTACCCAGTCTCACAAGAAGAAATTCTCGACACAATCAGATCCATGTCGTTCAAAACCTGCGAACTGGATCCTCTTCCAGGTTCTCTCTACTCCAACTGTCTCCATACTCTCCTCCCATTCATCACTGACATCATCAACACTTCACTTCAAACTGGAACTGTCCCAGATTCTTTCAAGTCTGCTATTGTTCACCCTCTCCTCAAGAAATACAAAAAGTTGTCCTCAATCAGCTGAACTCTCACCTGTCTGCCAACAATCTCCTCAATCCTTTCCAGTCAGCCTACCGCCAGTGCCATAGCACTGAAACTGCCCTACTACACATTCTCAACAATCTCCTCCTTGCAACTGATACTGGCAAAGTCTCTCTCCTCACACTCCTTGATCTGTCTGCAGCCTTTGATACCATTGATCATGGTATTCTCCTTTCTAGACTCCATCATACTTTTGGCATCTCTGATACTGCTCTCTCCTGGTTCACTTCATATCTATCAAACAGAAAACAAACTGTTCTCATTAATGGCACTTACTCTCATACCTGACCTGTGGTGTTCCACAAGGATCTATCCTTGGCCCTGTTCTTTTCACTCTTTACACCTCCCCCCTGTCCACCATCATCAACTCCCACTCTATAAAACACCACTTCTATGCTGATGGCACCCAACTTCAAGACAGTGACTCACCTGACAATATACAGCGCCTCTTGACTCGCACCACTGAGTGTTACTCGGACATTAAGAACTGGATGACATACAATAAACTTCAATTTAACGATGACAAGACAGAAGCTATCCTCATTGGCACCCGTCAGAAACTTTCTCAGCTGCCTCCTCTTTCTCTCCCATTAAGTAACACATCAGTCCCAATTTCTGATTCAGCTAAAAACCTTGGTGTCTGCATTGACTCTACCCTCTCCATGAACAACTTTGTTTCTCAAACTGCCAGATCTTGCTACTATCATCTCCATCGTATAAGCCTGATCAGGAAGTATCTCTGTGTGGAAACAACTGCAAAATTCGTTCTCTCCTTCATAATGTCTCGCATTGACTATTGCAGTTCACTCCTGTCTGGTCTTCCTGCCTCTACCATTCACATCCTACAGCGCATTCAAAACAATGCTGCACGCCTTGTACTCAAAAATAAAAAAGCTGACCACATATCTCCTCTCCTGGCACAACTTCACTGGCTCCCTATATCAAAGCGCATACAGTACAAACTAGACACCATGTGCTACAAAAGCCTCAATAACGCAGCCCCCAATTACCTGTCAAGCCTACTTGAGATCTATGTTCCCTCACGTACCCTCCACTCTGCCTCCAATCCTCTGACTTTTCGCTTTCCACGCACTAAGCTCAATACCTATGGTCCACGAGCCTTGTCTGTTTCTGGTCCACTGTCCTGGAACAAACTTCCTCTCTCAGTCCGTCAGCAACCTACTTTTGTCTCCTTCAAGTCCGCTCTCAAAACTCACCTTTTCTCCTCTGCATAAAATCCTGACCTCACTCAACCCCCTCTGTAGCCTGTCTCCACTCGGGAGGGAATCACATTGTAATATATAATTGTATATAATATGCTCTCTATAATTTTCCATTGCTTTTATTCTTTCTCCACATTTATAGCCATGCGCGCGCGCGCGCACGTGTGTGTGTGTGTGTGTGTGTGTGTGTGTGTGTGTGGTGCGCGCGCGTTCGTGTGTGTGCATGCGTGCGTGTGTGTCTGTTTTCAGCGCTTAGATTTGATTTTATCAAGATTTTGCGCTATATAAATATTGTAATTATTATTATTATTATGGCCCTCCATATGCATCTATCCCTTGTCGCTGCAAGTACATCTTTCTCCCTCTCTATCCTCAGTCACCCTGCAAGTGCGTCCAATATATTTCTCCACGGGTCTACCTAGTGTTCTGTTTTCCTTCAGCTTTCCTGTTCTGACCAAGTGCTCTAATTCACCTTTCCTCATAAAATGCCCTATAAATGTTCCCTGTCTTTTCGTTATTTTCCTTATCAATGCTCTTGTGTCTGCCTCCGTCAAGATTATCTCATTTGTTTTCTTTGCTGTCCATGGAACTCTCAACATTCCTCTTAGAAACCACAGTTTGGCTGCCTCAATCTTGTTATGGCTTTGCATGTTGACTGTCCACGCCTCACACGGGCACATTATATTAAGTGAGTTTTTGGCTCAAGGGAAATATCATCACTCATACCAAGGAGAACCGAATAAAGCATTGGTATCGCATAATGCTACAAAAAATCTTAAAGGCTTCTTTGATAGTCCTCGTATACTGCAAGAGTGGTAGGACTTTAAAATATACAGAACAGAACATCAAAGGGAATATAATATATAGAAGCAGTTTCAAGTAATGTAAATCAGTTTTTATATGCACTGTAATGTTCTTTGTTAGATTTGTGTTTGTACTCAGGTTACTTTTTTTCAACTCCCTTTTGATAAATCGGATGGGGTAGGTCAACGCCAGGGGTAGATTACACATTGTATTAAGTGAGTTTTTGGCTCAAAGGAAATATGATATGTAGAAGCAGTATAAAGTAATGTAAATCAGTTTTGATATGTGCTGTAATGTTCTTTGTTATAGTTATGTTTGTATTCAGGTTACTTTTTTTCAACCCCCTGTTGATAAATCAGACGGGGTGGTCAACACCAGGGGTATATTTTTAGATTATGTGCACAAACGCATTGATATATGTAACTAACGTTCTTTTCCATGTTTTTCTTCACGTTCAGAGGTGTTGGGATGACTACAACCCTGATATGGCTCTGTGTAATATGATAATATTAACGATAGTTCATGCTCATTTTATTGACCAAGGCGGGAGTTTAGATAAGCAGCAACAACAACAACAACAAAACCAAAGGATTCATTACACTCTGACCGTTCCATATGCGCTCCGCCCAAATCTGCCAATAATTTTCTGGCATACTACTGAAGCCTGCGAAAAGCCTTCTGTGATGGCCAATGTCTATTCGTTCACAGCTGAGTGGGGTGGACCATCGGCTATGCACAATATTTCATGAGCTAGGGTCGATTCTGTGCAGTTTGCTTGGAGGTACGCGCCCTTCCCCTTCCAATCGCCACGCCATCACATCCATGATCTCGGCCCGTATGGGCGTGGCCTTCGCGACATTGATATCGAAATCAATCCGTCCGTCACACATATGCAGCGCGTATCGCAAGGCAATAGACCAGTGCCGTAACGTCACGCGGTGCGGTGTCAGGCCATTTCTTTGCGAAGGCCACGGTCTAGGCCCCACAAAAGACATTATACAATTTCTGTTTATAACGTTTTTGGGCTCCACGTGTTACCCGTTTGTCTACAAACCGCAACCTAGAAACCATTTGAGAACAGATATATTCCCATATGGTTTGATTTTTAGAGGCAACAATTGCGATTGGTTCATTCCGAACTATTCCGAAATCGCACAGTAATTTCCGGCTGCTGTTTTTTGAGACAGGAGCTAACTTTACCAACATGCGCAATTTCTAAACTATTCATTGGATAATTTTATTTAGCTGTGCACCGTGCATTTCCGTAAACCATGGACGAGGAACTTCATGCAGTGGAGCTAACTGCTGAAGAGAGAAAACAGCTTGGAGAATTTACAAGGTAAGATTGTATATTTACAAGAGCCTGAAGAGGTCCCGAATCTAGACTAAAGTAACTCGTGCGAACTCTAGATTTTGTTTTTTGTGTGTGTGTGTTTGTGTGTGTGTGTGATTATGCATTACTCTTTGTGTGTGTGTGTGTGTGTGTGTGTGTGTGTTTTGTGTGTGTGTGTGTGTGTGTGTGTGTGTGATTATGCATTACTCTTTGTGTGTGTGTGTGTGTGTGTGTGTGTGTGTGTGTGTGTGTGTGTGTGTGTGTGTGTGTATGTGCTCGCATGTGGGCACGTGCGTGCACCACTATGTATGGGGTGTGTAGTATGTGAATTGTGCACGAGTACCATGTGTGTGTGTACACTGTCATGTGTACACATATATAATTATGAAACCTCCCACCATTACAGTCATGGACTTGATTATCATTTTCACGACGAGCTACTTTATCTGAAGTTACAGTATAACACTGCCTGTGGACAGGCTGTTTTTATCGTTTGTGTACTTAACACTCTGTATGTTTTTAACATTTTGTATGCTGCTTGCCTTTTCTTGGCTGTTTCCTATTAGCAGTTATTTCCCTGTGATAGAAATGCCCCAGTCAAACAATTTGTTGATTCATGTACTTTCTGAAAGAAAAAAAGAAAAGACCACACATTGGTTTTGTTATAGTATTCAGTGGAACCTGCTCCAAAAACAAAATAAGAATTGGAGCGGCTATGCAAAAAAATGGTTAAACTCAACAACATCTGGAAAGACAGACCTGAAAGACTTTTAAAATGTTTGATCTGACCAGTCATGATTTATGGCTGCGAAGCCTGGAAGGACTGAGAAAAACTGATTGTAGAAGAATTGAGGCAGCAGAGATGTGGTTTTATTGGAGACTACTACATGTCAAATGGACAGATAGAAGAACTAATGAAAGTGTCCTGGAAGAACTTGATACCACCGGAAAACTACTTCCAGTTCCAGACATCAACAAGAGAGGACTAAATACATTGGCCATGTGCCATGCAACAAGAACACGGACCACGTGGCAACAATTTTTCAAGGAAAAACAGGCAAAAAGGAAGAAAGACAGACCTCCAATCTCATACATCGAGAACATGACCAACATCAGTGGCCTAAATATTAAAGAATTTGTCCACAAAAGTCAAGACAGAGCGTCCGGGAGGAAGGTGGTGGTGTCCAGATGTGCAGTGGCCAACACCGAACCTGGTGACACGTACAGGTGAGACAGGTGACTGTATTGTTATCATTTTTCTTTCTTGTTTTCCATTTGGTTGGCCCTGGCCTGCATTGTACTGTGAAGTGGTAGACACAGAACTAGTGTTAAATATGTTTGTGCTGGTAATGACAAGCTGGAATAAATTATGTTTACCATAAATAAAGATTTAGTTGTAAAACCGCGTACCGCAGTTCTGAAGCGCAGAATCGCCCAGGTTCGATCCCCGGCGTGGGAAAAAAAAAAAAAAAAAAAAAAAATAGACAACAGCAGAAGGGCATCCAGGAGTCATGACCTGGATGTGGCCCGGCCCCCCGAGAGTGTAAGGAATTCAGGGCCGAAACACTTGTCTAAAGGGGGTTACTTCTCTGAAGACCTTCTGTTGTCTAGCTCTCCCTAGAGTTTCTTTCTACCTGCACATGGTCAGTCCATTGACTTCCGGGAATAGTTCGGAGGACATTCGGGAAAGACCGAAGGACACTGGGAAAGACTAGATCTGCGGGCTTTGTGGGTTGGCTTCCCACCTTGCCTTTGATAACATGCCACGAGTTTTCCAAATGAAAGATGCTCCCAGGATTCACCGAAAGGGGGAGAGAATGATGAATCCATCGGCACTGACTCCATCACGACTGGAAACGCACAACGGACCATGATTGATGACCAGTTGGAATTTCCGTGTGCGTGTGGAAGGAGATTCACCACCAAACGCGGCATGAAGATCCACAGGACAAAAATGGGCTGTTTGAAGACACATACGAACCAGCAGCAGCGCACTGCGATAGCAGGTGAGACGTTGGATGACCAAGGCCAGGAATTAAACCATAGTGCCAAGGACATCCACGCTGACGGTTCTGATGCGGATTTTGCACAAGCTCTTAACGCCAAACGTGGAAAACTCAATTTGCCGCCTGCCGGTGCAAAAGAACAATGGGAGAAATTAGATGAGGAACTTGTCCTTAAGCTGAATGCGCTAATAGGGAACAGTACGCTGGAACACAAACTTGACACATACGGAGACATCATATACTCTATCTGCAGGGACACTTATGGAGTGAAGCAGCCAAAGACAAAAACGCCTCCCCAGAAATCCAGAAGACAGCAACAGATGGAGAGCATCCGGAGGGAGAAAAGGAAGCTTAAAAAGCGAATGAAAACTGCCTCAGAATTCGAGAAGCAAGGGCTCCTGGAACTCTGGAAAGATCTGAAGGCCAAACACAATGCTCTCAGCAAAGTGGAATCAGCAAGGCGAAGAAAGAGCAAAAAGAAGAAGACTCAAGATCGTTTCTTCAAAGATCCCTTTGACTTTGCAAGAAAGCTGTTTGAACAACCCAAATCAGGGACTCTCACAGTGGGCAAGGAAACCCTAGAGCAGCATCTCAGGGAAACATATTCCGATTCTCAGCGCGAGGCACCACTTGAAATCCAAAATCTGGTTTGGCCTGCAGCGCCAGAAGGAAAATTCAATAACAAACCACCAACACTGGATGAAGTGAAGAACGTAGTAAAGAAAGCCAGAGCCAAGTCAGCACCTGGACCAAACGGAATACCATACCTGCTCTACAAGAAATGCCCAAAAGTGCTCGAGTGGCTCCACAAGATGATTCGATCAGCATGGAGGAACCAGAAGATCAGCGACCAATGGATGAGAGCTGAAGGTGTGTACATTCCGAAGGAGCAGAACTCCAGCAGCATCAATCAGTTCAGGCCAATATCACTTCTGAACGTCGAGGGGAAAATCTTCTTCTCTGTTATGGCAGCAAGATTGACAAAATACCTGACTGAAAACAAGTATCTGGATATGTCAGTCCAAAAGGGAGGCATACCAGGAATGCCTGGATGCTTGGAACATGCCACGTTGATTTGGGATGCCATCCAAAAAGCAAGAACAGAGAAGAGAGACATTGACGTAGTTTGGCTTGATCTGGCGAATGCATATGGATCAGTTCCACACGATATGATCCAGCTGGCTCTTGAAATGTATCACATCCCAGAAAACATCCGAACAATGCTGAGGAAGTATTTCCAAGGGTTCTCAATGCGGTTCTCTACCAAAGAATACACCACGGACTGGATAGACCTAGAGGTGGGCATTGCAATGGGCTGTGCAATCTCTCCCATACTGTTCGTGTTGGCAATGGAAGTCATCTTGAAAGCTGCAATGAAGAGTTCAGGTCCAGTGAATCTGGGAGATGGATACCAGATGCCTCCTCTGAAAGCTTTCATGGATGACACAACAGTCTTGTCCACGGATGAGGAAGAGACACACCAAATCTTAAAGCAGCTGGATGAGCTGGTGGCCTCTTCAAGAATGAGGTTCAAACCTAAGAAATCCCGAAGTCTCTCACTGCGAAAAGGAAAAGTGGCAGATTCAGTCAAATTCATGGTAGCCAACCAAGCCATCCCCACTGTCACAGAAGAGCCAGTAAAAAGTCTCGGAAGATGGTATGATGACTCCCTGAAAGACACACAAAGGGGATGTGAAACCAAGCAAACAGCAGAAGAAGGCCTGAAGAAAATAGATAACTGCGGACTGCCAGGCAAATACAAAGTCTGGTGTCTACAGTTCATGCTGATACCAAAGCTGCTGTGGCCACTGCTAATCTATGACATTTGCACCAGCACAGTCGAAGCAATGGAAGCCAAAATCAACAAATACACAAGAAAATGGCTCAGTGTCCCACCTGGTCTCACTGATGTTGCATTCTACTGTCGTCAAGCAATGCTGAAGCTACCTCTGAAATCCATAGTGGAGGAATACAAAGTTGGAAAAGCGAGACTGTTGAGCATGCTGGAGGAATCGGAGGACAATATCGTGAGAGCAGTTCATCCAAAGCTGAGAACTGGCAGAAAGTGGAAAGTCCAAGAGGCTGTAAACAATGCCAAGAGAAACCTCAGCATCAAAGAAATAATTGGACACACGCAAACCAACAGACAGGGACTGGGAGCAACAAAAATGCAGTGGTGGTCCAAAGCCAAAGGGAAGGAAAAAAGAGACATGATCATACAGGAGTTGAAGGAAGAAGAAGATGTCAAAAGAGTGCAGAAGGCAGTCCAGCAAGGTCAACAGGGGCAATGGACAACATGGGACAGTGCACTCCAAAGAAGTCTCAGCTGGAACGATATGTGGCACATGGCTCCTCTAAGGATAAGCTTCCTCCTCAGATCTGTATATGACCTGCTCCCCTCGAATGCAAACTTAGTGAAATGGGGGAAAGCAGACGACCCAGCATGTCCGCTCTGTCAGAAGAAACAAACAGTGGAACATGTCCTAAGCTCTTGCAAAGTAGCGCTAGCCCAAGGAAGGTATACATGGAGGCACAACCAAGTTCTGAAAGTGATCACAGATGTGGTTAGCGAAAAAACCATGACCCCAAACGCACCAATTGCTATGACAACGTTCTACAAAGCAGGAGGGAAACAGGTCTGGCCCGAAAGGGCTATGACAACCAGCACATTGCCAAAGGGTCTTCTGGATGGAGCAGTCGACTGGGAGTGTACAGCAGACCTCCCAGAGTGGAGAAATTACCCAGATGTCATCAGCAAGACAGGCATGAGACCAGACATCGCTCTCCACTCTGACTCCTCGAAACAAGTGATTCTGATAGAACTCACTGTGCCATACGAAAGCAGAATGGAAGAAGCACATATCTACAAGACCGAAAAATACGCCGGTCTTGCCAGCACCCTGAAGAAAGCAGGTCTGCGGGTCAAAATCTTCGCCATAGAGGTCGGGGCAAGAGGGTTTGTGGGCACCTCCGCTTATGATCTCATGAAACAACTCGCCATTTCTGGGAAGAAGAGGACTAGAGCCCTTAAAGCGATGGCAGAGGCAGCAGAAAGGAGCTCAAGCTGGATCTGGGCAAGGAGGAACCGAAAAAGTGAACTTCATAAGGATTAAATTCCCTACAGATGATGTGTGCCCCGTTAGCACATTGGTAAAACCGCGTACCGCAGTTCTGAAGCGCAGAATCGCCCAGGTTCGATCCCCGGCGTGGGAAAAAAAAAAAAAAAAAAATAGACAACAGCAGAAGGATGTGGCCCGGCCCCCCGAGAGTGTAAGGAATTCAGGGCCGAAACACTTGTCTAACACCCCCTTCCCACTATGAGCGAAATGACGGAGTGATCGTGTTTTTGGGCCTAAAAAATTCAAAGTTCTCGATGAATCCTGTAGCATTCCCACTACCAGACCCTTTCACTCCTAGCCAGCTTTGAGTGATTGTGCACGGTCAGATCACTCCGTGGTCGAGATTTGTGTTCAAACATGTTTAAACACAAGTGGCACCTACTGCATCCATCGTGTCCAATTTGCATACCGCGGGAAAATTTTCGGTTGCGTGCGAGCCTTGCCAGCCACAGTCTGAGGCGAGGCGAGGCGAGCGTGGCCCACAGGAAATGCTTGGGTCAGCTCCCCAAATAGATCACTCACACCGATCACCCAAATGCATTCCCACTATTTTGGAGTGAAAGGGCCCTTTGTCGCTTCACTCCTGAGTGCTCCACAATCACTCAGAACTTTCACGCACAACTTTCACTCCGACAGTGGGAACGCGGTTTAAAGGGGGTTACTTCTCTGAAGACCTTCTGTTGTCTAGCTCTCCCTAGAGTTTCTTTCTACCTTCTACCTAGTTGTCATTCAAAGTGTAATTTCTCTTGATTACATTGGGAAATCTTCTGTTTCTTTAATTATTTATAATGTAGAGCTCTACAAACTGCTGAAAACAGTGAAAGAAATTAACATACTTTCGACAGTTTGTATGCTTTTTTTCAAAAGTATTTTTTTTTTGTACATTTTTATCGACTGATTAATTGGAAATGTGTGTTGTTTATTAGCATCCAGTTTGGGAATCTACATATTAGTATATCAACTTTTTCAGTAAACACACTGCAAAGAAACTAGATTGGTTGGTTGATTGATTGATTTGTTGTATTGCATAATTTGATGGATTGATTAATTGATTGGTCTTTTCTTTTTTCCTTTTTTTTGTATCTAGCACCCAGTTTGGATATATCAATTTCAACACTGAAGAATCTGCAAAGAAAAAGCCTCTTCTAGAAAAGGTAAACTACTATAATGTTGATAGATCTAAGTTTCCCAGTGATTTGCTGTGTTCCATGCTTGGCTAGGTTGGTTGGTTTGGTTGGGTGGGTGGTTATTTTTGCTGCTGTTTGTTTGTGCTGTCCATCTGGTTTTAGAAGGAGGGAGAATAATTGACATATTGAACGCTAAGCTGTGTGAATAGTTGACACATAATGAAAGCTTAGCTGTACAACAAAGGGAGTCCCAGTGACTGTTCAGTGAATTGAAGAAGGAGAAGAAGAACAACAAAGCTAAGCTGTGTAGATATGGTTATATTGTGTTTTTGTTTTGTGTGTTGTTAACAAAATCATTGAGACTTGAGACAGGTCTTCTTTTTTAGATGTGTACTTCTAGGGTCACATATGAGTGATATCTCAGTCTAATGTTGTGTGAAACCTTTTTTAGATTAATTACCTGGGGCACAAATTGCAGCCTTGTGGCATTTCTGAAAGATATGTACTCCTGTAGCTCGTTGGCTTTTACTGAATTGTGTTGGTTTATACAAGGTCAGATTTCTTTTAATGGAAATTATCTGGAAAATAAAAAAAGAATACATCAGTTTGACAATAATCTGCTGTAACTTCAAAATTAATGAATGGAAGGTACTTAAGCCCTCCTTCAGATCTGTTCTAATCACTTCCTGTGAGCCATTGCATGAACAGTTTTTTTTTTTCTTTTTCTTTCTTTTTTCTTTGTTTTTGTGTGCACTCTGAGCAGTGTTTTCTCACAATGATTGTATGCATATTCTTTGTCCCTCACTATACAGGCATGTTCCTGCACTGTCTGCATACGTTGATAGGCATACATGCTTTGTCTTCTCATGTTTCCATAGCCTGAGTCACTGAACTTTGACATGCCTAATGAGGCCTTTGATGTGTATATATAATATATTTGATGTTTTGTGTTTGCATACACATGAAGGGGATTCAGGCACTAGCAAGTCTGCATATATTGATCTGGTTGATTGGTTGTTATCTTAGCCTAAAGTTGTAGGGCAGTGAAGTGGTAGAGAGCTCCACTTTTCTCAGGGCGAGCATAATGAGGATGGTGCCCATCTTCTTTCCCTCGCTGCTTTACCGTTCCCTAACTTTGCCACTCATTCACGCACTGGGTAGATTGTAGGCTGCATGCACATATGTAAAGTTTCACGGGTATGATTCACACATGTGCAAACTCGCGCAGGCTGATTGGAAGGCAAGTATTAGGAGATTGGAAAAATCTCCACACTTTACCTGCTTTGTGGTACCCAAGCAAAGAAAACCCAGACTTTCATTTGGAAGTACAATGTCATAACCTTGTGACCATCAAGCCCATCAGGATGGCATGGTTTAGCTGGCTTTACTCCCATTAGCTGTCTTTAACTGGGAGGGCTTGAAATATTACCAGGAGCAATTGAAACAGATGCTGAATGTCTTCCATTCATTGGCCGTGAAAGAATCAGATGCTAATTTACATTCTCAAACTTCAAAATTCTCTTTAGCAAGGGGGAAATAAGATCTGTTCACAAATTTCAAGCATGTTGCATATTTCTCATCTGCTCTTATTACTTAAGTGCTTAATGCTGCTTTTTTTTTTTATGCCTGTGGCCTTACATTAATAAATGGCTTATAACGTAACATGAGGAGTAATTCTTGAGTTCTAGGTGTTGTATGTCCTCAGGCAATCTGCTACTATGGCAATTTGATCCAAGTACACACCCAGCTGTCCAACAAAGAGTCCAAGGAGAAGGACAGCGAGAAAGAGAAGGACCAGGATAACAAAGAGGAGGATGAAAATGAAAAAGAGAAGAAGATGAAGGAGGAGGCGGAGAAAGGGAGGGAGGGGGGAAAGGAGGTGAAAGTGAAAGATGGTGATGGGGACAAGACCAGAAAACTAAAACCACTGAATAATCGTGTCTACTGTCGCCTGGGACATCTACATCTGTTGCTGGAACAGTTTCCCCAGGGTAAGTTGCTGTTTTACTGCTCACTGTTATTACAGTAATATAAAATATTCAGAACATTTCAAAAGAATGGAAGAATCCAAGATGACCACAATGTGCAGATTTTATGCAGAAATGCTGGCATTATTCTGGATGACCATGTTTGTGCCCTGGATTGAAGGATTGAAATGCCCTCCCCCAGTTTAGGTATATGAAGAGTATAAAGCAGCAGGGGAGAAGAAATGATGGCTGTGAGAGAAGCTGATGTTGTTTGCTCCCCAATGACTGTGCTGGTTATAAGGGAACTTGTATGTCTTACATATATCCTTCAAGCCACTGACAAGAGTATAAAAACAAATTTTGAGACCTTAAGATGAACAGAATGACAGATAGTTTCTTTGTTTTTCATATCTACCCACTAGATCATCTGTTAGCACATTCAGCAGTGTGCCACTGAACAATCTTAGCAGCCTGTGCCTGTGTGGTGCACAGATTTCAAATCTAGTTTCATCAAACTTGTTTCCAAGCTGATACATATGCATGAGCTTCAGCCAAAGGGAGCTAACTGCTATAGAACTTTCTCCATTATTGACAGACAGTTTTGCTGTATGATTTCTTATGATGACATTTTTTTCTGATTTTGTCATCAACTTCGCAAACATCTGAGGCCAACTGCTCCGCAACTTGGTGAACACTGAAATCTTAACAGATTTTGAAAGAGATTTTGATCCAGAAAATGAAGATCTTGTTCAAGATTGATCTAGGATTATCTTAGATTTGGATGCTGAGGAAAATGGCAAGACTAGTGCATATCGCCAAATTCCAAGTTTTATGAAAACAGTAAATTTTAAAAAGTTTGATAGAGCAGTGTAGTTGAAATTTTGCTGCACTGCCTTCCTGTTCAGGCAGAACAGTTCAAACCTGCTAAGCTGGGGAGGCCACTCAAGCTGGAAAGCAAATAGAATCAGATCATGTGTCTGTAGCAGTAGGTACCGAAGTAATGTTCGTTAGCTGACCCATGACAAGGTTTTCTTTAAAAGTTTACTTTTAGCACACAATATGTATTTTCTATCTTTCATTTTGGGAATAGTGCTATTATTGGTATATTACATTATGCGAACAATGCTTGTTTCTGAATCAAGTCTGTACATTCATCCCTTCCATCGTGATATTGTATTTGAAGTCCTTGATATTGTGTATGTCAAATTTTAATTTAACTTAGGGAGTGATGTATGTTAATAATTGTTATAGAATAATGTGACACATGGGGATGCCTATGGTTGTTTCAGTATAAATACTGTAGTTTCCCCACCTTTTTGAAATTCTGTGCTAGAAATTTCCTTTTTTTTTTGTCGCTCACTTTGTTTCTGTGTTTCTGCTGTGTTTCTGTGTTTTCTGTCATCTTTTTCCTTAGCATTTTCTGCCTTGCTGGCCCATTCACATGTATGTTTTCCATAAAGTCTTACATACTTTCTGTGTATTAGCTGGTCCATCTATTAATGTTTTTTTCAGCTCTAAGGAAATGTGAACTGCTTTGTGGCAATTTGAGGTACCATAGGTCAGTTTTAAGTATGTTTTTGTGTACTTACTTATGTTAATGCATTTATTTTCAGATTTATTTTTTTAAAATCCCATCGGTGATAAATTTGGCGTTGTGGCTATTGCCAGGGGCATACCCTTAGATTATTTGTGTGAATGCGGTAATATGTGTACTAAATTTTCTTTTCTGTTTTTTTTTTTTTTTTTTTCCGAGAGTCATCAATATATTTTGATGTGTATGGTCTGACATTATTATAGCCCTGATATAACTCTGAGCTGTTGGCTGGGATTCAAGCACTAACTATAATGATAAAACAACCATTCATCAGGTCATCCATTCACCACCGTGGGGATGCTGGGGGCTCTTTTAGTATATAAAATTAATAGTGTCCCCACCTTCTGCAGAATTCTGTGCTAGAAATTTCCTCTTTTCTGTCATTCTCTTTGCTTCTACCTTGTTCCTTTGCTTTCTGTCATTTCTTCCATCATTTTCTGCCTTGCTGGTCCATTCATCTGTATGTGTTCGATAAAGTCTTACATATTTTCTCTTAGGATTGATAATTGGGTACATGTATTAAGTGCATTTTTGGTTCTTGGGAAGTGCAGTATGTGAAAGCAATTTTAGGTAACTTAGGCCCATTTTTATATATATATATTTTAGTGTCCTTAGTCATGTTTAACTTTGTATCCAGATATCTTATAGTCTAAATCCCCTGTGCGATAAATTGGATGGAATGGTCATCTCCTTAGATTATGTGTGCGAATGCATTGATATGTGAACTTAATTTTCTTTTCCTTTTTCTTTCCTGTTGAAGTATTATGTATATTATGTATGAAATGGTTATAGCCCTGATATGGCTCTGCATAGTCGGCTGGACTTTAAAACAAAAATAACGACAGTTAGTTGGGCTTTAAATAAAAATAACAACAATATCTCACTTCTATAAACACCAAGTCACCCACTTCTGTGGTCACTAAGTCACAAACTCACCCACTTTCCTTCCTTCTCACCAATCTCCTAGTCACCCTCTTTCCTACTGACCAAATCACCCCATCACCCACCCACTTGCTGACTTGCTTACATGCATACTCTCCCCTCACTGACCCCAAGAACAAGACAGTTTTTCGTTTGGTGTTGATGGGAATGTTTTGATATATGTGACATAGATCTTCACTCTTCTAGTTTTAGTAGCTGTGATTAGTGTGAAATTATTTTTTTTTTCAGCTCTGTCGGCCTACCAAAAGTACTTCATGGTGGAGAAAAACTATTGGAAGGTAGGTAGTATTGAAATGTGCCTACAAACACAGAAACACATCCGTCACACCTGTCATTTTTGAAGGAGTTTGGAGTTTGCTTAACCCTTTGACTCCTGCACCGTATCTACCAACTGCAAAAACTTGACCCTTTGACTCCCTCACCCTATCCGCCAGGTTCCTACAGGAATCAAAGGGTTAAGTTTTTGATTTGCTAGCCTGGTTGGCAATGCAGGATGCTGGTGGAGAGGGTGCGGGAGTCAAAGGGTTCAGAGGGATTCGTTATGTTTGGACAATTCTGTATACGCTTCACCCAAACCTACTAGAAACCTGCTGGTAAGATCTTCAAATGGGGAGGAAAGAGTAACGGTTTCTGTGAAAAGCACTGTTAAGGGGGAGTGACTTCTATAAAAAGAAAAAACAAATGGACCTTTTGACTCCCGCATGCTATCCACCAACTGCAAAAACTTAATCCTTTGACTCCCTCACCCTATCCACCAGCTTCCTGCAGGAAGCTGGTGGATAGGGTGATGGAATCAAGGGGTTAAAAGTTTGCTTTGCTAGGAAGGTTAGCAAAACATGATAATGGTAGAAAGGGTGCAGGAGTCCAAGGGTTAAGTTTACACCACTAGAATGATTGGAGCAGTGAAGTTTAAAGTTTGTTCGAGAAGGATTCACTTCACACTGACTGCCAGCAGTTATCTGGCAGACTTTCTTAGTCTGCGCCAAACTTTGCACTGGCAAGTTTTTAAAAAGCTGACACCCATCAGAATGAATGACACCCATCAGAATGAATGAACTATTCAGATTGGCAGCAAACAGGCCAGCTTTAACGCTGTGAACTGTAATTAGTCTTTAGACACCAAATCTTGAATACATGGCTCTATCAAAAGAATCAACCAGCCTACACAATCAGAGCATTAAGATGGGTAATGAACAGTTTTTACGTTGCAGACTAAGATTGGGTGGTAATAAAACCATTTACACGCACAACCATAAATTGCTCACATCAAGTGATCAACCAGTAGTGTATAAAAATTTGCTGACATGTACGGCAGCAGGTTACATGGTGCAAGTTTTTTTTTATATTATTATCTATAAAAGATGACAACAGTCCTTACATTTCATAATGTAAATGTGTACAATAGGTTGTAAAACTGAATGGTATATTTTTAATGAGCCAGAAACTGACTTACCACTGAATTGCTGCTTTATAATTTTCAGTTGTCAATGTTGCAGAAGATTAGAGTGATAGTCAAAGGGATATGGGTCTGCCAACTGGAAGGGGTTTGGGTTTGAACCTGGCTGGGTACTGCCTGGTGGATAAAAAGAGTAGATTTTTTATAATCTCTCATAATGTTCAAACCCACCAGTTCCAGAACCCACTTTGTGTATGTATGCATGAAGAACTTTGAAAGCTGTTAAAATCCTGTAAGTCAAGGTTTGGTAAATAAAACATGAAAATTCATTGTGCGTCCCTAGAAAGAGTGTGATGCCTATGACATGTAAATACATGGCCATTCATGTAAAGCTCATTGTGCACACCTGGAAAACGGGGTGTGATTACCTTAGTGCAGGGTAAATACATGGCCTTTACATGTAAAAGCTCACTTGTTGCACACCTGGGAAAACGGGTGTGACTACCTTAATGGCAGGGTAAATATATGGCCATACATGTAAAAGCTCACTTGTTGCACACCTGGGAAAACGAGTGTGACTACCTTAATGGCAGGGTAAATACATGGCCATACATGTAAAAAACTCACTTGTTGCACACCTGGGAAAACGGAGTGTGACTCCTTAATGGCAGGGTAAATACATGCCTTACATGTAAAAAGCTCACTTGTTGCACACCTGGGAAAACGGAGTGTGACTGCCTTAATGGCAGGGTAAATACATGGCCTTACATGTAAAAGCTCACTTGTTGCACACCTGGGAAAACGGGAGTGTGACTGCCTTAGTGGCAGGGTAAATACATGGGCCATACATGTAAAAACTCACTTGTTGCACACCTGGGAAAACGGGGTGTGACTGCCTTAATGGCAGGGTAGAGAATGGCCTTATGTGTGAATGTCCACTTGCTCATTCGGGTGCACAAGGGACTTTCAGTCAATGAGTGAAAAAAGAAAAGTGTGTGAAACATGTAATTCTGACAGGAAAATACCCCAAGCAGCTATGGCTGGTTCTGGTTGAAATGACTACCGGTGAATGTTTCATGACTAGAAGATTTGAAGGGAAAAAAGTCCAATAAAATCTATTGAAATGTATCAGGCTCTTGCATGATTCAGTCTGTGTTCAGCTGAAAGTTTGTGTATAAATACTTAATGTGATGAATATGTCAGATCCCAAAGGCATTTTTACACTCTGTCTGATGTTACTCTTCACTTATACTTTAACTTCATGTAACTTTAATTTTTACTGAATACTTAAATAGCATGTACAGGACAGTGATATTATTATTAATACTTCTATGAAGAGTCTTGCCATTGGTGTATGCATATCTCTATATATATTCGGTTCATCTTTCTGTCATATTATATGAATACATGTTTGGATAGATAATGTTGGGTCTGTTGTTTTTCAGGATGTTTCATTTTTATATGGACTGGGACTTGTGTATTTCTACTATAACAACTTCCGCTGGTGAGTAATGGTGTACATTTTTCATTTGGTGTTAGTTTGTTTGTGTGTTGGCTTGTTTTTTTTTTTTCTTCTTTTCTGTTTTTTCTGTCTTATCTGACTTGGCAGTAAACTGTCAGTAATGCTCTTTATAAGAATTGTATGGGAATCGTGCCCTTCTTTATTTAATTCATTTTGAGGCAGTGAAGCCAACTTCAGGGAAAAACTGGCAAAAAGAAAGAAAGGCAGACCTCTGGTCACGTTCCTGAAATCTTCAAGTCTGCAGTGGTACGTCCATTGATCAAGAAACCTTCACTAGACAAAAACGTTCTAAAGAATTATCGGCCTGTGTCAAATTTGTCATTTCTATCAAAATTATTGGAAAAGATTGTTCTGGAACAAATTCTAGAACACCTCGAAAAGAATCACCTCTTGAATCCTCATCAGTCTGCTTACCGACAAGGCCATAGCTGTGAGACAGCACTCCTCCGTGTAGTCAATGACCTCCTCTGTGGGCTTGATGATGGGAACGTTTCCTTGTTAGCGTTGTTGGATCTTTCCTCAGCATTTGACACGATCGATCATAATATTTTGTTCTCACGGCTTCAAACTTCCTTTGGTTTCAAAGACACAGCCCTCGACTGGATTATCTCTTACTTGACTGGACGGACTCAGACAGTGTGTGTACAGGACAGATACTCAGACAGTTCTCCTCTTAGGTACAGTGTGCCTCAGGGTTCTGTACTGGGGCCAGTCCTTTTTGTGCTGTATGCCGGTCCTGTGTCTGACGTCATTGGTGGTCACGCCATGTTGCACGAGAGCTTTGCTGATGATACACAGCTTCATCAGTCAGCTCCCATTGCTAAAATTGACTCACTGATTTCTCGGGCGCAGGGCTGCATTGCAGACCTAAAGGACTGGATGACTACCAACAAACTACAACTAAATGACGACAAGACGGAACTCATGTTCGTGACAAAACAACCTAACCATCCTTCTCTACCTTCAACTGTCACTATCAATGACTGTACTGTTTCTGTGTCCACCTCTGTCCGCAGTCTAGGGGTCATTCTTGACCAATCCCTCTCCTTTGAGAAACAAGTTTCAAATATTTGCAAGATTGCTTATTTAGAACTAAGAAGAATCAGTTCCGTACTTCACCTTCTCTCTACAGATGCTACAAAAACTCTCATTTGTGCCTTTGTTTTATCTAGAATAGATTACTGCAACTCACTTTTGGCCGGCCTTCCGAAATACCTGATAGAAAGATTACAGCGAATCCAAAATCATGCAGCCTGGGTAGTCTGTAGAGCAGGTAAATATGATCACATTTCGCCACTACTTCACTCTCTTCACTGGTTATCTGTCTCAAACCGTATCTCGTACAAAATCTCAACTCTCACTTTCTCTTCTCTCTTTGAAAATGGACCTTCTTATCTCTTGGATCTTCTTCAAATCTATACTCCCTCTCGACAACTACGCTCCTCTGCAGACGACCGCCTTCTACGAATGACTCGCTTCAGAACTACTACTGGTGAAAGATCTTTCTCTTTTCAAGCTCCATCGATGTGGAACAGACTGCCAGACTCTCTCAGACATTCAGATTATTTCTCTTCTTTCAAGTCTAAACTTAAAACCCATCTATTTTCTCACAACTAGTCAATGCTGCGTAGGGGTACCACCTATGTCAAGCCGTCTAAGCCTTGTTTTGACATACTGTTTCAGGGTGTGTTTTCTATTGTATGTGTTTGTTGTATAATTGAACGTTGTGTGATTTGGTTTTGTAGCTCGTAGGATTTGTTGATTTCTGTAGTGGTGGTATTCGTAGTTGTTTGTGAGGTGTGTGGTTGTGTGTGTAGGAGAGGTGAATGCAGTATGTTTTTGTAAAGCGCTTAGAGAAATTATTTTGATTAAGCGCTATATAAGAAGCCATTATTATTATTATTATAATCTCACACATTCAGAACATAACCACATAGCTGCCAACCTCCCGGATTTCCCGGGAATTTCCCGGATTTGAAAAACGATCCTGGAATCCCAGATCTGTCAAAACAAAAATCCTGGATTTGAAAGTCTAGTGGAAAACTTCTTTTTCATGCTTAACCCTACCAGACCGAGTTCCCGCTATTGCGGGAATGACGAAAATGACTATATACCGAGTTCCCGCTATAGCGGGAATAGCACACTCACACGATCGTCACTTTATCAAGAGCTAAAAATAGCTACCGGACTGTTGCTAAGCATCGCGTGAGCGTGTGTTCAGCCTATTGCAACTGTCTGCCTTTGTGTTGATGGTATTTTGAGGTGATTTGGGTGCAAAATTGACCATGAAGCGAGCTAGTGATGAACCAAGCACTTCAACAGGTAAACGGGCGAGGCCAACTCGCTTCACAGTTCAACAAGTGGTGGACATTTTGCAGATTGGAGAATTTGATCAGGAATACGTTTCCGATTCAAGTGACGATGATTACGTTGATGAAGCATTGAGTGAAAGTGATGATTCTGACAATGAAAGAAGTAGGTCGAGACAGAGTGTTGGAAGAAGGGGGCGTGCCCGTACCCCCCAACCAAGTGATAGGGGAGATGCTTGTGTGATTGAGGGTTGGACTGGCGTTAGATGAAAGATAGGCCTATTTTCTACAATCTCTCCACGTTTCATATAATTCTAACCATTGGTGTGCATGATATGAACAGTTTTCTAACGTATATACATTTTTTTCAAAATTTTGCTCAGGAGGCCAGGCAGGGGCACAATTACGCTCAGGGGTTAAGGTCTGGTAGGGTTAAATATGCCAGGAGAGGCCATTTTTGTACTTTGAATTGGTGAGAAATCAATAGTTTCAGGGGGCAACGCCCCCTGACCCCCAGCTGATGATTCCTGTTTTTTTTAACTTCAAAGGTTGGCAGCTATGTAACCAACATCAGTGGTCTTTAATATTCAAGAAGTTGTCCACAAACGTCAAGACAGAGCGGCTTGGGTGGGGGGTGGGGGTTGGTGTCAAAGAGTGCAGTGGCCAACACTGAACCCGGTGAGACAGATGAGATACCAACTTCACAAAATCCGGTGCGCGCGGATCGTTGGGTAACGGGAGATAAGCGTATGGTCCATTTTGGCACATTGGACTGGGGTTCTGGCCCTTGGATTGAAATATCTACTCACTGTGTGCACTTGATTGTGGTTTGTTTTACCTTTACAATTTCTGTGTTTAGAAACTATAAACGTAGTCAAGCGTTAATATCAGTTCCTGTCTTCTCTGGGTTTTTTTCTCCCTTGCCTTTTGTCGTCCTCTTCCATTTCTTTTTTTTTAAATTGTTTTTTTTATATTTAAGATGAGTGCTTGCTTGTGTTTTTCTTGTCATCATCATATGTGTACAGGTAGGCATACAATTGGATTAAAGGGCACACGGCAGGCATACATTTACAAAATGCCAGTACAAATGCTGTTTATTGGCTGTTATACCAATGTTAATTGTTTTAAGCCTCCTATCATATTGAATTGAACTCGTCAAAAACAGTATAAACTGGAACCATTTAGGAGAAGAAACAGTCATAGAACCATCAGTGTGACAGCTTCCGCACACAAATTAGTGTCCTGACCTGCTGATTGACCATGTGCAGTACCCTTGTCAGTCGCATTTATGCCTGTCATGGATCCTGCGACATACATATCTAGATCAAGGAGAAGAGCTTTTCTTTCATGTGGTTTGTAGAGAAGGCCTGGCTGATTTCATGATGTGCTTACAGTATACTGTATTTGCAGTGAACATGCTTTGATATGATTGTGCTACACAGTGGAATTATCACCTAATATTCTCCTCAAGAAAAGTTTGTTTTATTGCTCACTTCAACTTTGAGCACAGTATTACTATTAGTTTTAATGGAGGAAGGGCTTTTTTTAAAAAAAAATTAACATTGAAAATAAAATTTCATATTCGGTTATAATACATTCAGTTTATTTCACCAAAGCTGAAAATGAAATTTCACAATGAGTTGATTGGAAAGTGTGCATTTTAAAACTGTGTAGACGTGTCACACAGTTGCAATTGTTAGAGCTAAGATAGATGGTTAAAAAACTTGAAGAAAATCGTTGTTTTAAATTTGAATAAATGTTTGATGTTCTTTACGTGTACATTTTGATTAAACAATGACGTTTGCAGTACTGTAAATTTTAAAATCAACTTTTAACATATTTCAGACAGCAACCAACAATTTGCCGTATGCATGAAATTCTTCCTGTGGACCTCAGCTGACATATTGCTGGTCATGACTACACTATCACTTTTGGCTGTTACTAGGGGCAACAGAAGAAGTTAAATGGAAGAATTTCTAGTGGAAGCAACGCTTTTAACTGCCTGTAGATATAACATTGTTTTGCTCATTTGAAATTATGGCGAAGCAAATTTTTTTTTTTTTTATAACTTCCATACATGAAGATGATGAACAGTTGAAAAATGCTGCCGACAATGATTTTGGCAACAATTCCACCAAAAATATTTTTGAAAGTAGTGACATTATGTGTTGAATGGCAGTGATGGTGATGATTGTTTGCCATTTGTGAACATCACAAGAAACATTAAAACATTCATGGCGCCAGAAGAGGCCTATATGTGGGCATGGTCAAATTAAGTATTTGTATATTTATTATTTTGTTTTACCATAGACAGTTGCACAATGTTCTGAACAATTATTTTTACACAGTTCACGAAAGTTTAAAGCAGATCTGTACAGAAACTTGTAGGTAAGAGGTTTTTATTTGACACAATCTGTAATGTTGACTGCAAATCAAAATCACTAGTTCAGGGGCAGCAAATTGAGCAGTATTGCATTGTCAGAAATGTGTTAAACCGTGATCATGACAGTTATGCAATATTCATTTTTGTCAATAAGAAATGTGCACAACATTTATGTAGATAAGAAGTGTGCGGACTTCCTGTTCTACACATACATGACGCATTTTACTCTTCTCATTGTCATAGCCTGAGGCCATTGAAGCTAAAAATTTTTGTATCATGTTTCACAGTATTTGCCATGTAGTGTGATTTACATTGAGATCAGATGATCAACCAAACAAGTTTTACACTTTGACATTGTGCAGGCAAATCATTCAAGTGTGTGCATATATCTTTGACAGATGTTCATTACAGTCTTATAATTGAGATTTTCTTCAGATAGAAAGTGTTTGAACTGTAAGGTTGTTGGCACTTTTTATTTTATTGCATGATTTGTCTGGCAGAGTTCCTTCAGAGTTTGAGAATCAGGAGATGTTTTGAATATTTTAAGGCCTTTTTTTCTCTTCTTTTCTTTTTTCTTTTTCTTTTTTTGTTTTTTGTTGTTGCTGACCTGGAAAATATTTGAAATGGCTTAATCATCATTAGTGTCAGGGAAAAAGTGAAGATTTTGCAAATCAGTATTGGTGTAAGAAGAGACAGGATTTACATAATAATATGTTATACATTGTACAGTAGAAACATTAATGGTAACGAAATTATTGGTTGTCTTCTCAGTGGCTGCTCAGTGTGTATGTGTGTGTGTGTGTTCGTGTGTGAAGGGACTTTTAAAAATTGTTTTTGTTTTTATTACGATTGTTGGTGTTGTTTTTGGTGATTGCTTTCATTTTTTGTCTTGTGTGCATGTACATTTGTGTGTGTGTGTGTGTGTGTGTGTGTGTGTGTGTGTGTGTGTGTGTGTGTGTATGTGTGTGTGTCTGTGTGTCGGTGTTTTATTTCTTTTTTGTTGTCATACAGATTTACAGCGGGAAATTCCATCTTGTATGCGTGTGCGGTGCGTGTGGTTGTTGTGTGTGTGTGTGTGTGTGTGTGTGTGTGTGTGTGTGTGTGTGTGTGTGTGTGTGCACGCATGCACGCATGCACATGAATTTCTTTTGTGTTACGAAGTGGGTTTACCGTGGGAAAATGGTAGAGAGCATGTTTAAATGAATGTATTGCACACTATTAATATTATGATGCTGTAAGTATAATATGTCATTGATTAAGTGTACGTACTGTTGCTGGCTGTCACCACGATGCAACAGCTGGTA
>JAPXFY010000021.1:58726146-58736146 GCA_030674185.1 Monoplex corrugatus
TCTTTCTTCTTTTTTTATTTTATTTTTTTTTATAGTTTTTCTGTCTCTCTTTGTCTTAGTGACTGTGCAGGTCTGTCATTCTGACAGACAGACGGGAGAATGGACAGATGGAGACAGACATACACACACAGAGACACAAACATACATTGCCTGTGTGTGTGCACATGTGTGCTATGTCTGAATCTGCCTCTTCGTTGTCTCTCCTGCCTTTCTGCCCTTTTTGTGTCTGCTTGACACTGTGAACATGTATTTTCCACTCTCTCTAATGTCCCCTCTCTTTTCCATTCCTGTTACAGTGTTTTCTTTGTTTCTTTGCCTTGAACCAGTAATTATCTGCCTTCTGTTTTAGTTTCAGTGGAAGAATTATGTGTGATTTTGTGTGTGCGTGCATGTGGGGTGCGTGCGTGTTTGCTGGTTGTTGTTGCTCTGTGTGTGTGTGTGTGTGTGTGTGTGTGTGTGTGTTGTTGCTGTTGTTGCTCTGTGTGTGTGTGTGTGTGTGTGTGTATTGCAGTTGTTGCTGTGTGTGTGTGTGTGGTGTTATTGCTAGTGTGTTGTTTTGTTTTATTGTGTGTGTGTGTGGGGGGTTGGGGGTTCTTTTATTTATTATTTTTATTTATTAATTCTTTATTTTTAGTTCTGGGCAGTGTTTTCTTGAATTGATGCATGCACATATTTTGGTCCACACTGTACTTGGTTTTGTTGCTGCACAGTTTGCGTACTCCATCTTTGTTGGCTGTGCATGCTGGTTATTTTTGTGCTTCTGTAAGCCGCTGAACACTTACATGGCTGTTATTTTACTGTTATTTTTGTTTAAGGCCCAGCCGACTGCGTAGAGCCATAACAGGGCTATATAACCTGTTTCAAAACACACAGTTCTTCAGCAGGGGAGAAAAATTTTTATTTAAGTACACATATCACTGTATTCGCACACATAATCTAATCCTTTGACTCCTGCACACTATCCACCCACTGCAAAAATGTAACCTTTTGACTCCCTCACCCTATCTACCAGCTTCCTGCAGGAAGCTGGTGGATAGGGTGAGGGAGTCAAAAGGTTACATTTTTGCTTTGCTAGCATGGTTGACTATGCAGGATACTGTTAGAGGGGGTGCTGGAGTCAAAGGGCCAAGGAGATGCCCTTGGCGTTGACCACTAGGTCCAATTATTTGATATTTTGTGTTGTGTATACACATGAAGATGTGGGGTGGGGTGGTCAGGCAGTAGCAGGTCTGGGTATTTACACGTATATTGACTTTGGAGATAAGGAAAATCTCCATCTTTTTTCCCACCAGGCAGGGCTGCTATGATTGACCGGTTGACTATCATGTCTGTGGTTTATGTCTGTGGTTTATGTTTTTGAATGTCCTCCGCTTTTCCTCTGTGTTTGCCTGTCTGTTGAATGTCCTCTGCTTTTCCCCCTGTGTTTGCCTGTCTGTTGAATGTCCTCTGCTTTTTCCCCTGTGTTTGCCTGTCTGTTGAATGTCCTCTGCTTTTTCCCCTGTGTTTGCCTGTCTGTTGAATGTCCTCTGCTTTTTCCCCTGTGTTTGCCTGTCTGTTTATTGTGGCCCAAAAGGATTTATACAATCCTTCCTCCCCCCCCCCCCCCCCACCAAAAAAAAAAAATCCTTTATTGAAATGGCTATACATGCTTACAGCAGTAAACCGTATAAAGCCTCGAAGCTTTAATTAAGCCTCTTGTGATTAATTTATTTATTACCCTCATAAATACAGTTTTTGTCTTGTCTTTCCTTATTTTTGTCACGTTTATTAAAATATAGCGTACAAGCATACTTCTCCCTCACCCCTTCACAATGATCTTGTACATTGAGAATCGAGCTTTTTAGATGAACAGTGATACGGTATGTGTGTATGCATGTGCATGACTCATTAGTGTTTTTATTTTGGTCATGAAAACCCAAACAGAGCTGTAAGATTGTGTGTGTGTGTGTGTGTGTGTGTGTGTGTGTGTGTGTGTGTGTGTGTGTGTGTGTGTGTGTGGTGTGTGTGTGTGTGCACCGCGCGTGTGTGATTCTGTATGTGTTGAGGGTTCTGCACAGGTCTCAAGGACTCTATATTTGTAAAGAACATATATATATATGATTGAACTTTTTTTTATTTTCAGAACTACCGAAGTGAAATAAACATCTTTCGAGCTTAGCTGGTTAGAATGTCTTATGGTTTCGTAGGTGGCTTGTTGGTGGCTCTGTTGATAGATCTGTGGACTCTGGTTCTGATGTTTTGAGTTCAGCCCCAGGACTTTGCTCCACTTTAACCCTTTGACTTCCGCACCCTGTCCGCCAGCATCCTGCAATGCCAACCATGCTAGCAAAGCAAAAACTTAACCCTTTGATTCTTTACCCTGTCTACCAGCTTACTGCAGGAACCTGGTGGACAGGGTGAGTGAGTCAAAGGGTTAAAAGTTTGCAGTTGGTGGATAGGATGTGGGAGTCAAAGGGTTAACACTCCAATCATTCAGGTGGTGTCAGATTACCGACCGTTTCAGGGTCCCCCACACCCCCTTTCAAGACCTTGCCGGCATAATGTGAGATTTTGCGCAGACTGAAAGAGTCTACCTGATAATTAGTGTCAGACATAGGGGGAGTGCATGTGGTGTCATCCAGGTGCGATGAAGCCTTCTTGAACAAACTCCAAGCTCCCAGGCTCTTGAACGTATTTCATTTCCAGTGTTTTAGTTACATTTAGATGGTCACTGGTCCTCAAACATTGTTAAAGTTTTGGTTTTGTCACCAGTTGCCGTGGTGTAGTGGTTAATGCAATGGACTACCGACTGGGAGGTTGTGGGTTTTAATCCCCATCAGTCCCTTAAAAAATTATTGTGGGATTTTTCGACTCTAACCGGCTCCTACCCAGAGTTGGACGTGCTATAGGCTCATTGGGAAGACTGGGACCACACAGTCGGGTCTGGTCCACTTCACGGATGCATCATTGAAGGTGTTGCTCAGATCTTCTTACCAGCACTGCAGGAGTCTGTGTCTCTCGGGCCTGGTTGATGACGGGATATATTGTGATAGTAAGCGTACAGTACAGCCCTGTCACGTAGTCTCAATCCTAGATGGAACTCCGTAGCTTCATGATTATCATCCTCATCGATTTCATTATCATTGTGTTGTTTGGGGGGGGGGGGGGGGGTGAGCACAAAAGTAATCTCTCTGAGTACGATGATCCTAAAAAAGAAGTTTTGTTTCTACATGAGAGAACGTTGGATCGTTTTACGTCGTTGGTCTTCGTCCATGTTGTTTATATCCTTTGTTATTGGTTGGTTCTGGCATTGCTTAGAGGGCTCTTGATGTCACTGCCTGCTCTTCCCTCTTATCAGTATGGTTTTACCATTCTGTTGTTGTTGTTGTTTTCTGTTTCTGCCTATGAGGCAGGCGATCCAGGCCGTTTGGCTGGCTTAAGAAAATGGCAGATAATGATACCGATAATAGTTTTATCACCCATAGAAAGCGAGACCGTGTCGCGGCAGCCATCATTGATTTACCACAACACCTCCCATCCCCACCCTGCTTCTTCCACCATACACACTGTGCCTAGTTCCCCCAACCCCCCTCCTCCTCCTCTCTCAGTCTCTTTCGCCGATCGCCGTCTGTATGGCTTTTCATTTCAAACTAGCCTCTGTTTTTCTGTATGTCTGTTTTTCTCTTGACATTTATGTAATGATGAAGTAGACACGGGTTGGCTGACTGTTTTAACCCTTGAACTCCCGCAGCCTATCCACCACTGCAAGATTTAACCCTTTAACTCCCGCACCCTATCCACCAGCTTCCTGCAGGAAGCTGGTGGATAGGGTGAGGGAGTCAAAGGGTTAAGGTTTTGCTTTGCTAGCATGGCTGACCATGCAGGATGCTGGTGGGCAGGATGATGGAGTCAAAGGGTTAATTAAGCTGTGGACTCAAGATTTCACGTCTGGTGTTCAATCCCAGCTCTTAGCTGTAAACAAAAACAAACAAAAACAAACACAAACACACCAACCCCTGGTTCTCCCCCCACCCCAACAACAACAACAAAAACCCTTGAAACTTGTTTACTGCCTGCCCATACTATTACTAATGATCCAGTCAGTTTGGTGATGTCAGCTTAGCGTCTCATAGGTCTCCCTATCTCTCCACCCCCCCTCCCCTGTTTGCTCGTTTTCATAAGACCTTGCGAGCTACATAGGGGTTTGCGCAGGCTCAAGGATTCTGTCAATTTGGTGGAGCGTTTAATTGTGGAATTGGCCAAGTATGATGAAGTCTTGAACAAACTTAAAAACTGCTCAACTGTTGATCGTCTCTCTCTTCCTACCCCTCTACCCCCCTCCGCCCCCCATGGGAATGCCGGGGGACTCTTTCAGTATAAATAGTATCCCCACCTTCTGGAAATTCTGTGCTAGAAATTTCCTCTTTTCTGTCACTCTTTTTGTTTCTGCGTTGTTCCTTTGCTTTCTGTCATTTTCTTCCTATCATTTTCTGCCTCGCTGGTCCATTCACCTGTATGTGTTGAATAAAGTCTTACATACTTTTTCTTAGGATTGATAATTGGGTACAGGTATTAAGTGCATTTTTGGCTCTAGGGAGGTCAGATATGCGGAAGCAATTTTAGGTAATTTATGCCTGTTTAAATATGTTTTGCTGTCCTTAGGTGTGCTTAAATGTGTATTCAAGTGTGTTTTTTAAATCCCCTGTGCGATAAATTGGACGGAGTGGTCAGCGCCAGGGGCATGTCCTTAGATTGTGTGCGAATGAATTGATACGTGTACATATCTTTTTTTTTTTTCCTGTTGAAGTTTTGTATGTTTTGAAGTGGTTATAGCCCTGATATGGCTCTACGCAGTCGGCTGGGCTTAGAACAATAATAGTAACAACGCCCACCCACCCCTATTTTTACTAGCCCTCTGTTTGTCTTCTCATTTCAAAGGAGTCTTTATGTGTCTCTCAGTGAGAGAGTCTGTACTCATGTAGAGATGAAATCCAGTGGTTATTCTCCCTAGATCAATAGTATGACCACCCCTACCCCACCCCCATCCCCAGCTTCTCCACCTACCTCTTATTCTCCTGCTGCCGTCTTCAGAGTCTCTGACTGCCTTTGGTGTGGGGGTGGAGGAGGAGGTGAGAAAGAATGTCTCGGATGAGTGAGGTGGTTTGTTAACCCTTAGATTCCTCCCCCTACCCTTAAAAGATCACACTCTTAACCTGTTCACCAGCTTTTTAACCCGTTCAGTTCTTTACCAAGTCCACCAACTTCCAGCAGATTGGGTAGAGTAAAAGAGTCACGTTTTTGCATCTATTGAGACAGGTGAGGGAGTCCAGAGTTAAGAATGAAAGGAACGGTGGTTTGTTGTAGTGTTGGTGAGTTTAATTTGATTTTTGGCAATGGGTGGTTAGATGGGGTGAGTACTTACATATTTTACTGCCTGCTACGCCATAGGACCTTGGCAAGTAGAGCAGCAAGAAAGGTTCTGCAGTTGTGTCTGTTCAGGGCCAGCCTCTGTTTAGTACTATACCCCAAGTGTGTTTTAGGACCTTAGATCGTTTTTTGTTTGTCACCAGGTGTTTTGGGTCTTCTTCTCTGTCTTCAATCTGGTCTCCAGTGAAGGGCAGTCTGGTTGAAGTTATTCTGCTCTCTTAGGATGATGTGCCCAATATCTGTTGTCTTCTCATTATGATAGTATTTATATTTTATTGAACCAGAAAAACACGAAAAAGGAATCAGAACACAATGTCATATTTGATACAACCAGACAGACTTAAAATATGCGTTCTGATTCTATAAAATATGCGTTCTGATTCTATTTTTGTACTTTTCTGGTTCCTGTTTGCTTGAACGTAGGTTGTTGCACTTGTTCTGGATTACATTAACTTGATTCCTGTTGAAGTACATGTTGTCACCAGATGCTCTGAAGGTGATGTGACTGAGGACGTAGTCCAGCTTCTGTTCCTTCTGTTCGCTTTGAATGTGGAATGGCTCTGAAGATTGTCAGATTGCACTGTTTCCTGCATGCGGTCATGGAAAGAAAGGACAAGCTTCAGTGGGCACCTGATCTTCTCCAGGAGTAGGCGGCCTTTTCTGTTAACCAGATCAAAAGCTTTGGTCAGTCAATGAAGGCAGCATATAAAGGTTACTCATGAAGCTGGCTTTCTCCTGTAGCTGCCAGAGTGAGATAGTGTTGGTGATAGATATCTGTCCCTTGAAGCCACACTGGACTGCGATAGATGCGATCTGCTTGTGTCTTCAACCTCTTCAGAACCACTCAAGCAAAAGCCTTGTTAGGGAGCTGAGAGTGTATTCATACCGAACGCGGAGACGTCGTCTTGAGAAACTGAAACTGAAACTGAGCAGTGATATGCCCCTGTAATTACTACAGTCACTGAAGTCTCTCGTATTCTTGCTCAGCATGACAGTGTTTGCATTTCACACGTCACACAACGCTGGCAGAGTGGTTCATGAAGATGGCTGAGGAGTACTGACTGGTTTTTCACATTGAATCACTTGCACTTCAGCAGGGACGCCATCTCTGCCTGTTGCCTTGCCGTGAGCAAGTGCGAGTCGATAGATAGCCTTGCTGAGTTTGTCTCTGGGGTAGTCGCAGCTCGTGTATGCTGGCGAGGGCCGACTCGTTGACCAGATTTTCCGTGGAGTACAGGTTCTGTTAATATTGAATAGAGCAGTAATTAATAGTTGTCATATATGCATCATCATCATATCCTTTCCTCATAAAATGGCCTATAAATGTTGCCCGTTTTTTCCCCCCCCCCCCTAATCTGCCTTATGAATGACCTTCTTGTGTCTGCTTCCATCAAGACTGTCTCATTTGTTTTCTTTGCTGTCCATGGAACTTTCAACATTCTTTTTAGAAACCACATCTCTGCAGCCGCAATCTTGTTCTGGCTTTGCTTGTTGACTGTCCACGCTTCACAACCGTATTATATGCATACTTCTTTCTTATGGTCTCAAAATATTCGCTGAGTGAAATTCGGATTGTTCTCCCTGGTGAGAGAGAGCGCGTAGCCTTAGTGCAGTGGGAGTGGGAGTGGGAGTGGTAGTGGTAGTGTAGTGATGGTGATAACAGTTGAGTGGTGATGGTGATGGTGATAGTGGCTGGTGCTGGCGTCAGTAGTGGTGGTGACAGTTGCGGTGTTACAGCTGACGGTGGTAGCGGCGGCAGTTGAAGGGACGTGACGGCAGGGTGGGTGGGAAGTACGGAGGGGAAGGTTTGTAACGGGATGTCGCTCTCTCCGTCAGCGTTGGATGTTGGGGGGGTCATTGACCGGGAATGTTGGGGGTGAGGGTGGGGAGGGAAAGTGGGGAGGAGTGGAAGGGATGAAAGCTGGGGCATTGGGGGTGAGGTGGGTGGGGGTTGGGGATGGAGTTGGGGACGGGAGAGATGGATTGTGACAGTGAGCGGGACAGCTGAGAGACTGGGCTGTGTTGAGATGAAAGACAAAAGAGAAAAGTTTGGAGGGGAGGGAGGAGGGAAGGGCGGGTTGTGTGGAAGGGTGTGTGTGTGTGTGTGTGTGTGTGTGTGTGTGTGTGTGTTGGTTTAGAGGGACATGCAGCGCATACGATGGTATTATTGTGTGTATGGATTGGTCGGAGCGTGCGCATGTGAATATGTATGTGTGTGTGTATGCAAACACACACACACACACACACACACACACAACTGAGCACACACACACCACTGAGCTAACTTGACGGAGAGAGAGAGAGAGAGAGAGAGATGAGTAGGCTGTATAGAAGACTAGAAGACAGGATTCTCTTTTTCACATACATATCATACGCTTCCTATCTCTTCCTTTGTTCTATCTTCCTCAAATATTTGTACCACACACAAGTGCCATACTATCAGTATCCTTCCCTCCCCCCCCCTTTTTTTTTAAACAATGAGGCACATTCTCATTCTGTCAATTTCTAAAGTGTGACCCTGAAAATCAGCAAATAAAAAAATCACCGTAATCTGTGTGTGTGTGTGCGTGAGTGTGTGCGTGCGTGTATGTGCGCGCTGTGTGTGTGCGCGCGCGCCCACCTGCGTGTGAGTGTGTGTGTTTGCGCACGCGCGTGTGAATGAGTGTGTGTGTGTGTGTATGTGTGTGTGTGTGTGTGTGTGTGTGTTCCCCCATTTCTGTCTGTCTGTCTGTCTGTCATTGCTGACTCGTATTCGTTTGGTTCTTCCCTTTTTCTTCAGCATTTGGATCAGCGCCGCCCTTGTGGTTCCAGACTTGGGTAATTATGCAGTAATTAAAGCAGTCACAGCTGCTTTGAACCGGATGATCCAGAAAGCTGTCTGTCTGTAGTCAGTGTGTTCCTGATAAAAGAAAAATGACGATGGATAATGACTTCCGTTGTTGTTGTTGTTGTTGTTGTTGTTGTTGTTGTTGTTGTCAGATGTTTAAATCCATGACTGATTAAATGTTTGAGAAATTGATGCGGATTTATTATGCTTGTGTACCGTACACACCTGACACACACGTGCACGTGCACGTGCACGTACACTCGCACGCGTGCACACACACACGCATACACACACACACACACAAACACACACATACGCGCGCGCGCACACACACACACACTCTATCACGCAAGCGCACACAACACACACACACACACACACACACACACACACACACATGCATGCGCGCGCACACACACACACACACACACAAACACATACACGCGCGCACGCATGCACAGTTTGAATAAGCTTTCTTCTCAGCCTCCTGAGACTGCGAGGAGAGAGAGAGAGAGAGAGAGAGAGAGAGAGAGAGAGAGGAGAGAGAGAGAGAGAGAGAGAGAGAGGGGGGGGATAACAGACCTAATGACTAGGTTGGAGCGTGGTCTTCGTGATATATATGTATGTCACACTGGTCACAGTAGGGGACATAGTGTAAGGGAGGGACAGGAGGGACAAAAATGTCTCTTGCGGATTTTCAAATCTGCAATGCCCCTGGGGGGAATAAAAAAAAAAAAAAAGGGGGGGGGGGGCTGTAATAAAAGCAACAAAAAACAAACAAGCAAAAACAAAAACAAAAACAAAAAACCCTGGCAGAATTCACGACAAGGTGCTTGATAAAACCGCATTTTACTGGGATGGGGCCAGACATTATGGCTGTATGGATCATTAGATGAATGGACGGTTAAATGGCAACAGCAGCGGCAGAACGAAAAGAAACAAGGACGTCTGGGGAAAAGTCGGGAATCAGTTTTACCGTGGCTAAAATTAGAACCGTGGACAGTGGATGATACAGCGGATGGTGAGGGTGAGAGATAGTACCGGGCGGGGGTGGGGGAAGTAAGTGATGTGAGGATGGGGGAGGAATGGGAAGGAGGTAGGTGTGACGTATTGGACATGCTCTGAGAGTAAGCGATTGATGGAGCAGATAGATCGATTTTTGTTGCCTTGATCCTTCTATGTTTCGTCCCCCTCCCCCCTTTCTCTCTCTCTCTCTCTCGCTGTGTGGTGTGTGTGTGTGTGTGTGTGTGTGTGTGTGTGTGTGTGTGTGTGTGTGTGTGTGTGTGTGTGTGTGTGTGTGTTGATCTGTCTGTCTGTCTGTCGTTGTGTGTGTGTGTGTGTGTGTGTCTCTCTCTCTCTCTCTCTCTCTCTTCTCTCTCTCTTTTTCTCTCTTTCTCTCTCTTTCTGATTCGATTAAAAGTGAAAATACTGATACAAACAGTAATTGTACAGCGATTTTAACAGAACTCATCGTCTGCAAAGTAAAAGATAACCGACCTTTCCTCCTTGCCTGCCACGGCTCCATTACTTTCCATAGGTGACCACAATATCACTGTGCCGATTCCATTACCTTGCACATTATCGTTGCCCAGTTCTAATACCTTACAATTCAGCATTCTCAAACTCTGTTTATTGACATTGTCAAACAGGATTTATTGACAGGTTATGAAATGTTCATTTTCCAGTACCATAAAAAAATGATGAAGCCTCTTGAAAGATAACCTGTGTGGCACTGTAAGAAGAATGCGGTAAATTGAGCTAATGACG